>CM037878.1:240380267-240825176 GCA_021292165.1 Shinisaurus crocodilurus | reverse complement strand
ATTCAGATCAGGAGCAGCATGCTCTGGGAGGCAAGGATTAAACTCACACACACACCACACACACCACACACACACCTGGTTTCCCCCAGAATTCAACCCTCCCCTGCAGGAGGTGCAATTTTGGGGGTAAACCAGGTGGGGGGGGTTTTCCTCTCCCAGAGAATGCTGGTCCCAATCCAAATAGGGACTGCACGCAATTACACTAGAGTAAATAAAACTATCGGGCTCAGCTACACACTATGTGATTAATGTAATGTGTAGTTTTGTCTCATATTCATCCTCACAACAGCCATATAGATCTAGTCATTAATTTCCCCCTTTTTTCAGACATGATGTCCAAGGGTAAATCAGTAGCCTAGGGCTCAGCTAAAATTTAAATCCAACCTCCCCTGGATCCAAAGTCTTAGCACTCTCTCAATGGCTTTGTCTCTTTGGTTTTTTGCATAGTGTCTAACATGAAAATAAAAGTCCACTTTCAGACTGTGTTGGCATATGCAATTATTACTGTTCTGGGAAAAGAACCTTTTTGTTTTGAAACAGACATAGAATAGGATGCATACCTGATATTTCTATATTACATAACGAACACCTAAAATAAAAACCTGATCCTGGTTATATGTGCAGCTCTTATAAACATTGGTGGCAGAAGCAAATACACAATGCTGTTCAGGATACACAATGCCTCTCCTATAAGCAACACAATGTTCCAATAAATAATTAAACTCTTACAGATTTGACTCGACACTGACTGATTAGGAATGACTTTTAGTTTTAAAAAATACAAAACCTATTATTGAGTCCAATGCCTTGCCTGATTCTCTCTCTTTCTCTCTGACCTGCTTTGCATGATCAAAATAAGCCACCATGGCTTATTTAAATCATGGGGCATCAGTTATTGCTTGGAGGGTTGTTTCCCACTCGAACAAGCCATGCCGCCTGGCTTCCGTCAACACAAGCTGTGCTGGAGCAGTGATTATGGAAATCGTGCCCAGCACACACCATGATTTAAATAAGCCACCTTGGCTTATTTTGATCATGCAGACTGGCTTTCTCTCTCTCAAAAAAACCACCAAAACTTTGGATACTACCCATGTTGTTAGTCCTACATAGAATAGGCCCATTGAAATGAATGGGTCTAACTTAAATCTCATTCAACTGGTCTTTTCTACGTAGGATTAACATTGGATACTACCTTTTCTATTCCTGCATTGAGCAGGGGTTGAACTCAATGGCCTTATAGGCCCCTTCCAACTACTATTCTATTATTCTATTTAGGAAATGTGGCTGTCATTCTAAAAGAAAATTGATTCCAATGTTAACACTAAATTTGCTCTCTTTCTAGTTGTATTGGTTTTTCTTGGTTGAAATTCTGTCAGTAATTGAACCATACAAAGAGTAAAAGAACTGTATTTTTTTTTGTCTTTACTATGATTACTATGCTAGAACAGTCTGCTTGTTTAGCACAGCCATAAAATGTGCTGAACAATATATTTGACTAATGCTTTAAACTATACAGTCATGCCTTGGATTGAGAGCATAATTCGTTCTGGAAATGTGCTTGTAATCCAAAACACTCTTATATCAAAACGAAATCCCCCCAAAAAATTTGTACAGATTTTTAATTTAAGCTGTACTACAGTACTTGTATTGCAAGACGTCGCTTGTATATCAAGTCAAAAGAATTAAATAAATATTTAAAAATTTGCTTGTCTTGCAAAATGCTCTCAAACCAAGTTACTTGCAATCCAAGGTATTACTGTAATTAAAACAGCCATGTCCAAACAAAAGGTACATGGCTGTTAAGACTGCTGAGCAATCCTATGGGGGTGGGGGAGGGAGAATCTATGGCAGATGATCCACCACTTCCTAAGCCTTGCCTGCTTGCACCAGCCAGGGCAAAAGGTGGAGGCCCCTGGATTTTCGTGTGTGTGTGTGTGTGTGTGTGTGTGTGTGTGTCCCACACCCTATCTGCCTTTTTAAAATACTCCCTCCCATTGACACGAATGGAAGGGAAAATAAGTATGTCAGCTCCAGGGCTAGCATCCCCCCCCCTCTTTTCGGGGTGTGTGTGTGACCTGTGGATGTGAGGCCTCCTTCAGTCAATCCCAACACACACCACTGCCAAAGCACCAATGGCAGAGGAACAATCACAATGGAGGTTTCTGATCCTGCCTCTGGCGGTGTCTGCAATATCCTAAGGCCCTGAGGCACCCTCCTAGGGTCCAGAGGATTGCAGCTTAAACCTGAAATTACAGCTTTGCAAGCCATCAGTGGCCTCAGCACATACCTATCCTTCCATATCATTTGAAAACAACGGCAGGATATAAATATAATAAACAAATATCTGCACCTGCAGCAATTCACAATGGCAAAAAGGAACAGCTTCACCCTGTCCTAGCAATTTGCTCTGGGTTCAAGAGCTCTAGTGCAGAAGCTCCCCATTT
The DNA here is from genome assembly GCA_021292165.1 of Shinisaurus crocodilurus. Classification (NCBI taxonomy): domain Eukaryota; kingdom Metazoa; phylum Chordata; class Lepidosauria; order Squamata; family Shinisauridae; genus Shinisaurus; species Shinisaurus crocodilurus. The sequence goes on along the minus strand of CM037878.1, from coordinate 240,822,732 downwards.
AGAAGAGCTTGACACTGATTACAAAGGAGGAAGCCAACCCATGCAGAGCTTCCCATTTCCAATACACACTGATTCGAATGTGGGCATCTCCCCCCCACCCCCTCTACATGTCCATGAGAACACATAAGGATCTCTAAACCCAAAGCTATTGCCCAGTGACTGATTGTGAATATGTATACATTTCTTACTACCAACTGCAAATTAGAGCTACCATGTCTGAATGTTGTCCATTTTTGTAACTAAGACATTTCCCTAGGGACTGCCCCTTTGCTTATACTGTAGTTATTTTCTTCTAAGGTATATTTCCAATGTATATTTCATTTGCACTTCCCTTTTTTTCTTTCTTTCTCTCTCTCTCTCTCTTTGGTAAAGGTTGTAATAATAAGGCAGGAACAATTGCTCAAAAGAAAGCCTAACTTATTGATCTGCAATCCAAAGGGGAAATACAGTCATTTCCAACCTTAAATTAGAAATGAAGTAATCCACATTTACTTGAGAGGTGTTATTATTTTCCTTGTTGAAATCTACTACTATGATAATATGATGTTCCATGTAAATTTTCATGTGCTGGCATGCCTATAAGTTAGTAGTTAATAAAATGCTCAGCTCTCATAACTAGGGCGTTTTAAGGTGAATTGCATTCATATGCCATCTATTTGCAGAAAGAATATGGGGTTGGCAAACTACATGCTGAGCAACATAATAAGATATTTGTACAAAGTACAAGTTACTGATGATTATTGTATTTTATTTTTCTATGATTTCCTAAGAGGCATTATCAGGTCTTACAGATGAAGTAGCCTGTTTACTAAGATATTTATTAGCAAATAAAAGTACAGTACTGGTGGTTATTTCTGAGTTGAAGTTTTTTTTGTTTTTATTTTTTTTACTGTTCACCTAAATCTTACAAAGGATGATATACATATAAGAAAAGTTCATATGGGCCATGAAGAAACTATTTTATTAAACCAAGCCTACATTAAAGCCAATAGGAAGGAACCAAAATAAACCCACGCTGCAACATTTTGGAATCAAATGCCAAAGCAAGGTTCTCAGGTAACAGCACATATTCTCTCTAAAAGCAGCAGTATGGATCAAAGGAGAGCCATAGCCCCCCCCTTATGATCCCATCGTCTCACACCACAACAGGTGAGAGAATGTCAACAGTCAGGTCAGCGGTGCTAGCTCCCTATTGCCCTTGAACAGCTGGTTTAAAGGAGAAATGCAGTATTTTGAGGTGGGGGGGGTCTGTTTCCCCCTTCGACTTTTATCTTGTGAAATAGAGGTGAGAACTTCCACTTTTCTCTAGCTCATTTTAAGAAAAGGGAAAGAGAAGCTGTAAATGTAGCAAAGACCAAGGCTGCAATCCTAAGCATTCTCACTGGGAAATATGTTACACTGAAACTTTGTGGGGCTTCCAAGTAAATCTGTTCCAAATGTACTAACTTTGAAATTCACACACTGGCTAGTTCTAATCTAGCTGAATTGACAGAACAGCTGCCATGAGCAAGTTTAAGAGCAACTGTTTCAGAGCCAGAACCATAACAGACTCAGTTTGCATTAGCATCTTTTGTCCAGGAGTTATTATACATGAGATTGCACCTGTTTGCTAGTAGGCTTAATTCTATGCTGCTTCTGCCTCTAGAAAAAGGAAACCCCCTCCCATTTCCAAATTCCAGGCATGAAGTTCATTCAAAAATGTACTAATAGACAATATTTGAGTCTGCCTGGCATTCCCTAATATATTTACGTACATGCCAATATATTTACAGCGCTTCATAGGTTTAATGTGGGTTTCCTAGAATCAGAACAGATAGTCCACAAAATCCACAGTCGTTTAGTGGAAATACAAAGCCTACCATATGGTGGTGTGCTTCCTACCATAATTGTTTCTAAAACTGTACAAACGCAAAACCACCCCAACAGTTTGGTGAGCTACCCCCTAGATTTCCCTTACAGAGAGCAAGGGCTCCTGGATTCTTGTATAGATAGGTCAGCACTAAAGCAGTGTAAATGAATAAGAACTGTCAAGGGAACTGTGGAGACCAAAAGAGAACAGGGAGGGAAGCCAGGCACGGTTTGACTGGGTGGAGTTTCTATTAATTGTTGAAACAATATGGAGGAGAAAGTATATTATAGCAGTACATTACCAAGTGGCAAATAGACTAGTAGTATTTCAGATTAGCAGATAGGAAAAGGATGCAAAATCACACATACATTCATACAGAAGTATACACATCATTCATATATTAACTCTGAAAAGTAACTTAACAACAGATTTTGCTACAACAGACTGATGTGGCTACCCCTCTGGAAGCTGGATTAATGTTGAATGCCATTGCTTTTGCCTTCCTGGGCTGGAGTGAGCGCTATTCACATTTTGGCATAGTTGTGGTAGGGCAGTGTCTCCCACCCATCCCCCCCTCACACAGAAGGAAGCAGCAAGGACAGGAGCCCCTGCTCTTTTTAAATCAGGTCTCATTTAGTGTGGATTTTTAAAAACAAACTTTTAAAATTGTCATACCAATGCCAATACAGTCCATTATTCTAATATTGCATGCTTTAGGGGAGAGAAGGCAGTGAGGCTAGGAGAGTGACTTATAACACGCCTGCAACGTAGCCCACCCTTAATGCTGCTGGTTAGTGGTGCGGCTGCAATTGATCTGGATTTCCAAGCCAGCCCCGTCTCCTTATAAATCACCCCTCAGGTTGCCGCAAAAGTTAATCTATTTATATTTCCCCCGCCCAGCCCAAATCACTGCACGCGAAAGCCTGGGTTCTCCATTGACTTGCACGCCGGGGCGTTGTGCTTTTAAATGTTTAAAACCCCGTTAAAAAGAATAACATGAACTAAGCCTCAAGTTAGAAAAGCTTCATTCATATCGTTGCTGCTGCTTTTGTTGGCAGCAGCAAAGGACACAATACCACCCATTCACCGCTACACTAAAATTATGAATTTCTCCATTGTTCTACATTGGCAGCTCCCACTTCCGCCTTGATAGAAGCGGGGGGGAAGAGTCTGCTCTAAGGGAACTGAGAATTGGGCAGAATTTGTGCGTCTGTTAGTCTACGGTCACTTTTCTCCCCTATGCTCCCGGCAATAGCGACCCCTTGCGGTGGAGGACCTTCGAAAAAGCACTGACGAAACGGAGAGGAAAAATAAACGTTTGCCGCGGAGGGAGAGGCTTAGAGGACGATTCCATCTCCTAGGTAACAACGCAGGCATCTGGGGACAGAGTGGGCGCGAGGGCAGGGTGGCGGTGAAAATCGGTGATTGCGCTTTCGAGGCCTAGCCGGAGGCTGCAGCTACATCTTGCTTTGCGAGGAAGACTGGCGGCGCTTTCTCCCGCAGAAGAGGTGATGGGCAATAAGGGGAGCGTGCGTGCGCGGGCTTGGAAAGCTGTTCCCTCATGGGCGAGCCTGGGCCAGTGTTGGGGTGGTTGGTTGGTTCTCTGTCAGCCTTAGCGTCCGGTAATTATGTTTAGTCTTTATCTTGCTTTTCCTCCGAGGAGCTCAGCGCAGTGTACGTGGCTCTCTCCTCCCCCTCCTCCCGGTTCCATTTTATCCTCACAGTAACCCGGTAAGGTAGATTAGGCTAGGCTAAGAGAGAGGATGTGTGAGTGACTGGCCCAGGCTTACTCAAAAAGCTTCAGGGTCGAGGAGGAATTTTTGAACCCCGGTGATTATCACTCTGACCACTATGCCAGCCTTGCTCTTTGTATCGGGGGGGGGGGGGGGGAAGCTGGTGTGCAGGTGGAGCTCCGAGGGCAAGATGCCCAGAAAGCCTCTTTGCGCGTCGGGATGGAGGAGGGCTACAGGGAAGCAGCTGTTGTAGCTGCTAGGCCAGTGATGGCGAACCTTTTTGAGCCCGAGTGCCCAAACTGCAACACAAAACCAACTTATTTATTTCAAAGTGCCAACACTGCAATTAAACCTGAATACTGAGGTTTTAGTTTTAGAAAAAACAACTCATACAGTGTCCGAACTAATTAACATCTTTTGTCATAAAGAAAAACAGAATAACAGAGCTTTCAATGATACAAACAGTTTTTTGTTGGGAAAAAAAATCAACTCAAAAATTATTATAGTACTACATTGTACACATAGCCTGAAGGGAATTTATACAAACTTTTTAAATAATTAGGCACATGTATTTTTGGATAAGGGATTCTCACTTGTAATATGATTATATGCCAGACTGAAATTGTATGGGGCAAGCTTTACCCCGGGGTCCTTTCCCTGCTTCTACAGGTGTCGGATTAGTAAAAGTAAAAGTCAACCTGTACTAGGATGAGCAAGATAAACAAGAAACTAAACGTGCTTAACACATTTTAAACACTTTATGTCTTGGACTGCAAACACTGCATTAGGTAAAAGTTTGCATTGGGCATGCTTTTGCACAATTAATGTGATTTTTGCTATTGCATGCATGCTGATAATTTGTCAAACCTTGGCTCATACTCTGTTAGTTTGAGAGCAACACATGCAGCACTCAGGTCAACTGTTAGGGCTTTACATCCAAGCCATGCTCTGTGCATCATTCTTCAAAATCTTTTAAATGTGATAACAATATAGAAAAGAATTCTGTAACAGGAATTCTAGAATAAAATCATTCTGTTCCACACTGTGAGAAAGAACAAGATCATTAGTGTTTTGCAGAAGGGGACAGTCTTTTCACGATCTGGTGACCAATGGCTTGAGTGCCCACAGAGAGGGCTCTGCGTGCCAGCTGTGGCACCCATGCCATAGGTTCGCCATCACTGTGCTAGGCTGTTACCACCATATCTTCTCTTGATTTTGGTCTCTGGCTCTTTTGCTTTCTTCCGTTGAGTAGCTGTGTAGGCAGCTTCTAAGGGATGGCGGGAGGGATCGTGTACATATATTGCAGCAGGCTTGCATGTAGCACCAGCAAGTGAAATGGTTCACTGGTAGAAGATCAAAACTTGGCGCTTTACAATCTAATCCTATCCATGTCTACTTTGAAGTCGCTACCACTGAGAGAAATGGAGTTGACCCTCAACCAAGTTTGTGTAGTACTGCAGGCTAAGGCTGCAATCCTACACACTAGATTTAGATTTCATAATAGAGTTGGAAGGAGCCTACAAGGCTATCCAACCCCCTGCTCAATGCAGGAAACTAGAGGAGGAGTCTCCCATCCAAGTAATGACCAGGCCTGACCCTGCTTAGCTTTCCACGCTCAATGTCATGATGGGAATAATTCTCATTGAATTAAAGCTGTATAGATTTAGACTTGCATCGGATTTCAGGTTTAGGATGATGCAGGGACTGCTCAAGCGTTCTCACTATGTGAAAATGCTGCTGCTGGCTTCTACACAGATAATTTTGGCAAGGGGATCAAACAGATGTAATGTTTATCTAGGGAATTTTATTTGTACTTGTACTCCTTAGTAAAAACAGCTCAGAAAAATATTTATTCTTCAGAGTTGAGTCTGCAGCATGAATGTTCTTCAAGTGTTGTTTGCTAAAGAAATAAACTTCTTTTTATAATTTTTTTTTTAATGTTGGGGAGTACTAATCTAAGCACCTCTGTCTGTTTTTGCAGTTTTCCTGGCTGGTTGCCAACCAGCATGTATACATTATAGGTCTGCTTGCCTCCTCAATCCCCTGGATCTTCTCTAATGTGTATTGGTGTTTCTGCACTCCCAAGATGCAGTAAATACATTGCTGCTTTATTACTAATTTCTTTGTTGCTATTTTTCTTGCAGTAATCATACCTTTCACTATTTTTGTGGAGGAAAATGTGCATTTTTAAAAGTAAGGGTTTGAAGAGCAGTTTATCAGAATTCTAGTGCAGAAGGCAAATCAGAATTGGCTCCTATTTTTTCTAGTAGGGTAGCTGTGCCTTTAATAATGGTGTAACAGACAAACGTTCAAGTGAAACTTTGTGCACCATTGTATTTCCATGCTGGTAAAAGTTTCTTCTGTTTCAATTTTTCCCAACCATGCAACTGCTAAAGGGTTCTGCTTTATGGGAGACTAGTGGCCTGATGCCACTTCTGCAAGCTCTGCTGACATACCCTGTCAAAGATACGGTAGATGCTGGGCTAAGTTGCTACCTCCACTCATTTTGGTTTCCTCAAAAATGGTACCTTGAGAAACTGCTGTAGGATAATATGCTTGCCCTTAATTGTGCCCAAATCTTCCCTTAATTGTGCCCAAAATATGTCATATGAGGCAACTACCCCATCTTTCCTTTTGGTAAAACTACCTCTGTAAAAAGTACAGTGAAATAATTAGAGGTAAGTTCAAAATAGGGTTCCCTGTATTTCAGAAAACACTTTTACATTTACATGTCACCAATTATTAAAACATTTGGGCTAAGTTCAATGTTACGCATGCAGACTTTTGCTCATGCAATGGACGTTTCCCCCCTTCCCTTCCTCCCAGACCCCCCCTCCCCACATACACTCCCCAAATCAGTAGATCAGAGGGGTCCCCACCCCTCTAGAGCAGATTTGGGAAAGATATTTTTTTTAGGAATAGATTTTTATTATAAATAAATCATACTACTAAAAACAATATTATTTACAACCCGCTGTGAAAACGCGTTACAAATTTGCCACCAAAATTTCAAGATTTTCTAACACAGTTATAGATCTACACTAACTTAAACTTAAAGAGCAGATTTGGGGCTCACCATGGGGGGCTGCAGGGGAGAAGGGAAGTTCGATCCACCAGCAGTGTCTCTTCCACTGGTGGAAGGACACTATTGAATACAACCCTGTATTTTTAATTGAAACACCTTCTCAAACTAAGAATGTTTTTGGTGTGTCAGAATTCAGTACATGCCTGCAAAATCATAGGTCCCAGTTCTCAAGTCAAGTGGATAGTATCATACACCAAAACAGATACAGGTAAACTGTAGTGGTGCTGGTTACAGACTGAGAATGTGATCTACAGACCACATTTAGGGAGGGGCTGGAGCTCAGTGGCGGAGCACATGCTTTTTGTATAGAAAATCCCAGGTTCGGTCTCTGGCATCACCAGGTAGGGCTGGAAAAGAATCCTGTCTGAAATGCTGGAGAACCATTGCCAGTCAGTGTTGACAATACTGGAGTAGATGGACCAATGGTCTGACACAGTATAAGGCAGCTTCCTATGTTCCTTTACCATGGCTGCTCAGCTGTAGCCCACCACATTTGCAAATGGTTTTTATAGGGCTGCATCATGAAATATTGATAATAGCCTCGATGATGTAAGATAATTTATAGCTCAGATCCCTTTTAGTAGTGCGTGCTAATTTCTGAGTGAGATCCGGGTTCAAATCCCCGCTCAGCCATGAAACTCACTGGGTGACTTTGGGCCAGTCACTGACTCTCAGCCTAACGTACCTCACAGGGTTGTTGTGAGGGTAAAATGGAGAGGAGGAGGAGGATTATGTAAGCCGCCTTAGGTTCCTTGCAGGAAAAAAGGTGGGGTATAAATATAAAATATAATAAATAAAATAAATGTAGTGAGTGCTGTGTAACTTGGCTCACTTGCTTGAAATAGCTGATTTGTTTTTTTAAATCATAATATGTGGCGTCGAGAGCACATAATGCAGGCCACATGCTGAAGCTAAGCAGGTATGAGCTGGGTCAGTGCTTGGATGGGTGACTGCCTGGGCTGCCCATATCTGTTCTCCTGCATTGAGCAGGGGTTTGACTCGGTGGTCTTATAGGCCCCTTCCAACTCTACTATTCTATGATTCTATGCAGGCATTTCTGGTCTGGTTCTCTGCTTGTATATGATGTGTGTTAAATTGTAAGGAAGTAAATGTGGTTCTGTTCATAGAGAATTCCACCTTAGGGGTTGTCTAGATGTTCTTAGGTGAAGTTTTCCAACCACAGCTGAGGAAGTAGATGTTCTTGGGATCTATCTTTTCAATAAGTAATTACAACCTGTTACTACACTAGAAATAATTTATTTTCCTCCAAATAAATTCACTATCCTGGTTACACCACAGGTATGAACTGTGATATCACAGTTATCCATTGACCTGCAGATACTGTTCTTTAGGCAGGGTGATACGTAGCCAGGCTGCTTTGACAAGAACGCTCTTCCCAAATAATCAGCTTAACTTCTAGTTACGTATATTAACTGACCTGCTGTGACACTGTTCGTATCTATTTTCTGTCACTATGTTTTTATCTTAAACATCTGAGGACCTTTGCCTTTATGTTAATCTACTATAATTTCAACTGTTTTAAATAGGAATATTCTTCACAAACACAGGTATTGACTGTGCCATTCAATCAAAATTATGGGATTATTTGACAAGCTAGCAGGCTGGCTTGGCCTGAAGAAAAAAGAAGTTCATGTTTTGTGCCTTGGGTTGGACAATAGTGGCAAAACAACAATTATCAACAAGCTGAAACCATCTAATGTAAGTAGTACGTATTTTCAGTTATTTATTTATAACATACTAACTAAAACTTGTTTGACAAATCTTATTGAAAAACTGATGCTTATCATTGGATATATATTTTTGAAAGATGGAATGAATTGGAATACTAATGTTCAGGACAATGTTCATCTATATACACTATTTTCTCTTTTGGAAGGAGTAGATCACTTTATTATTTTAAAATTTGATGTGTGTTATAATTCTAGAAAAGCAGATACTAATGGGAGTCATCTTACGATGTTCCTACTCTGTGTGATTTGCAACACAATCGTATGCATATACTCAGAAGTAAGTTCCACTATTCAATGGGGTTTACTCAATAGTAAGTGTGTTTAGGATTGCAGCGTAGCCATCCAATGAAGTAAAACAAAGTTTCCGTATCTGTTTAACATAGAATTCCATAGCAAACCTCAAAGTATTTAATGAAAATATGAAACACTAATATACTAAGCCTTCTCTCGGTGGATAAATTAAAGAAATAGCAGAGGTTAAAAGCAAACTAATTACGAACTAATATGAAGTATGCATAGTTTAGTCTGAAACAAAGATTTATTGCTGCTCACTTCGGGTTTTGCTAAGGCTTGTTAATGATTTTAGCTTGATTAAACCATTGGTAGCAAGGAAGCAAATGCTATTTATCCATACTCTCTCGTGTATGTAAGCTTTTCTTTAAATCATATCTGCAATGCTGTTGGCTTTAAACACGGGAATAATGAAGATACTGTTAGGTCTTTTTCGTTAATATCCTGCTTTGTCATTGTTTCACAAAATGGACATTAATAATGAAACAGCAATCTAAAATCAAAGCATTAGTTTCTGTTACTTTGAACTAGTACTGAAAGATCATATTTATTTTTTGCAAACCCACAAACACAAAGTACTTAATCATATAAAGGGTCATATGCTGAGCTCTGCATGCAGTGCAGGGCTTCTGAACTCCCTTTCCAAAAGTAGTCACCAAACAAATATGAAATTTGGGATAATTTTAAGGGTGGCATCTGCTACAGCACAAGGAGCAGTTAGTCAGGGGCAGTAAAAAACCAAGGAAATTCTGGTTAATGTAAATGTTTTCCTTGTTTAAGAAGATCTGCGATTGTACTTGTTAAAGAGCTCTGATGACATAAAATATACATCCAGTGCCAACTCATGATACATCAACTCTGCCGATAGATAATCCCCATTTCTAAATATAGGTTAACTTGTTAAAGGATAGCTACATGAAAACATATTTGTGTGCGTGTGTGTGTGTGTGTGTGTGTGTACTGCAAAAATACAACCCAATCATCCTCAAAAAGATGTGGCCCTAAACATTTGAGTGTCTCTCAATCCAGTCATTCAACTAGGCATGAGTAAAATACAAACTTGATAGATACAATATACTTATAGATTTCATAGATTATAGAGTTGGAAGAAGCCTACAAGGCTATCGAGTCCAACCCCCCTGCTTAATGCAGGAAACTAGAGGAGGGGTCTCCCATCCAAGTAATGACCAGGCTTGACCCTGCTTAGCTTCTCACGCTCAGACAAGCTGAGCCAGCGTGAGCCACAGGCCTGTACTTGATTCCTCTTTAATTGGTACACTTTCCATACTATATATTTTTCAAAAATTGTGAGCTCCTGTAACATCCCTAGATTGCCTAAACAGGCATTAGTTCTACAGTTTTATTTTCTGTAACCAACAGAGAAACAGTGGACTAAAGTAAATATTTAGGATTGAATATAGATTTTCTGCTGGTGGAAGCAGACTTCCCTGCCACTTCTCCCCGTATCAGCCCCTCCAGCCCCATGCTACACAGAGGGTTGGGGACCCTGTCGGTGTGAGTTGTAGTGTGAGAGGGATCCCCGGAAATGGGGCAGAGGCTCCTTCCATGGGTGGAGCTCTTCCATCCATGGAAGTCAAATCCTGTACCAAACCTTTAATGTGCAGCCTGAACACTGCTACCTAGCATTTATATTGTATTTTATATGCTATATATGCATATACACGCTTCACATACTTTATCTCAGTAATCTTGTGCTCATCACTGGTGCTACCCAGAAGTGCTTGTGACAGTTGCATAATCACATGAAGAACAACAGTGACATTAGCAATGATTCCACTTGCTGCAGGAGGAATTGAGTTTACCCAACAATCACTTTGCAGTTAGGATGCTGAAGATGCTAATTTTTGGAGTATCATTATATAATAATATCTTAAGCTTATAATATTACTTGGATCAGGAGAAAATGTAAGAGTTACTGATTTTAAGTACTAAACCTGCACATGAATTTATTTTTAAGACAAATTTTCTCTTGTAAAGGCTCAAGCTCAAGATATTGTTCCCACAATAGGATTCAGTATAGAAAAATTCAAGACATCAAGGTAAGACTCTTTTATTTAGGTATTTTTTTTTCCTAATTAATATAATTAAGTATTAGTGGGTTGTCTTAGCTGTAACATCTGACTTGTCATACCTCCATCCTGTGCTGCATGTAGTTGTTCCTTCATTATGAGAAGCCTCTTGTGAAGGGGTCACAAGTTGCAAAGTCTTGAAACTCTTATAGTAGTAGTGTGCTAAGTAACTTGATTAGGAAATGACCTTGCCATTTAATTTCTTCTCAGTTGTTATCAAATTAAGTGGTAGATGGTGTTTCTAAATTCACTTAAAAGAAAATATTGTCCAAGGTGCATTGTAGAAATCAAGCATGCCCAGTGAAATTTTTGAGTTTTTTCCTTTGGATGGCATGCCCCATGCCATACCAGAAATGCTTTTGAAAGCGTAGAGGTGCTCTTCAAGAAACACAAGCTCAACGCTTCATTGTGCAGTTCTCTGGATCTGGGCTATTCTTACAGCTATGTCAATTTCAAGGTGGCTTCAGCCTGGAAATGGGTAGTTCATGCAGGGCCGTGTAGAATTAATCTAGAGTTTTGTAATGGAACAAAGTATGAGAAAGGGAAGATAGCATATTTCAGTTTCTATTATAGCAAAATTTTGGTTATAGAATTTAGATCTCTGGCTAGGGATAAATCATTGGAGGCTGCAAAGAAGATAACAGCTCACGTCTACACAAATGTTCAAGCAAGAGTATATAGGCTTGCAGCCTAAGAGGATCAACTGTTATACTGGCATTAAAGGAATTGTCAGGAGGAACAGGAGAGCCAGTGGAATTCTTGGGAGAGTGCTATGATTACTGTGCACTGGTTGCAATGTCCTGATACCCTTACCCAAGTAAGCTTGTTTACTTGGAAATAAGTCTCATGGGTTGTGTTTGGGTTTCATGGTAAGCCATACTTTTTCTGAATTTTTCTGAGCAAGCATCAATGGGAGCAGCTAAACAAGCTAGGCACTCTCCATCTGTGGTTTGTTTAGCACAACCTTCCCCAACCTGGTGCTCACCAGAAGTTTTGGATTTCAACTCCTTATAAGCCCCAGCTAGCATGGCATGGCCAGTGATCAGGATGATTGTCCTGATCACTGCTGGGGATTGTCCAAAACATCTGAAGAACACCAGGTTGGGGAAAGTTGGTTTAGCGTGATGTCTAAACCAGCCAAAAACAAGCCCTGGCATATGGCTTTGGCTTGTTAGGAGAGCAACAATGTGGCTCACGATGGCTCAGCTTGTCTGAGTGTGGAAAGCTAAGCAGGGTCGGGCCTGGTTATTAGTTGGATGGGAGACCCCTCCTCTAGTTTCCTGCACTGAGCAGGGGGTTGGACTTGATGGCCTTGTTGGCCCCTTCCGACTCTATGATCTATGAATCTATAAGTCAGAGTTTGTCATGTTTGTACATCATGCTAAACAAACCACAGATGGAGAGTTCCTGGTTTGTTGAACTGGTCCTGCTGGCAGGAGCCAAGCAGGAGCAGTAAGCACTAGCATGCTTGCCCATTCAAGGTAAGCTAAAAAAAAAATTTAAAGTGTGGCTTACCATGATGTCCAAACTGGGTTACTAAGTTCACTGGGACTTACTTTCTATTCAATATGCTTTCAGAAAATTAAGACAAAAATCAGTTTTGTTATAAATGACCATTATTTATATAAATGCCCATTATATATTTAAAAAATGATTTTTTTAGTGCAATCCTATGCATGTTTACTGAAAAGTCCCACTGTGTTCAATGGGGTTTACTCACTATTAAGCAGATATAGGATTGCAACCTCACTTAAATTTAAAATAAAACTCAAACCTTCAAATTAATTGGAATGCTATCAAACATTTTATGAGATATGCAGACCAATACATAGGTGCAAGTGTTATTGTGTTCAGTGGACATGATACTTGGATATAGGATTGCAGTTGTAAATGTGTTTCAGTTTTAATTTTATATTTACTGTTTCTTTACAGTTTGTCATTCACTGTGTTTGATATGTCGGGTCAAGGTAGATACAGAAATCTCTGGGAACACTACTACAAGTAAGTAGTATTTTATTGGAAGACTGATATTTGCAATATTTGAATATATCAGGAACTAAATGCCTCTCATACTTTCTGTATGAAATTAATGAAGATGACTTGGTTAGAGCAATTGCAAAGTAATATGATTATGATGCTGCTATTTGACTAAGATAACTTTCCCAGGCCTCAACCAAGGAGAAAGAATAAGGAATATTTCTAAGTAATTTTTTTGGAGTTATTCAGTGTTTACAATGTGAAAGTAACTGTTCCTGTATGGAAACATCAAATCTGTGTAATAGTCATGTATGGTTCAGGGGTGGAGGGAGTTGTTAATATAAATATTGCAAAATAAAAAGCTCACAATAAAAAGCTAAAGCATGAGAATATTGGGGTGCAGATATAAGAGAAGGTTGATCACCAGTTCCTTGGAAGTATATTAACGTACCTGTCAAAGGCACCATTTTAGACCATTGTAGTTTCAAAATTTTATAAAAAGATAGAGAACACTGCTGTCTTAAAACTCATTGCATTTGGAAATGGTCTAGAACATGAAGAGGACTGTTTCCTTCTTGTTTTATAGAATGAGGTATGGTAAAAATTCCAAGGTTAGTGGAAGCTCGAAAATAGCTGTTGGAGAATTACCAAACATTTTTTGGTGTGGTTAAGTTAATGAGACTTGTATTTTGGTTCCTTTGCCATAATTTAAAACTGATTTAAAATGACATTGTTTAGAATTTCTGAATTAGGTTTTATTATTTACTTGCCTGAGCTTGGCCAAATCAATTGTGTTCTTGGCTACGCAGATCTGTGGGCTGCTTTGCTGCCTGCTTCATCTGAGCAACACTTTTGTATGAGAGACTTCTAGATATTTGAACAGAGGGAGCTTACCCATTATAAGATCACTGTCGTTAGAAGGGCACAGTCCTATGGCTTCTAGATGCTGTCTAGATAGCCATAGGATCATTTGGAGTCCCAGCTCTAACCTTGGAAATTCACTCCGAGGTTGGAGCTGAGATTTTGACTTTGGAGCGTGCTCCCTCCGCCCTCGCAGCCGACATAGTTCTCTCCACGCTGGCTGCAGTTCCGAGGTCAGGACACCAACCTCAGAGCCGGCATTGGGTGGGTGTTCCAGGGGGCAGGGAAGGGAGGAGTGAGGCTCCGCTGGGATACAATGTATCCTGGCTGTGCCTCAGCCTGTCCTCTTCACGAGCAGGCGCAAAATACTTAGATAGCCAAAATCAGTCATCCAAGTCTTTTGTAGGGCAGGAGAAGCGCAGAGACGACCTTTGCCTCCGCACTCCTTCCATTCTCCATAGGATGCCCATAATCCTGAGTTCGGAGGGTTACAGGCAGCCACATTGGATCGTGCTGCCCATCTCTGTAAACATGCATTTTCCCTTCCCCGCGGAAAAAACATAAACTTGTTGAACTCAGATTTAATCTCCTTGTCCTAAATGGTATATTTTGTTTTTGTTTTTTAAATGAATTCATCCTCCATTGTTGGGAGAGATTTTTCCACTTCTGAGCAACTTGTATTAACATATTGACAGAATTCATTAACATATTAAACATTTATTCAAGTTGGGGCCATGATGGAATCTACCAGGTAAGCCAACAATTAGACCCAAGGATCCATCAGAGATAACAACAATCTTTTCCAAAAATAATTTTTTGTCATAGGACAAACTCATCAAATATCTGTACTGACACATCACCAAGATTCTACTTCCTGCAGTTTGATACATTTGTTTCATTAGTAGGATGTTAACATGATATAGTTCTTGAAGTACTTTTTAGCTGAATTAATACATGGAACCTCTCGGAACCGGCAGTTGCTGGTGGACCTAAATTGACCATTCTGAAGCTGGGATGGAGCTCTGCTCTGTTAGCTTCAGCAACTCTGCTATAAGCTATAGGCCTTCTGCCGTACAAGTAGCTTTGTGGGCTCTTTGCCTTGTTCCACCTCTCTCCCTGTGTCTGGACACTGCACCTATATAACTTGCACTTCCTCTGCAACAAAGTGGGGCTGTTCGCATGACACGGCAGCCCACCGTGAGTGAGGCTGTGGTACATGTGGCGTGTGTGTGGCTGCCATTTTGAATATACAACCCCCACTTGGGTTGTCGTGTCATGCGGACCCTGTGAGCATGGGTTATGTAAGGGGTGAACAACCATCACATAACACATGGTCTGTGTTAGGGTTATGTGAGGGTTGTATAACCCTCGCATAACCCAGGTTCACATGACAACCCCGAGTGTGGGTTGCATATGCAACATGGGGCCTGGGGATGAGCCATGGCATGTATGTATGTATGTATTTATTTATTTATTTATTATAATGTAGTCTGAATCCAGTTAGTATCTGCTGCTTGCAGTTCACAGATTCCACTCCTTGCTGTGCCCCAACTTGTTCCTGCTTTGTTTCATTTCCCCGGTTCCTTGCTCTGCTAACTGCTGCTCTCACTGCCCCTCTTTTAATTTGCCAATACTGTCTTTTGAATTGGCTTTAGTTTGACTATTGACTCACAATCTTTTCTTGCTCCTTGGTCAGATTCTTTGGCCTAACCCTTTCTATGGAGATGCAACCATGTAAAGATCTGTATAAACTTCCCCACCTGAGACGCTCTGACCCTTCAGAGGAGTGTGGGTCCTCTCCAGTGCTTGGCAGTCTAATAATACCTCTGCTTCATAATGGTTTCTAGTAGGATACCTTTGTATCTGACTCACTTCATAGTTAAAGCAGTTGTTCAAATTGAATAAGCCACTGGTTAAGTGGATTACAGAAGATTTTCATTTGTGGACCAGGTTTAAGATCTCCTGGTTTGGGGAGATTGCTTTTTTAAAAAAATGCTTGTCTTTTCTAGAATATATATATAGTTTTTTTCGCTCTACCAATAAATATAAATTTGGTTGTTTTATGTCAGTGGGAAAAAACGATTCAATAACTTTGCTGCAAGAAATAAGAAATTGTCAAGAATTACAGCATACAAGGAGTGATGGTGGGGTGGTACTTACAGATCTAATTTTTTGTTACTATTCTGCACATTTGGTAGGATGGTCTGTTTGGATTAAATCTGGGCAAGAAAGCAGTTGATTCAAATTGGAACAGCAATGATCAAACCCTTTAGAATATCTTCTTGCAGTCTAATGAAATTGTAGTTGCCTAATGCATGTACGGAATAAATTAAAGGCCAAATTAAGCTGTGGGACATTAGCTTCTTATGTCAAGAGATATGTATGAGTACCTATGGGCTCTGTGGAATAATTTTGATCTGACATTGAAGTCTTTTTCTTCTTGAATGGTTATATGAAATAATATGATCAGATTTGTGGGAGTGAGATTTGCCCCTTTTCCTTCAGTATTTATAAATTATAGATTAGATTTTATATCTGACTTTCCCAGTTCGAACAATGGCACTATCATACTATCATTGTACTATCATTATCTGTTGTACTGAAGCAATTTCGGCAAAGCTTTCCCTAACTTATTTGTTTTGCAGCTTTTTACACTTGTTTTATAATTGTAGAATTAATTGGTTGATTAATAGAGTGCAAGAAACCCACTGACTCTCTAAGGAGTGGACACTGTTCTGTTATTGTTAAAAGGTAGTTCAGAGCCACTTGAAAAAGCTGATTGTATGTAAGAAACATGGGTGGGAGGGTGGGAATTATTGTTTCAGTGCTTTAATATTTGCTTGACCAGATCTCCTGGATTGCTCTGTTGACAATATAGATTATTGGCTAGTACGTTAGAAGAAATATGTTCAAATATTTGGGGGGGAAACTATATGTCTATTTTGAACATAGTTTTTATTTACTTACCCTGGAATTCAGGCTATTTCTTAGGATCTAGTTGAAGCTTCTAATTAGAATAGTAACGCACAACACATTGAAATAGGATTCTGATTATTTACTTCATTACTCAAGGGTTTAGAGATTCTGTAATTTGCTTCTTTGCTTTCTATATTGTACAGAGATTGCCAGGCCATTATTTTTGTCATTGATAGCAGTGACAAACTAAGAATGGTTGTGGCCAAAGAAGAGCTTGACACTCTCATGAATCATCCAGGTGAGGAGACCCTTTATCATTTATTCAATCTTATTCCTACTGCCTTTCTTCAACATAAAATAACTATCTTTTTGGTAATTCTGTATTTATACATAAAATTTCATTTGCTTCTCCCCCACCGTCCACCACCAATTAGGTAGGAGCTAGAATAAAGATTTCAGATATCAGTACCAATATATTTTTGCAGTTAATTGGAATACCACAACTATAAAAATGATTTGATTAAAGTGGCAATTTACTTTAGCCAATTTGCTTTAGGCATACATTTCAAAACTAAGAAATTAATAGAACTTGCATTGAAATCACTGAGAATTGGGGAAACCTTGCTTTAATGCTTTTGAGTAATCAGAAGGCTGAAATATAGCAAGGAAACTGAGATCATTCCTGTTGTAATCGCCACTTGTTCTATGGCTTTTGGCCCTTACCAGCAAGAATCACTACCCCACCAACCCCCCAGTCTATTGAAAAGCATATTATTATTTTTTAGCAAACAAAAGTAATGATTTTGCCTTGGAAATTTTGACATGGATTCTGCCCAGAAAAGATGACCTATGGAGCACCTTGTGTGCAGTTCAGCAAAAGATTTCACCACACTAACAAGGCAAACACTGTAGCCCCTTTCACACAGAGAAAGGATACAGGACCACACCTCTGGCATCACTCCAAATCTTGCATGGTACCTTGGCCCTGCATTAGCGCAGGGGGGAAGCCTGCTCATATAGACCTCTTCCTGCAAAGTCCTTGCATGCATTCTGGAACCCTGGTCATGCTGATACAGCTATTTCTACCCATCTTCATCACTTCCCATAAGTTGGGCAATGCTGGCATGGCAAGTTATGTTGGTGGCCCCATTCCCTTTATCTTCAGTTCCTTATGTTTCTGAAATGGGATGGGAAGAAACCACACTGCAGAGTTAGGATTGGAATCAGCTGAATCCTTTAACCCTGACTTAATTTATGCCAGGTCTCAGCCCCAGAAACTGTTTTTGGTACCAGGACTGAGTCTTGAACTATGTGATATAATAATAAGTGTCTCTATTCATGTGCTTTTCTCTCACCACTGAGCAATGGTAGCCACACACTGAAAGCCCAGGAAAATGGGCTACCAGGATAGGTGGCATGGTTGTCAGGCTGGCTTACCATCTCTCACTCTCTCTTCTTTTAAACCCTGCTTTTAGCAATTGCCAAATCTCCTCCATAACTAGTTTACTTTGATCTGTTCATGAATCTTGTTATACTCATATTGCATATAAATGTGCCACAATCTTATAGTAGGCTTTGAGTCCCTCCATCATCTCCTATAGTCCCTGTAGTTAACTTTGAAGGAAGTGCTGCTTAAGACTTTTGAACGCAATGGATATGATGGTGCATAGGGGATTTTGCTTTCATTATAAACAGTTTGCACCTGCAGCCTTAGACATATGTATGAAATTGGGAAGGGTTACTTTGAGAACTCTGCTGAAAGATACACCTGAGGCATCTTAGTAGGATATAAAGGATGACAGTGACAGGTAAGCAGTGTTTGTATCCCTTTTCCTTCTCAAAATTTGTTTCCTATACATTGTGACAGAGTTAACAAACTAATATGTTACTCCTAGATCTTAAACATCGACGAATACCAATTTTGTTTTTTGCAAACAAGATGGACCTTAGGGATGCTGTATCATCTGTAAAAGTCTCTCACTTATTGACCTTGGAGAACATCAAAGATAAACCATGGCATATCTGGTAATATTGTATTACTTTCATTTTGTACTTACATTGATTTGGATCTCTTTTAAATTACTAATTCCTGTAGCATTAACTATTTTGTTTTTCAAATAAGAAAATGTTGGATACGTGATGATAACATATAATCATATCTGCCTAATCATAAGAATAAAACATACTGAGTTGAGGAAACGCTGTGGTAACCAGTGTAAAACACTAATGCCAAAAGCAAGCTATAGGCAGTCTCGCGTGTTTTTGCAAGTCAGTGGAATGATGGTAGCTGTTTGTATGAGATTTCAAAAACCACAGCTGTATTAAAAAAGCCAAGCTAATTTTTTCTATACATGAAAAATCATAGTCCTCTTAGCATAATAACAGAGCAAGCTTACAGTTCCTGGAAAGTGTCCCAGGGACCATAGGATTTCTTGGATTCCCCCTCGCAAAGCTGTAGAAACTGCTACAACTTTGGTAAGGGAACTACACATCCGCCATGGAAAGATCCATGGTGTGTGCTTTCCAAGATCACAAAAGTGGCCTTGGGAGACCTTGTAGAAGTCAAAAAGAGGGCATTCTGTGGGCAGGGAGGGGAGGGATGAGAAGAGACCCAGATACAAGAAATCCTATGGCCTCTCCAACCCTGGCCCTGCCCCCACCTAGCGCGGCTTTTCTAGATGGGCTCAAAGGCCCATCTAGAGGGGGGGAAATAAAAAGGATAAAGGGGTGAAAATCGCCTCCATTACTCCTCCTCCCCTGCCAGCAGTAGCTCAGAAGGGCATAGGATACTCAGGGGCCTCTGAGATCTGAGGCTTCTGTCTAGCGGGTGTTGACCTGATAGGGTTGCACCCTGATATATTCTATTGTTCTGCAGCTTGAAAGCTGTAGGTTTTGAAATATGACATTTTTTATTCTTCTCCAAAACATCAAGATGTTAAAATGGGAGCAAGTGTTTAACCGCATTTCTTGGTTATATCAGCTTAGGGAAAGTTTTCTAATCACATTAAAAAAGCACAATTTTGTACAGTGCACAGCTTAAACATGAGTTTAAATCCCTGAAATGACTAATTTAGTAGTCTGACTTACTCGCTTAGAAACAACTAATTTTAAGAGGATATGCAGCAGTGATGTGGGCTTCCCGTTAGGTTAATTTGCGTAGGGTCATTTGCATAGGAAAATTTTCAGTTTACATCAGAATATGTTCTGATGCCCTAGGCTAGAGCAGGGGTGGCCCTCCAGATGTTTTGGTCAACAACTCCCAGAGTACTATCTAACAAATCTGGTTATTGTTGATCATCATTATTATTTAGAAAGTTATTTCTTCAGCAACTTGGTGAGCATACAGCATTTCAAGTCCTGTGAGGTTTGTGCAAGTTGAGCAACAGACATTGGTCCTGTCCCACCCCCACGTCCGACATCAAATATCTAGTGATAGACTGTTTTTCTTCTTTGTGGCTGCTGAACCTGTTACTGGTGCTTAGCATACTTAATTCTAATTAACTAAAAGTATTAGAAGTTCTCATTTAGTCAGAGGGAAGAGGTAGACATGGTAAAAGTCCCATTCCTGTTAAGCACCTGCCATAGGAGAGAGGCTATATAATGTTCCACATGTCTGAGCATATGCACATACGTTGAGGCATCTCCTCCAGAACTATTTTGTTGGTGCAGGTATACAAGGTTCTGTCAGAAAGCCCAAATTGGGGCAGGGGGTTAATAATAGGCTTGGATTGCTCCCTCTGTGACCCACCACCTCAGAGAAATCCACCCAAATGCCTATTCCCCCTAGGTGACAAGGTTACAGGAAAATTGGTCGGGTATTGACGCTTCAGTGCATTTTGTAGACTATATATCTTTCATCTCATACCTATCAACAGCATAATTCTGACTTAAAGCACTAACAAACAAGTCAGCAGAATAAACAGGTCACCAAGCAACCTGTTGACATCTGCTGGGGCTTAAGGTCAGTTCTGTACCACTTGCTGAGCCACACTGATACCCAAAAGCAGAATTTAAAAACATCTTCGCAAATCAGAGTATTATGTCCACAAGGCAAAGAGGAAACTTATTGTGCAAAAGCTGTGACCTAGAAAAGGAGCTATAGGGGAAGTGGAGCAAACAGAGCAGGATCAGTTGAAGTCTAGGACAAGAGTGGGGGGGGGGCGGAGAGGCAAACTTAGGGAAGGGGCAGATGAGGATGAGACAGAGGCAGGGATGGAGATAGCATGGGCCAAAGGAAAAAGAAGTAAGGTAACATCAGCAGAGAAAGAGAAGTTGGATTTGGTGTAGCTACTTTTTTACAGGTATGACCCTTCTTTATAGCCCAATTTTTCATATTTTCCCACCATTTAGTGGGCATCTTCCTAGTTCTCTCATAACTCTTTTTGGAGACTCTTCTGATGCCAGAACTAGACATTCCCAAGTTTCCCTGCCCCACTTTACTTCACTGACTGTCCCTTATGGGGTGGGGAGAAACTGAGCATGATGATGTAAGTCTCATTTTGTTATACTGCAGTTATCGGTAAAAGAAATAATGGAGACACAGGGTTGCTGATTTTGGCAGCAACTCCACATGTCTCATATCTGGTTCTGCTCTAAGTATACTAACAAGATACTTTGAATATAGTGGTCTTCCATGTGTATGAGTTAAACTTAACTAACTGTTGAAAATATAATCATTTTTCTCAATGGTTTTTATATGCTGTTAAAGTAAGTTCTGTATTCATTTTAGTGCTAGTGATGCTCTTAAAGGAGAAGGATTGCAAGAAGGTGTAGACTGGCTTCAAGGTATGTTTCATCATATTTTGTCTTAGTGCTTCCCTTTTCCATTAACCTTTTGTTTTTATTTTAGAATCTTTTCCATCATTTCATTTTGCTTTTTTTCTACCTATTTCTGCTGTCAGATCAAATTACACAGTGAGTATCCTTATTGAACTCAGTTATTTGGACCCTTGTTCCTTATGCTTTCTTTATCTTCCAGCAAAGATATATCCCTTTAAAACTCCCATTTTAAATTAAGCAAATATACAGGCAAGACATCTTCTCCTGAAATATATAAAGTAATTAATATTAAAGACACTTTTAGAAATAATGCTTGTGGTCTGAGTACAATGCTTATGGTGTGGAATATATGATTCACTTATTTATGTTTTCAATAGTAATCAACTAGCATTACAAGTATGCTTCAGTCTCCCCACTGAATTCTTTCATATAATATCATATATTACAAAAAGGGAAAAAAGCAAGCTGAGCTATATGTGAGCATCTTTAGTAAATATGGCAATTTCTATGCAGAGCATGCCAGAGAATTCTTGAAATGATTAGACGATTTCTAGGTTTTCCGCTCAATTAGCTGAATGAATCTTGACTGATTCAAGAATAGAATAAAGTACAGCATATAGGCACCCCAGATTGTTATCCATGTTGAAACTTTTGTGCAGGGTGCACTGCAATCTTTATAAAAAATGTATGGCATCTACCATTGTGTGGGCCTTGATAGGGATGCAGGCTTTCATTTAATGTGTATGATTAAAACATATTATTCGGTTAAGGGTACACTCTGAACTTGGAGGATTATGGGCATCCTATGCAGAATGGGAGGAGCGGCAGAGTTGATCTGTGCCTCCCCTTTCCACCCACGCTGCATTTTGCTAGATGGCCATGTTCAGCAATCTAGCGTGGGTGCTTTGGAGGGGGAGGGAAGGAGGCTGGAGCAGCCTCAGGATACCTTGAATCCTGGCCACTCTAGTCTCCTCCCCTCCCCCCACCCTGCCCCCTTTAACCCCTCTCTGAGGTCACTTTTCTGACCTCGGAGAGCAGTCACTGCAGTTCTTTCCACACAGGCTGCAAGGGGGGGAGGGGGATCGGAGTTCCAATTCCCAGCTCCAAGGTTGGAGTGCCATCCTTGACCTCGGAGCTGGGAATCTGAATGAACCTGTGCCCCCTCCCCAACGATGTCTGGGGGTCATAGGATCATTCCCTAATAAATTAATTAATCGACCTTTATTTTCATCCCAACAACCAGTTTTTTGGAATAGAATAATCTAGTAGCAAATGTCGGTTTTACATAGTTACTGTGACCAGCATTTTAGCATGCCTTTTACAAACGTTATTCTAAACCCTTGGCCTCACTTGAGGTTTTCATTTAAAAGACACCACTAGATGTCAGCAGAGACTGAAAGTTGAAAGGCAGAAAACCCTCACAAGGTGCTATTTATGATATGGGTTACACAATGATCCAAGGTTAAACTTTAGTGCTGGTCCATAAGAATCTTAGAATAGAATCCTCAGAGTGCATCAATAAACTCTAGGCCTCAAGCAAAATTTGAAGTTATACTAGTTGAATCATCAGTTGACAAAAGCTATCAAATTTCTACAGGAAATCCACAGCTTTGATATGGAAACACACATACAACAGACGTGTGTGCATCAGTGTATTATTTTAGGTTTTACTTTTGGCAACTCCCCCATTTGCCTCCAAACTACTTTTTACATTGCCAAATTTTAAAAAGCAGTCTGGGAATTTGTCACATGTACTGAAGACAGGAAAAACAGAACAAAGTTCTGTGCATGTACTGAAGACAGTTGCTTCTTTACACGTATCTTGACTTGTAAATTTCCAAACTGCTTTTGTAATTCAGTTCCTTAAATATTTTCACTGGCGGAGAGAGCCCTCTTCAGTGGAGTAACTGCCAAAGAACAGAGTTGAGTTACAAGGCGTTACCATAAATGCATAGGGCAGATACATCCTATTTTACATAGAGAGCCAGTGTGGCATAGTCGTGAGAGTGTTGGACTGGGACTCAGGAGATTCGGGTTCTAGTCCCCACTCAGCCATGAAACTCACTGGGTGACTTTGGGCCAGTCGCTGACTCTCGGCCTAACCTACCTCACAGGGTTGTTGTGAGGATAAAATGGAGAGTAGGAGGAGGATTATGTAAGCCGCCTTGGGTTCCTTGAAGGAAAAAAGGCGGGGTATAAATATAAGAAATAAATAGCGCCAGCAGGCCCCACCACTAGCACTATGGTGAGTTACAACTCGTTAAAGGAACTGGAAACAAGCAGAAACACTCATTTCCTGAAAGGGGCAGGTCAGAGGAGCTCGCAGAAGGAATTCCACTGACCTGTCCCTATCCGGAAACAAGCATTTCCGCTCATTTCAGAGCTTGCTTTACAAAGCACTAATTTCCTGTTGTGCTAGGTGTGGCTGCTGCCAGCGCAATGGGAAGAGTAGGAGTGCAGTGGCAGTATAGGATACTGCCCATAGTAATGTATTATTTGTTTTGGTTCAAGTAGTCACCCCTCTGAATACTAAAATGGAAAGACAAGAAGCCCCAATTCAGTCATAACATTTAGCAATTGAGAGCGTCCCCATGGGCTACATGCTCCCTTCTCCCCTCTTGTGCACACATCCCTCCTCCACGTCCTTGATTTTATCAAATACAGTTTGCTGCAGCATCCAATTTGAGCACCGCAGCAAACTGTGAGTAGCAAAAACCAGGAAGTGGAAGAGGGGAGTGCACAAGCCTGCAGAGATGCTCCTGATCACCAAACCATGGTTGGTATCATGTCTAAATTGAGCCCAATTTTGGTAACATTTTTGTGAAGGAACTATAGTTTCTTCACAAATGTAAGCACATGTTACCACTTGGATCCATATAGTTATTCATAATAATAATAATGATGATGCTGGAATTCTTTAGAATTCTTTAATAAACAGAATTTTAATGTGAGTTTTGTTTGTTTTATCTAGATCAGATCCAAGTAATGAAGACATGAAAAACCGATGAGCGATGAAAATGTCATAAAGATCATTTGTAGGAGCCTGAAGATAAAGACTATTTTAGGTCTGTTTGTTTCCTTCTGCTGGCTTTCATAAAAGCCTAAAAAAGGTAAAATGTTTCTTGTAAGAAAACATTCATGATACTGACCAAAACTTAAGATGTGGTCAGATAGAACATTAAAATCACTGTATACAGTCTAAAAGTTCTGGTGTTTTTTGAGCTACAGGCCAAGAAGAGACAACTTATAACCACAACAATATGGCTTCCTAAGAGTTTCTCATTGTGTCTCCTATTCAAAAACGTACATTGTGCTTGTTTGCACATTACACTAAACCACAATTTAGTGAGATATGCACAAGGAGGAAGGAGCTGCCATGAGCCTCAAGCTCACATGCTCCCTCCTCCCCTCCAGCTTTGGCAGCTTTTCCTGAATCTTGGCAAACTCTGGTCATTTTCAGAATAAGCCAGCTTGAAACCAAGGTTTCTAACCAGAGTTCATTACAAGCCACGGTCCCTGGTCTGGGCGACACAAGAAGCTGAGATTCGGGGAAAACAAAACTAAATACTGCCAAACTTATCCTTCGGGTCATGTGGGGAGAGGAGAAGAGTGTGCAAGCCCAAGGCTCACACTGGCCACATTCACACAACATGCTGAGCCACCCTGCGAATAAGCTACACAGTGTGGGTTCTTCATAGAACAGCCCATGGTGTGCCTGACAGATGATCAGGCTCACAGTGGCTTGTTCTCCTGCTCCTTCCCCCTTAGTCCTCCAGCCATTATCCCAGTGCAGAGCCTGTCTTGTCTCCCCCTCCCCACTCCAGTCACTACCCCTTTTCGTTTGCTGTTTTTTAAAATTTTTCAGAACCTCAAAAATGTGCAATTGGGGTCAGGGGAGTTTGGCCCCAGAAAATTACGCAATTGTTTTTCTAATTTTTAAATATTTTTGTCGATCCTTTGCCAGTGCACAAGTGCGCTCTTATGGCTGTCCATTATGTGTATTCTTGCCTGGTCAAGTTTCTTGTTATGTTTCAGCTGTCAAAGGGAGACCTGAAGTGCAGTAGGTAACATAGAAGGAAATTGACAAGACATGGCTGCATATATGCACCTGCTGAAAACCTCCTTGTTCCAAGAAGCCTTCTCTGCTGTCCAACTACCATTTTAATGTTACCTTGTTTTCAGTGTATTGTTTTTGTTTCTTTTATCTGTTTTTATCTTTTTATTGTTCACTGCTCCGGAATCTGCTTAGATATGGAGCGGTATACAAATACTGTAAATAAATAAATACATGAAAATTGACAAGGTGAGACTGCATGTAGGCTAATTTGCACACAGTTGCCAGGGTCCAATTGCCGAGTTGTCAGTTGAAAAGCGCAAGTAAAGAGGGGGAAATGGCAAAAGAAGGTGCACCAAAACAGGGGGACAATATCTCCCATTTAGCAATGTAATCCTCTGGCTTTTAAGTGTTGAACTGACAGTGCTCAGTGCCCTTCACCTTTTCAACACTTCCCCAAGTCTTCATCTACTCTAGTCATACAAACCCAGTCACTGTCTCTTTCATGATGCTGCATGTCTTGCTAAACTATGCTTTAGCATGACATGAAACTTGCCTATTACAATGGACCTTTACCAGAATGTATAGTTTTCTCTTTCACAGAGAAACAGCAATACCATTTTATTTTTTCCATACCATCTTTTAGTTACCTGTGTTTTTATAAGCAATTGCGGATATTTATGAATAATTTGCTGTTGATATATGCTGAATTATATTGTGTTCTGTAACAGCTGAAACAATATTTTGATAAATAAAATAAATGATATGATTAATTTACTGGATTGTGTTTGTTTTAAGATGACATGTGGAATAGCATCCAAGAGATTAAAAAATTTCTACATAAGACATTTATTTTGCGCTCATGATTCCTTATTCACGGCTGTTCACGGGTTCTTTAGATGATGTCGTGATCCTCCAGTTTTGCTTCTGTTTTTTAGAGTGGGGGAAATGGGGTATTATTTTTGAAAGCAAAAGTATGTATTGAAAGTAATAGTGTGTATTCGCACTATTCTGCTATACCACAGCACCACCTAGAGGTTATGTAGCAAAGAAGCAGGAAAGGAAAAGCTCTTTGTGTAGAGCCCAAATTTCAATTCTGCGACGAACCTAAAGTAAATAGTGATATACAGCCTTGTGTAGAAAAGCTCAAAGTAGTCTGAAGTGTTTATACTGAGTTAAACTTTAAACTGCCTTTTTTGTATAAAACTTTGCACGGTATCCATTTTTATGCTTACAACGTATTAACTAATATACTATTTCAACATAGTACAGAATCTGCACGTCTCAATGTTTACATTACTCTAGGCTTGACCAAGACAACCTGTTGCGTACTGCATATGTGTGGTTTCATAGAAATAGCAGCAAAGTGAAATTGTCCATGCTGTCTGTTGATATACGAGATGTATCCCCTTCCTGTAGCGTATGTATACCTGGTACTGTGCTGTGATTAGCTACTGGATTAGTCACAATCCCGTTCTCCCAATTTTAGTCAATGGGCTGTGTATAGCATACAGTGTTATGTTTTCTACACCAACAACTCATCTGCAAAGAGTGCATAATGCACAGGATTCTGACTAAGCTACCGGTAATCACACCATCCTAATCCACTGCCATTCCCCCCTTTCTGCCTACTTTGAGCCTTGCACTATGTAAGTATATACAGCACAATAGTACGATGTAAATGCATTTTCTGATGCAACACAGCATTAATCCTATTAAAAATCATGTTTTTCGCATCATGGGAGAACCATTCTTTTAAAAAGCAATTTCCATCTGTCTTCTACAGACACTAAGACATTTGGTAAAAATGTCCGGGTGACATATGCCCCTCATATACTCTTCTGAACTGTAGAAGCAGAGTACTGACTGTCAGGGGACACAAGGGACTTATCGGGAAGGTGAGCAATGAAGAGCACAACTCTATAAAGGTCTGTTCAGAGCCCTTGTAAATATGCATCAAGAATGGAATTATCCATACTTGAGCACCAAATAAAGTGTGCAACACACAAGTACTTTGGCACGGAACTGTAACCTTAGATAATTATTGGACTTCAGCTGGCCAGGGAGCCAATATGTAGGGACGACGAAAAGGAATGGGAATTCTCAGCTGATTCTATTTTTAAACATGTGTTGCTGAGAAAAGGCCCGTTATAACACTCTGTATTTTCCAAAGAGGACTGGATCAACTAGTCACGTAGGCATTTTGAAGAATCATAAAACCAGGACTTCACAACCTGTCTGTCTGCTCTTCCGTTGAATGTTCCCCTTGACTTTTCCAGTGCTAGAGTTAGGTTCAAGATATCCTTCTGTTATGTACTGAACTGGAAGATAATTCTATGCTTTGCTGTTGCTGCACAACAAGGTGTGGGATCAAGCAAAAATTAGGATGCCATAAAATTATTTATTATATTTTTAATCTTCCCAATAACCAATGTCTCTGAGTGGATTACAAACGGTTATAAGACTAAAATGCCATATGCAAAGAGTTAAAAATATAAAATACGATACAAATATTTAAAAGAATACAATACAATGCAACAAACAGGAATCAATAAACAACCATAAAAATCTAAAACATCTCTAAAATGCCTGAGAAAAAAGAAAGGTATTTGCCTGGAGCTGAAAAGATAACAACATAGGTGGCAAACAAACCCCTTGGGGAGGTCATTCCATAAGTGAGGTGCCACAACTGAGAAGGCCCTCTCTCTTCGGCGGGGCACCCAGAGGATAGCCTCCAAAGATGACCTACGGGTCAGGAGAAGACGCTCCTTTAGATACTCTGGTCCCAAGCCATTTAGGGCTTTAAACACTTTGAAGCTTTAAAACACTTAAACACATCCACACTTTGAATTTGGCTCAGAAATGGACAGGAAACCAGTGCAGCTGATGAAGCACTGGCATCACATGATCATATTGGCCTGCCCCACTTAGTAACCTAGCAGCTCTGTTTTGAACTAATTGTGGCGTAGTGGTTAGAGTGTTGGACTGGAGGAGATCCGGGTTCCAGTCCCCGCTCGGCCATGAAACTCACTGGGTGACTTTGGGCCAGTCACTGACACTCAGCCTAACCTACCTCACAGGGTTGTTGTGAGGATAAAATGGAGAGGAGGAGGAGGATCATGTAAGCCGCCTTGGGTTCCTTGCAGGAAAAAAGGCGGGGTATAAATATAATAAATAAATAAAGTTTCTGAGCCATCTTCAAAGATAGCCTCACATACAACGCATTGCAGTAATCCAACTGGGAGGTTACCAGAGTGTGGATAACTGTTGACAGACTATCTCTGTCCAGATATGGTCACACCTGTTATAGCAACCTAAACTGATAAAAGGTGTTCCTGGCCACCAAGACCACAAGTGAACATGATAGATCCAGAAGTAGGGGTGTTAAACCTACCTTCGGGGGGTGCCCACCTTTGCTCACCTTTTCTCGGTGAGCCCCCCCCACAAGGTGCCAATCTGTGCCGCTCAATCCGCCTCGCCGGCAGCACGGGGTCATTTTGCATCATTTCTGGCTGCCAGGAAGTGACGCAACGGTACCCTGCACTACGTTTTTAGCGTAAAAACCAGGGCAACCCAGTTTAAAATGGCCGTAAATAGCAAATCGTGGCCGTTTTAAGCTAGGTTGCCCTGGTTTTTACACCAAAAATGCAGTGTGGGGTCCCGTCGTGACACTTCCTGGCAGCCGGAAATGATGCAACGGGACCCCACGCTGCCGGCGCAGAGCAATGAATTGAGTGGCAGCCAGGTAAGGCGCGAGAGTCTCAGGGGGGGTGGCGAGTGGGCCAATTTCAGCCTTTCAGCCCCCCCAGACTCGCAGATACATCCCTTTCCAGAAGCACCCCCAAGCTGCATACCTGATCTTTCAAGAGGAGTCCAACCTGCTCCTCCTCCTATAGGTTGAACACCACTCAACTGGGCAGATGCTAACAGGACCTCCATCTTGTCTGGATTCAGCTTAAGTTTGTTGGCCCTCATCCAATCCATTACCCTGCTCAGGTACCAATTCAGGACATCCACTGCCTCACCTGGGTTTGATGAAAAGGAGAGGTAGACTTCGGTGTCATCGGCCTGTTGCTGGCACCTCAGTCCATATCCCCAGATTATCTCCCCTAGCAGTCTCATGTAAATGTTAAATAGCAAGAGGGATAAAACAGCCCTGAGAAATCCTGTGAGGTATTTTCTAGGAAACAGAGCAATAATCCACCTTCTGGAAGCGACAATTCAAGTAAGAATGTAACCACTGTAAAACAGTGCCCCCAAATACCGACCTAGACAGCCATTCCAGGATACCATGGTCGATGGTATTGAAAGCCAGTGAGAGGTCCAAGAGAACTAACAGGGTCACACTCTGCCTGTCTATCTCTTGGGAAAGGTTATCCCTGAGGATGGCCAATGCAGTTTCTATCCGCAAACTGGGCCTATAGCCAGATTGAAATGGATCTAGTAAATCAACTTCATCCAAGTACGCCTGGAGATGATCAGCAACCATGCGCTTGAGAACCTTGCCCAAGAAGGGGATGTTAGCAACTGGCCTATAGTTGTTCTCCTTTTCTGGGTCCAGGTTAGGTTTCTTCAGGAGCGGCCTGATTATTACCTCATTTCTGGCACTGCCCGCTTTCTCAAGGAATGTACAACCTCCCAGACTCAGCTGGCAATCCCCTCCTTATTAGATATAACAAGCCAAGGTAGGCAAGGGTCAAGCATACAAGTGGTTGGTCGAACTCATCCAAGCACCTAAACTATCCCTGTTTGTAGTACAATCCTAAGCATGTTTGTTAACAGTAAGACTCTCTTATCCTGATCCAATAGACCTGAATGCATAAAACTTTTTTCCAGTCACTTGTTTGGTAAGGAAGGGGGAGTCCAGGGAATGCATCTAGCTCCCATCCCGAACAGTTGCAGGGGTTTTAGCTTTTTGTACTCCATGTGCACAGAATATAGCTAGGTGGAGAGCTACATCCATGACAGAGAGTGCACAGCTTGTCAGGTAAGTTCAATGTTCTTTGTCATTTGAAAGAGTGACTCCAGTGAAAACTTCAGCAAAATGAGCTGAGCTGCTTTAAAGTATAAGATACATCCCTTTGTTTTGTTTAGCACTGCTTTTACAGACATGCTGGCTGCCTTGGGCCATATGTTACATAATATTCTTTACACGTGGCAACAAGGTCTCATTACCATCTGCTTGATTTGCATGCATTTCCACGGTCCTTAATGTTGACAGCTGTGTTCAGAGGCCATTGCCACCTGCCAAATGATAAATATCCTCTTATGTAGAAAATATGAACGGTTGGTTAACAGCATGTGACAACTATTTGTCCCAGAAGCCTTTGCATTTTGCAAGACTCCTGCACCAATCTGCATAATAGGCTACCTTACAAATCTTTATCCAAAATAGAGTTATTCATCTTCCATATTTCTCTCATAAGCTTATCTCTCTTATAAGTTTATAACTTTTATAAAGAAACAAATGATATATTAATATATATAATCCTATATTAAGTCTGAATCAGTTTGATTCTAACAGAGGTATTCTAACAGAAGCATTTGTGCTGACATGCTACGACTTTTCACTGATCTATGAATCTGCTATGGGAAAGATGAAATTCTTCTCCCACCTGAATTCAGGAAAGGCCAGCAGGTCTTTCAGATAAGAACGATGGGAAAAGGGTAACTGCTTATTGGACTTTTTGTCCACATGTCCTGTTTATGACGCAAATGACATGAAATATTGTTAGAAGTAAATAGAACTAAGAAACACTTCAGATTTAGAATAGTAAACCTATGGAAGAGAACAGGTGGCATCTTGTTTAGAAACTTAAGGGAAGTGCGTCTCAGCCTTGCTGACAAAACTATGAAGTAAATTCATTACTCTAAAGCAGGGCTCTCCAACCTTGGGTCCCCAGATGTTGCTGCTGGACTACAGCTCCCAGAATCCCTTGCCATTAGCCATGCTGGCTGGCTATGCTGGGAGCTGTAGGCCAGCAACATCTGGGGACCCAAGGTTGGAGAGCCCTGCTCTAAAGCATCACTGGGAATTTTGGAAAAAATAATAACTCAGGGTTAGAATGTGCTGCTTTGAAATTCCATTGGTGACACTTTGTTCTGGAATATGGCATGGGTTACATTACTTGCTGATCCATGACCTAGCTAAATAGAGGAATTCTATGTCATAAAATCCTTAAGGCATGGACAAATCTGTCACAACCAAAATTTCTACAGTAATACCTTGGATTAAGTAACTTGGTTTGGGAGTGTTTTGCAAGACAAGCAAATTTTTAAATATTTATTTATTTATTTTTTACTTGATATACAAGCGACGTCTTGCAATACAAGTACTGTAGTACGGCTTAAATTAAAAAATCTCTGTACAAATTTTTTTGGGGGGATTTCGTTTTGATAGAAGAGTGTTTTGGATTACAAGCACGTTTCCGGAACGAATTATGCTCTCAATCCAAGGCATGACTGTATTGCCACATCTGCTCTTGTCATGGGGTTTTTTGGTGACTATTTGATGCCACACTAGGACCAAGGGGACAGCACCCAAATGGATCATAGTTTGCCCAGCCTTAGCTCTTATTCCTAACACTTATTCATTCATATGCACACACTTGAAATATTCCTTTTTAAACCTCGAGATTTAGGATGCAGAAAGTTTCTATTTGCCCAGGCCTGAATAAGTAGTCTATGTCTATTAGCCTTGGTTGGATATGCTTTAAGAGGAGAGGCCACTCCCATCCAGACCTTTCAACTAGATAGGAATCACAGCTTACTTCAGAATTCATAGATTCTGAAGTAAGCTGTGATTCCTATAGATTGAAATGGTGACACAGGATCTGATAGTACAAAAAGACTTGTAATGTTTGGTTTGGTTTAGGGGGCACATGTGGTTTAGGGGGCAATAGTCCCAGGGGTGACTCTAGAAAAACTAGCCTGGAGGAGCGAAGGGGTGACAAATACCATTATTAAAGAAGCAAGGATTTAGTTCATAAGAACCATGATGAATCAGACCAAAGGCTTATCTACTCAAGAATTCTGTTTACACAGTGGCCAACCAGCTGCCTGTGGGAAGCCCACAAGTAGGATATGAGTGCAATAGCACCCTCCTGTTCAATAGCAACTAGTATACAGAGTCATACTCCTTCCAATCCTGGAGGGAATATATAGCCATCATGACTAGTAGCCATCGATAGCCTTATCCGCCATGAATTTGTACAATCCCCTTTAAACCCAAATTGGTGGCCACCACTACATCTTGTGGTAGCAAATTCCATAGTCTATGCACTATGTGAAGAAGTACTTCCTTTTATCTGTTCTGAATCTCCCACCATTCAGCTTCATGGGATGACTCCAGGTTCTAATATTATGGGGGGGGGGGGATCTTCCTATCCACTTTCTCCACAACAAGCATAATTTTAGACATCTCTATCATGTCC
The DNA here is from genome assembly GCA_021292165.1 of Shinisaurus crocodilurus. Classification (NCBI taxonomy): domain Eukaryota; kingdom Metazoa; phylum Chordata; class Lepidosauria; order Squamata; family Shinisauridae; genus Shinisaurus; species Shinisaurus crocodilurus. The sequence goes on along the minus strand of CM037878.1, from coordinate 240,789,913 downwards.
CCCCATACTTGCCTTTTTTCTAAGTTAAACAGGTTACAGATGTTGTAACCTTTCCGCATATGGAGTTGCTCCAGCCCCTTGATGATTTTGGTTGCCCCTTTCTGTACCTTTTCCAGGTCTACCATATCTTTTTGAGGTGCAGTGACCAGAACTGGACACAGTATTCCAAGTGTGGTCACACCATAGATTTGTATAAGGACAGTATGATATTGGCAGTTTTATTTTCAATTATTTGTAATTATCCTAGCATAAAATTTGCCTTTTTCACAGCAGCTGCACACTGGGTTGACATTTTCATTGAGCTATCCACCACAATCCTAAAATCTCTTTATTGGTCAATCACCACTAGCTCAGATCCCATCAGCAATTCAGCATACATGTGAAGTTAGGATTTTACACTTTCTTACATTGAACTGCATTTGGCATTTTAATGCCCCTTCTCCCAGTTCAGAGAGATCCTTTGGGGCTCTTCACAATCCTTTTTTGTTTTAACTACCCTAAATATTTATTTATTTGTTATATTTCTGAATCGCCCATCTGGCAGGCAAATAATTTGGTGTCATCTGCAAATCAGGCCACCTTACCGCTCACTCCCTAATTCCAGATCTTGCATGAGCAAGTTAAAAATCACCTGTTAGAATATGTCCTTGTGGGACCCCAATGTTTACATCCTTCCATTGTGAGAATTGACCATTTATTCTTACTCTCTGCTTTCTGTTCTTTAACCACTCACCGACCTATAAGAAAGAGGACCTCTCCTCTTAATCCATGACTGCAAAATTTGATTAGGAGTCTATGGTGAGGGATTTTGTCAAAAGCCTTTTGGAAGTCCAAGTAAACAATGTCTACCAGATCACCCATCCACGTTTATTCTTTTTCAGCAGGGTTTGTCTTTCTATATGCTTGATAATGTTATCTTAGTAATACTTTCCACCAATTTACGCAGAACAGATGCTATTTATTTATTTATTTATTATATTTATACCCTGCCTTTTTTCCTGCAAGGAACTCAAGGCAGCTTACATAATCCTCCTCCTCCATTTTATCCTCACAACAACCCTATCAGAGGTAGGTTAGGCTGAGAGTCAGTGACTGGCCCAAAGTCACCCAGTGAGTTTCATGGCCAACCAAGCAGATCGCCCGACTCCCAGTCCAACACTCTCACCACTACACTACACTGGCTCTCGTATAAGGCTCTCGTACGCTAAGCTAACTGGCCTGTACCTTGATGCATCCCTTGCATTAACAGAATTAATTTTGAAAAAATCTTACCTTTTTCATTCAGCATTATACTCAACACTTCTAGATAATCTCACTATCCAAGTGTTATTCATGTTTTAGAAAAATTCCATGTAAGCTTCTCTTACAGATTTCTTCTAACCTTGAGGTTTATGTACCTACATATCAGATCCAAGATCCTGAAATGTTTCTCCAGAAGATTCTTTCTATACACTACTTTCCATAAGGTGTACAGTTCAACACAGAACTAAAACTTCTATCATGTACATAATCAAAACATTTTAGAGCTTCTACCCAAACCTCATTAGCCAAATTAGCATCACCTCTTCTGAGTGTTTGTTTACTCTTCCACACAATCCATGTGTTCAATACCACATCCTGTTAGAAATGCATCAAAGTATGCACTGAATTAAACTTCCCCCCATATCTCAAAAGAAATAGGTAACATGGGTAATATGCTTGTTTCCCACCCAAGCACAAAACACCTTGACTTTGTTCAATACTCCAGCTTTCTATCTAACATGTACACAACCTTGTACCTCGTGTATTGATCAATTAACATCATGAAATAACATGCCTGTCCTCTAAAAACCATCAGAGTACTCACAAGATCACCAAGAACAAATTAAAATGAAATGAACTGGTTTTTCAGCTTGCCTTCCAGTTTACCTGTTGAAGCTAGCATCCCTTGTATATGTGCACAAAATTACCTTTCATGTGAAAATTACAATTTCCAAACGCTTTCCCCAACACACTGCTTGCATTTTCTTTCACAGGCTGTGAATCTAAATGACCAAACATCATGTGATATGCATGCATGTACATGTCATACATATAAGCATTTAACTTTTTATAGTTGCATCAGTACAACTTTCCATTTCTTTATTACATCATTACAGTATGATAAAAGAAATAATCCATCTCTTAGCTTTGCCATATAAACATACCTACTAATTCAGTATTTCACATTTTGCTACAGAGAAATCCACAATACACTCACAGCAGTCATATATACATTCAGTACATTTCCTGACATTTCCAGAGCATATATTACAGAGCATATAAGGTCCAAGTCCTTCAAGAAATACAGTTCCAAAAACATGACTGTCAAACCCCAGACCATTTGCATAGTCCTCTTTCTGCTTATTCATGTCCAACACAGAAATCTTTGTTTTAACAAGCCTGCTGCTTTCTGTCCACAAACAAAAATAATGTCCATTTTGTTATGTCCTGGGTTAAACACAATGTTTTTCCCATCAGCAGCACCCCGGCTGATTTCAAGCCCCTTCTTCTGTGATCCCACATGAAGAAAATGAAGAACAGCATCACATTTGAAGCACAGCTTTCCCTGTTCAAAAACTGCTGCGCTGTTTCTCCCCTGCTGTTTTAAAACCACGCCTCCGCTGGTTTGGTACAGCCTCCCGTGTAGTATCAAGTTTCCCAAGATACGTTCCAGTCACACGTGACTTTGCTGCGACACACGCTCCAGACGCTTTACCCACATCAGACGTAATCCACGTCGTTTTGTAATCCAAGCTATTTGTTTACACAATGCAAGAGATAGCTGATCCGGTGCTGAGCGAAGAAGCAAACTGTAAAAAGAAATATGATCCTCCTGCTGTAGTCTTGTCTCAAATGAGTTGACACAGAGCCTCCTGGAGATATTTCCTTGCTCGATACAGCTCCTTGACAGTCACTCCAGCAAGCTGTGGAAAACGAAATCCTCGTGTCCAGCGTTGTTCACTGTTCAGTAGCCTCGGATCTGCCAAGCCTGGCACCTCCGTTCCAGCTTCTTCCAAAACAAAAAATCCTTCGTCTCTCTGTCCTGCATTCTTCAGTTGTGCTGCATTCCAAGCCGCTGTTATCAGCACCCAACTCTAGCAACATCGCCTTCCCGGTTGTTTACATTCCAACAGCTTATAAATGTAAACAAATCCTTAACTCCATAACTGCTGATCTCCTGCGTCCCTGGCTTATCTGCCCCATCTGAGATAATAATCAGGGTTATCTCTGGGTGATCTGGGCCCATAACCAGATGTGAGAGCTGGACTGACCCGGGTTCAAAAGCTTACCTAGCCAGTGACCCTCAGTCCCAGTCACGCAGACGGAAGGAGGAGATAACAGCAGTTAATAAAGATTAAAGAGTTTATTTGTAAGACCCAATTACATGGGATTAAGGCAAGCAATGCTTCTCTTACGCAGAAGAGATGATCCCATCTCGCTACATCCTTGCAGATACAAATCCAAGACCCCAGTGGTAAGGCTGAGATGAAGTGAAGTGACTGACTTGAAGTAGAAGTCCGGAACAAGAGAAGGAGAGAGAGGTCACTGTGTCAATAAGTGTCTGTCTTTATACCCCTAGTCCCTGTACCTATAAACAGGATATTACTCACCAGTTATATAACCTATTCATCACAACATGTTTACCCCAAACCTGTCCCATGGTTGCTGAGTCATAGACCTTGACATTATGTCTGGTGACAGAAGACCTTGTGTACTTCACCTCGAGAGACATCCTCCATGTCAGGTGATAATCCTGATGTCAGGTGACAATCTTCGTTCTGCCCATGCAAAACCTAACAACAAGCATCTCCCCAGCACTAAATTACTTTTGGAGCCTGATATTGTCACCCACAATAATTCTGTGGAGGAGTCTACCCCTTTTAAGGTTTCTAGTTTGCTTGACATGATGCCCTCTTTGACATACAGAATGACAGTATGCCCTTCCCTGTACTTCCTAGAGTTTGTATCCAGAGATGATTGTACTGCACTGGTTCTCTCCTTTTCACCAGGTTTATGTTATGCCCACTATATCTAAGTTATCCTTTAAAACCAGGCACTCCAACTCTCCCTCTAGCGTTCCTTCACACTGACACACCTATACATGGTGTACCTCTCCAGATGTCTCTGGCATGTGCATTTACCACTACTGCCCTTAGGCCTCTTTGACTGGCAACTTTGGTCATATTTGCATGGCCTATTTCTTCCCCACCCCCATTTGGGGAATCAGAAACATTCATTCCCTAGGGATGATTCAACCCTAAACGGATGCTTCCTGTCCACTTTCCCTCAGGGTTGATTTAAAGCTGTCCTGCCACCTTTTTTATGTGCAGTCCCAGCAGTCTGGTTCCAGTGGAGCCCATTCCTTTTGTGCAGGCCCAGCTTGTCCCAAAATGTTCCCCAGTAACTTAACAAATCTGAACCCATCCTCTCTACACCGTCTCATCCACGCATTGCAACTCCTCAGCTTCCCCCCCCCCCCTGTACAGCTGGTTTAGAAAAACCTGGGGGGGGGGGACTGGCTTTCAATCACTTGATGTTATATAAGACCTTATACTGTGTCTGAAAGTGGGAGGAGTAAATGGGGTAGCAGGAACTATTTTAGGTAACTGCCTGCTACCTGTTGGGAGTCGTCCCTGAATTATCCGTTTAGTTTGGAATGTTTTAATGCTCCCTGATTTTTTGCACATAAGCTTGGCCTTTGAGTGGAATCCTAACTTGTATGCTTCAAAAGCAGTGCTGCTGTTCCAATGCATGTTAATATTGTTTCTTATTCATTTGTTTTTAACACTGGTAAGAAGAAAACCGCTGTCCAGTGCCAAAATGGGTTTTGTGTGCAAAATGTTTCTGCATGAGAAACTGGAATCTGATTGCTTTGTAACTTTGTAGGGTAGCAGCGAGACTACTGGCACATGTTGCCTTAAAATAACCTAAGTAATGTAGCAGAAGACATAGCAAAATTTGGACCCAGCAACATCCTCTGACTGACTGTACTAGTGTTTCCTTCTCAGGATTTTAGTTTCTTCATACTGATATAAATACTTAGTTGTGTCTCTGTAGCTTAACATTTTGGAAGTAATTGATCAGTTAGACAGTTGCAGATATGAAAGGATACCAAAAAGCAGAACCACAATTTGTAATGAGAGTTAGAAAATGGCAATGAATGCTTCTCAGAGTCCTGTTTATCACCAAAGATAAACCTTGGGGCCAGCCCCATTCATAAGCAGTTTGGTTCCTGCCCAATATCATGCTATGTCACCTTGGGCATGATCAAGCCAAAATTAAGTCCCACTGCTTTTAATGGGAAAGTTAAGCACATTCTTCTGTTGATGGGATCTGGATTGTACCCTTTGTTTTCAGTAACACAACATTTTAGAATTTGTAAATAGCACACTCCTCTTGAGTGCTTTATGTTGCTGTTGGCAAAACAAAAAGAGAAAACAAAGACTAATTGTATGTCTACTCAGAACTAAATCCCATTGAGTTCAACAGGGCTTAATCCCACATTAGCTGTGCATAGGATTGGATTACTCCCAAGTAAATGATTAAAGGTTTGCAACCTAAAACCAATTTGGGCGTAAACCCCACTGAACTTCTAAGCAAACATGCATAAGATTGGGCTGCCTCAAATGTATTGTGGCATGTTTTTGTGGACACTAGAGTGCTAACTTCTCGAAAACGTTTACCAACGTAGATCTTAGCCTTTAAAAATACAATGCAATGCATGTCTACTCAGAAGTAGGTGCCATTGAGTTCAATGGGGTTTACTCCCAGGTAGGTGACTCTTTGACTTTGTAAAGATTAACAGGTTTATTTCTGTGCTTGTTTTACTACAACAGATTGATTACAGGAGGGCTATCCGTTGGGAGGAGGGAGGGAGAGAAGGGAAGTGGGTTTTAAACATGTTAAGTTTGGCGAGTTAAACTTGAGGTGCTGGGCGGTCGCTCATGTTGTCCCGGAGCAAAGTGGAGTTGCTTGCCTCCCCTTTCACGTTGCCGTCGAGACAGCCACACGCCTATTGGTGGCGATGATTCATCTCCCGAGGGAAGGCAAAAACTCGACCGACCTGAAGTTCTTGGCAGAACCAAGGGAACGAGGGCGGAAGAGGCGGGAATATCGCGCCCAAACCCTGGACAAGGCGCGCAGGAACTCTGCGCGTTCCAGCTGCCTCGGCAGAGGGCGGGCTGTGGGAGGAGGGGGCCGTGCTGGCAGCGGCCGTGGCTCCTCCTCGTGGGCCGGGCGGCCGAGGAAGCCGTGCAGCCGTCCCCGCCTCCACCGGGGGGGGGGGGGGAAGGAGGAAAAATCAGCGGCTGGGTACTCAGGCACTTCCCTTTACCCGAGTCCCGCTGGAGCAATGGACTAGAAACTTAGGAAGCGGCTTCTTCTGCCACCCGCAACCAGCGCGGGAAGGGGCGGAGGGAGCGTCGCAGCTCGTCGTGGCCGCCTGCCTCTCAGCCCAAGCCGTAAGGAAGAGGCAGGGAGGCAGCCCGCGGTCTTCTTCTCTCTCTGCCGGAGATGTCCGGCGGGAGTAGCCGGAGGAGAACCGGCTCCTCCTGGCACAGCAGCTTCTCCCGACTTTTCTCCAGGAGCCCCTCCAAGGAGCAGGAGGAAAGGGCCAAAGCAGCCCCTCAGGGACGCAGGTAGGGAAAGGGCGCAACTCAGCAAGGCCGGCGGCTTATTGGTGCCTTCTCGGCTGAGGGCACTTCCCTTCGCTCTGGCTCGCGTGCCTCGGTCCCTTCCTTGAGACTCCCCCCCCCCCGCACCCATCCTCTTCCTCCTCCTCCCGGCCTTGCTCTGTTGTTTCAGTACTTCTCTGTCACCGCACTTTCTCTGCCTCGCTGCCCATCACTTTACGATGTAGGAAGAAGCCGTTGCCCGCTGTTGGAACAGGCTGGGGAAGCCCCCTCAGCGGCTAAGGGCAGCCGCAGCAGACCTGCTTCCAAGTGGCCCGACACGGTCACACTGTGTGGGGAGGACGCTTTCCAATGAGAGCCAGTGTGGCGTAGTGGTGAGAGTGTTGGACTGGGACTCGAGAGATCCGGATTCTAGTCCGCGCTCAGCCATGAAGCTCACTGGGTGACTTTGGGCCAGTCGTTGACTCTCAGCCTAAGCTACCTCATAGGGCTGTTGTGAGGATAAAATGGAGAGGAGGAGGGTCATGTGCTTGGATTCCTTGCAAGAGGGGAAAAGGCTGGATATAAATGTAGTAGTTGTAGTAGTAATAAATAATAATTAATAATAATTATTAATAATAATTAACAAGAGGTGGTGGGTATGTGAGAGAGACAGGATTCTACCTGGATCAGCCAATTCCAGTGGACTGTTAACTTTGTAGCTTTTCCTTATCCCATTTCCCACTCCCCCCCCCCCCCCCAGCCAAGAAAACAAAATCAGATTAGACTAATACTGATTTCAAGCACTTTCATATATTTGGAGCAGAGCATCTGCTGAAGCTCCTCTAGGGACTGGAGGCAGTTAAAGAAGTAAGAGAATGGGGGACAGTTCTAATAACAAAAGAGTCATCTAGGGGACATGACAGGTCAGATGATGTTTTCTGTGTCAGTATACTTTATTGTGAACTGCCCTGGGATATATTTTTTCATGGCTAGTGCACAAATTTTCTAAATAAATAATTATAATGCTGCAGCAATTGATAATAACAAATGCATCTCTGGCATTAAGAATTCTGCAGTGGTTGATTTTCCATAAGTTTATGTTTTTATAAATATTATCTTTCCTCCCTGCCTCCCCCCCAGCAATTTGGAGAAAAGAAGTAAAGAACATCACTTTTAGCAATCTAACATAAGGTAACTGCATTCTGTTAGGATATGGTTCTCCTTGAAACTTAAAGAGCAATTCTGTCCATGTCTATTTAGAAGCAAGTCCCACTGAGTTCAGCGGGACTTACCGGTAGGTTAGTATGTGTAGGATTGCAGCCCGCATGGACATGCAGAGGTTCTCGTAATTACTCATTAGTTAATTTGGTTGCCACTTTATATTCACAATTCAGTGTCTGAGTTAACCTAACCCTATTACAGACCACCTGGACAAATCCACAGAATACTGTACATTGAAATGGTAAATATGAACTAGTGAAAATTAGATGCAAGTCTCAGATTTTAAAAACAACAAAAAAATCTTATACTTTTTTTGAGTTCTTTTTTTAGTGCTCTGTATTAATCGTGAGAGCTTCTCCATGGTGCTTTATCTGGTCAGTAGGAAACTCCATATCTCAAAGTGGGTTCTTTAATAAACAATTCTGGATCTTAGATAAACATAATTAGAATCTAGTGTTGGTTAAAACAAAGGAATAATCCTTTCACAAAAGTATATTTTAATTTCTGGCTCTAGCCATTACTGTGCAGGAAACTGTAAGCAATAAACAATTTGACATCTTGTTTTTGTTGAGCAATGAGCATCATTAAGATATGACAAATAATAATATGGAAAATTTCCTAGATTATAAAATAATATAGATCAAATTATTGTTTATATAGGAAACCGGTCACAGATTGGCCTGTAGAATTGTTGGGTCATACTTGTAGTACACAGAAATTATTCAACATATGAAGAGTCCAGCATTCTGTTCCCGTGGTGGCCAACCAGAAGACCATACACAGGACATGAGTGCAATAGTGCACTCTGTTTTGAGTTCCCCATACTGCCTCTGATACTGGAAGTAGCATATAGCTATCATGACTAGTAGCCACTGATAGCCTTACCCTCCATGAATTTGTCTAATTTCCCTTTAAAGCCATCCAAGTTGGCAGCAGTGATGTGGGGCAGAACATTTTGTGGTGCTTTATTTTTCCATGGAAATTTTTTAGCCTCATAAATTCATTAATAACATGAATGCATGCCAATTGCAAATATAATTTTAGGCAAATTTGGCAGTTTCAAAGATATCCTGAGCAAGTATGTGTGTGAGAGAGAGAGAGAGAGAGTGTGTGTGTGTGTGTGTATACACACACACATACACATACTATCATCGATAGATAGATAATCAGATAGATGTCACAGTGTGAAATAGAACTACAGTAATACCTTGGATTGCAAGTAACTTGGTTTGAGAGCATTTTGCAAGACAAGCAACATTTTAAATATTTAATTTTTTTTTACTTGATATACAAGCGACGTCTTGCAATACAAGTATTGTAGTACGGCTTAAATTAAAAATGTCTGTACAAATTTTTTGGGGAGGATTTCGTTTTGATATCAGAGTGTTTTGGATTACAAGCACGTTTCCGGAACGAATTATGCTCTCAATCCAAGGCATGACTGTAATAAGTAGTGACAGTGAGATTGAAGGTGCCCCAACAACCTCAATGCAAGAGAGTTGAATTCTGTTGAAATAGATGAGTGGTTATCAACATGCACAGTTCTTTGGTTTGCTAAAATGTATTAGTGTGTCAACGGTTTCCAATGCCTTTGGGTTTTCCCCCCTTAAATTTAAACAATGTAACGGAAGTACATGCTATTGTCTTTAAATTTTTACAAGTATTCTAATATACATTTTTACATAATAAAGCAATTAAATCATATTGTGTGCTTTAATGTTTCCCCTCAGATATTTCAGGTCAAATACTTGCAGTATATTGGGTCCAAAAAATTAATTAGGGTACTTTTTTTTGCTTTGTTTACTAAATGTAAGTAAAATAAACAAGCTAAATTAGAACATTTTCTAGGGCAAAAGTCCCCAACTTTTTTGAACCCATGAGCACATTTGGGGATTTGAGGAAATGCTGTGGGCCTAATCAGTGGATGCTGCTTTGGTATCTACCTGTTGCATCTAGGTGGTGTCTTATTCTGCAAAAACTTTTGTTTCGTGTCTATTGGATACCTCAACATCTCTTTAATAAGGGATTGTCTAATTGGCATATAGACGCTGCCTTCAAATGGAGATCTACTTGAAGGCGCGTGAGTGACAGCAGAGCCCCGCGTGTGCTGGATGGGAGATTTAAAATCCTGTCTGTGCATAGAGGCCCATTATTCCACACACAGATCTTCCAGATCTCACCCCCCTCTGCGCAGCGTGCAGCGTGTCGGTTTGAAGTTGCCAGCAAGCTTGCCTGTAATCCGACACCAGCTTCTAGCTTCCCCGGTCTGCAGACTAATCCAAGTAGCAAGGAAACACTCTGTAAGACCACAGGTCTATTTCTACCTGTTTATTCACTTAGCAAGTAAAGTTCTACAGAGTATACATTTCCTAGTTACAGTCCATGTGCAGATTACAATGCATAGCAAGCATTAATTCCAGTGGAGTAGGTTGAGCTTCACTCCACTTCAGCAAAGACGTTACATTGTTGCAAAGTCCAGCAAGCAATAGCCAGAAGAGAGAAAGAATAGAGAAAGCAGGCCTGCTCTTCTCTAAAATGGCTTCAGACAGAAAAACAAGTTAGCACGTCATTAGAACATACAAACCATGTGACTAGCTCATAATGATCCCAGGATCTAGCTTTCCCATGAGAAAGAACACGGGAAAGTAGAAAGACACAACACACTTGTTTACCGCCATTCTGTTCCTCTCCATGTGTAAACACTGCTACAGCTGGTCAATGTGATTCATATCGCAACACTACTTTGGATATTTGGTCCATTTTTGTTGAAGCCTATGTATAATAGCTAGAAATTGTATGCATTTCATATAAATCCATGTAGGTATGTATATTTAAAAATGGGGGGGGGAGTTTGGGTGCCTTCTAGCACCACGTTGGGGACCCCTTCACAGGTGTCCTGTTGAGAACCCCTGCTCTAGGGCATCAGAAAATTTTCTGATGCAAACTGAAAGCTACATTAGGCTAATTGCAAATTAGCCTAATTGCATATTAATTTTTTTCAGAAAACTTTCCAATTCAAAATTTCCCGGAAAATCCACATCACTAGTTGGTGGCCATCACTACATCTTGTGGCAGCAAGTTCCACAATTTTATTATGTGCTACGTGAAGAAGTACATTCAGCTTCATTGGATGACCCTGAGTTCTAGTATTGTGAGAGAGACTATCCACTTTCTCCACACTTCTGTCATGTCCCCTCTTACCTTTTTTCTAAGCTAAAAAATCCCAAGCGTTGGAACCTTTTTTTCACAGGGGGGTTGCTATAGCTCCTTGATCATTTTGGTTCTCCTATTCTGTACTAAGGCATATAGTTTTCTGTAATAATGCATAGAACAAAGCCTGCTTGCTAAGATTTTGTCTGTTTACTATAAATTGGAAAATGCTTCTCTCTTTTTTTTTTTTTTAAATAGAAGGAAAATGCTGAATGTTCTTATAAGGAAGCTCATTATGAATTGCACTGGGCATAGGTCAAAATTAAATGATTTTTTTAAAAAAAGTATTCTGCAGACATTGTGAACACAGGTCACTGGTTGCACTTTATTGCATGTGACTAGGCCCCCAGATAGAGACGCATCTATCAAGTTCATTGTGGATTAGGTGCACATCACCGTGAGCATGCATCTTGAATACATGCGTGATTCCCCCTGTTGGATTGGGGTGAATATTTTATATTGCTGTCAGGGACAAGTAGTTGGACACCTTGCTGCATATGATTACAGTGCTGTGGAGACAGATGGTTTGACCGTTTCTGACTTTGATTTTCGTTGAGACAATGCAGCCTAGTATGCCTTTTTGGAGTGACACAGTGAAAACCAATTACTGCTGAACTCCCCCCCCCCCCAAGTCTGTGGATTACTGAAGAAAGTGTTAAGACAATATGTGCAGTATTAATGAGCCCTTTGTGATCTTGTGAGTGTCATTTGATTCAGATTATGGTAATAGATTTCACTTTATGGCAACTTCAGATGTGGCAAACAGATGTCACATATTTGAGCTATGCTGTTATGTTTGTAGCGTATGATGTGGATTGATTAAGTGGTTGTGATCAAGTGTTCATACAACTGTCCTATTTTTAAAACTGAATGTTATAAACTGTATGTGCATTTAACAACAAGTGCATTAGGATCCGTTATAATTTTTTTAAATCTCTCTTCGTTTTGGCTTTCAGTTAACTTAACAATTATGCTCTAATCAGCTTTTTCATTAATGGGCTGATTTTATTTTAAGCTTTTATCCACAGTTAAATGGCCACATTTATCTTTTGTTGATGAGTGTGTTATTTCCCCCTTTCTCTGTTTTTGATTGTAAGCAGGTTCCATGCCCAAAGAGATTTCCCCCCCCATTAAACTCTATAATTTGCAATGTACATTGATGTGCTGTATAAAATAATAATGGTTTAGCCACATCCACAGAATATAATAAATGTCCAGTTTTACTGTGTATCACCTGAAATGCGTTTTCATTTAAAAGCACATTTCTTTAGGCCAAATGTCCCCAACCTGGTGACCTCCAGATGTGCTGAATTACAACTCTCATCACCCCCAGCCAGCATACTGACTGAATATTATGGGAGTTGTAATCCAACACATTATGAGAGCACCAGATTGGTAAAGACTGCTCTAGTCCATGGCTGCAGACACAGGAATGTAAATGTTGGTCTATGTGTGGTTGAAGCTGAACTATATAGGTTAGACAATACATAATCCAATAGTGAGATGAAGTAGCAGTCCAGTGGAGTCAGCAGGCAAAAGAACACTGTGGTTGCTGCTGCTGTACTCTAGGAGATCTTGCAGCATAGCAGCAGAAGGTCTGCAATGGAGAGTACAGTATTCTTATTTGCTGATTTTGTGAAGACAAGCTGGTAGAAGGACCTAGGCCTAGGAGATGTGAGGTTGCTCAGCCTCCAAAGATCCCAAACCCCTGCAACAAGGCCTGTTTATTACTGTTAGGGGAAAGTGGCAAGAAGGTTCCTGACTTCCTCTACCCAAACATATCTGACCCCCTTTCTTTGAAGCTGGCCCATGACTACCATCTGTATACTAGCTTCAGCTGCTGGATGGCTTTTCTGTTATTCTAAGACTAGTACAGATGCCCTAACCATTGGACATTTCAGGGACTTTGGTGGCAGGTAGTGGGAGCCTGATTTGGCTCCTACTAATTTGGGCAAGGTTTTGAGGGTTTCGCTGGTGGAGATCCTCTCCTGCCTGACCTCTACCTCCAAAGTGCTATCCTGGTTGTCCATACAGATGAACCAATGTTGCAATGTTGAGCTATGGACATATGCAAACATGGGTCAGTATTTGCTGCGTATTAAGGTCAGTATTTTGCTTTCAAATGCTTAACAAGTTGTTGCTGCTACTTTCTTTATGATGTGATTGTTTCAATCTCATCAAAGCTGAATACTCCCAAATGTGTTATTACAAAATGCCACACTTATGTACCAGCAACATGCTTTTCAAATTAGAACTAATGTTGTAAATTTCATCTGACCTATTTGTCTAATGCATAGTCTGTATTAATATTAGTTGCTATGCTTGGCAGATGCCAGAAGAAAAATCTCAGTGTAATCTGCCATAATCCTGGTGCTCAATACTGAAGCACAGATCTGTGCAAAAATAAAAACATTCTGTTGTTCATATATACTTCAGATTAAGTTGTTTGCTTTGAATAATGTTGGTCAACAATACTGATTTTTAGTGTCAGAGCTGAAATTTGAGAGAGATTTTTGAGCCGTTCAGATAAGAGTCATTATATTTTAGGAATGTTCTTATGTTCTGAGTAGGTGTGGGGTTCATGGGTTTTTTTCTTTCAATAATCCTAGCAATGGTTAATTTTAATCAAACTTTATTATAATGTAATCATAAAAGTATAGATTGTTTTATATGAATTTATGTAATCTTTTACACAAGTGTAACTTCTATTGTTTCTCTGAGACATTCTATTTTGGTTTTCAGCCCAAGCAGGTTCGAAAGTTAAACATAAACAGCACGGATTGATCAAGAAGAATATGGCATTTAATATTTTTTTTCCTAGATCAAAGCTCTAAATCAGAAATGACCAATTTCTTAAGCTGGTGTGTGACACTGTACAAAGCAGAAACAGCCTGCTAATGTTGGTTCTGGGTGTATTCTTTTTTTCTTTGGGCTAGGAAGTACTGTAGCCAGACTTGGCATTTCCGTAGCTCAGAGCCATTGCTATTAAGCTAGTGTTAGGACACATTATGTAGCAAATATGAATGCTATAGATACACCAATGTTAATCATTCTTGATAAACCACCATTGACTGCAAGATTTTGGTTGTGTGAGTGTGATAAGTCTATCAATGGCTACTAGTCCTGATGGCTATATGCTACCTCCAGTATCAGAGGCAGTATGCTTATGTACACCAGTTGCTGGGGAACATGGGTGGGAGGATGCTGTTGCACTTATGTCCTGCTGGTGGGTTTCCCATGGGCAGCTGGTTGGCCACTGTGTGAACAGAATGCTGGACTAGATGGACCCTTGGTCTGATCCAGCATGGCTCTTCTTATGTTCTTAATATGTGCTTGATAGAGTCCATGCATGCATCTCTTTTTTAAATGTTGTTGAAAAACATTGAATTCGTTGCATGGCAACCAAAACAGACCAAACAGTTTCTGTTCTCCATTGCAATAGACTAATTATTATTTACTGATGACTATTGGAATGAAGCATCATATGCTGGTGTTTTTATTGCACTACAAAAACACTGCTTTCTTCAAATGGCTTTCTTCATAGTTTGCCACCTTCTAATGTAGAATTGCTATTGCTGTCTCAGCTATACAGTGGTTTTTCTTTTCCATTAGTTAATATAGAATTACTTCAGGAACATCACTTTTTTAGCTCACCTTATCTGTGTTGTCGTGTCTTGCGAACCCAGTCAGTGAGTAAATGAATACTCACTTCAGTAAAGTGAAGTCCAAGTTTTTCCAGAATGCCTTGCACATTAATTGGGGGAATGGGGGAAATGAGGAATGGTGTAATGTCTGAGCATGAATCCAAAAAGAGAAACACCCAAGAGATAAAATTCAAGTATGAAATATATTTGTGTACGAGAGAGAGAGAATAACTAAAAGATCAAAGGTAACAATGGAAAAACCATTTCATACAGTTGCCTTAGGGCCTAAAGCAGGGCTCTCCAACCTTGGGTCCTCAGATGTTGCTGAACTACAGGTCCCAGAATCCCTTGCCATTAGCCACGCTGGCTGGGTATGCTGGGAGCTGTAAGCCAGCAACATCTGGGGACCCAAGGTTGGAGAGTCCTGGTCTAAAGAATTCTCTAGAAGTACAGGGTTGGATCCAACCAACATTCATGACCCAATTCCTTCTGTTAATGCAAGGGCCTTTAATCCAGTAGAAGTTCCTGCAAATGGAAGGCGTGGGGGTGATTTTTGCTGATTTTCCCTGCCCCCTGCAGCCCTCGTGGGATACCTTCCACACTATTCTGAGGGTCCCCCAATTTTCAGAGAGCTGCAGGGGGATTTAAGAAAATCACTTCCACTTGCAAGAGTCTCTGCTGGATTGAAGGCCCAGCTGTGAATGGGACAGAAAAACAACAACAATGCAATTAATAGCTATGGTGAAACTCATCCGCTCAACTGCACAAGTAGCTGGTCCCTTGGCCTGTTATCCTCAATAGAGAGCTTCGGCTATTGGGCGGTATAGAAATGTAATAATTAATTAATTAATTAATTAATATTAATCAAGCTTTATCCTTTGAATACTCCTAGAGCTGCCTTTTGGATTATTTGAACTTTGTTCCTAAAGTTAGAGAACTTCAAAATGCTCTTGGAGTTGTCTACTGCAGAACATTACAAATATATATATTTAAAATATTTATTTAATATTTATTTAAAGCATTCCAATGTGTGAATGTACCTGAATTAGAGGCATTTTTATTTTTTATTTTTTTATTTATTCTATTTATACCCCGCCTTTTTTCCTGAAAGGAACCCAAGGCGGCTTACATAATCCTCCTCCTCCTCTCCATTTTATCCTCACAACAACCCTGTGAGGTAGGTTAGGCTGAGAGGCAGTGACTGGCCCAAAGTCACCAAGTGAGTTTCATGGCCAAGCGGGGACTATTTTCCATAGTATCTGCCAAGGTGGAGGCATCATTAATTCCATGATTCCATGTATGCTTGAGCTGGCATATATGTATCTGTTCTGCACTAATTTATTTCATTTGAACCTCTATTAGTTCCTATTCCTTCACTATTATACTAATTATGTTACTTAACTTAGGACACTGATACCTATATTCTGGGCAGTTCTTAGCAGGTCTAAAACTATATTGTTGTCCCGCATCAATCTTGGATTGAGAGTGTCCTACACAGTCTTGAAATGTCCAAACCTTGTCTGTAGAATCCTTATCTTTCTGCCTTACTTCCATATGCATCTAGTTATATTCGTTGCCAAAACGAATACATTTCTGTTTCCCTGCCAGTTTCCTTCTAAGTGCTAAGCATTGGTGTCTAACACTGCAAACAAACTTTTGTGTACATAATGTGGGTGGGGTGGTTCAGTAAAGGAAGAGAGGGGATGGGCTTTTTCTTTACACATCCAAAGAATTGTTAAAAAGAACAAAGATAGGGAAATGCACTTGGTCAGATGCTTGGACAGCCTTTGAAGATTTAATTGTGTACTTGTGTATATGTTTTACAGAAAAAGTTAGAAAATATTTTCAGATTGTGATTGAACTGAGATGTTTCAGCAGGCTGCCATCAAGTCTGTGATAATAATTTGTGTGTTCTTAATATCACTTTTTCTAAATCTAACCTTTGCATAAGAATTTAAGTTTTAAAAAAGTTTATTTGTATTTCTTGCATTTGAGCAAAACTATTTCAGAGTATTTCTGGTTAACTAGTTTGACTCCTGCCATCTTAATGAAAATTGCATGAAAACTGTATTAATAAGCATGAGTGTATAACACTAACCTTTAGTTCTGAAAAACTTGGCGACCTTTGATGTAGAAAATGAAAATTCACAATAGTAGTAATATTTTTATCTTTCTGTCCTGTTATCTGGGCGAATAGTTAATGGAGTGCAGGGGGTGGCTGGCTATTTGCAAAGAAGAATTAGTAGATGAAAGATAGTACACAACCTTTCCCCTGCTTACCCACCCACACACACCCAACCCTTCCCACCAAGTAGAGCTGACTGGAGGAAAATGAGGAAAAAAATAGCTGGAGGAAGAGATGGCAGGGGAGAATCAGCAGGTGAGGAAAAGGTTAAGCACTCCTAGGATGGGCATGTGCCCTATGAGGAGTGCCCTCTATTTGAAGGGCTGTCAGAGGGCAATCCTTTATTTGAAAACGTCCTCTATTGGAAGAGCTGTCCAGTCCAAGTCCAGTTTAAAGGCAGAGAACCATAAGAAGCCAGGAGAGCAGGAGCCTTGAAATTTCCCATCAAGAGTTAGCTTCTGGACAGCAGACTGAGCAGGCACACGGGTCACCTGGTTTCAGCGTGCCCCACTATGCGAGATGTATTGTATTTTTGTTTCTAAATTTGCATCTACATGAGCAGATGTAAATTTTATGCAAATCTGTGTCTTCTTGTTCATATGTTTCCTCTTTTTGGGGGATGCTTAAGTGGCCAGCCTCAGCACTCTTCTCTCACCTGTTGATTCTTCTCTGCAGATATCTGTCCTCTCCACACTGCATTAGAATTACATGCAGTGACTTGTAGTTTCTCCTCAAAATGCTTATCTGAGCCCATCTCTGCTGGTTAGATTAGTTGGACCAGTGTTTCTCAAACATTATGAAATCCTGCCTCTCTCCAAACTTGGTTATCGTTCATGCATGCTAAATCCTTCGTTTGGTATATCCATTTCTTATGCTCACTGTTGCATGAACTGTTTTCCTCCTGCCCCATCTCTATATGCATGCATATATACCGGTAGTTCAATGCTGCAGCTCTGAAGCTGCTACAAAACCTCCTGTTTCGGTGCCACTACATTTCCCCAGAGGTAACTAGGCTTGCAGCAGTACTTTCAGGTGCTCCCTTTCAGTGTTCCCAGTGGAACTGCAATCCTTACTTTTCAAGACCAGGGGCTCTGACTCTTTATAGGCCTATTACTTATAAGGAATTATTTGCAGCCTGCCTCCCTTCTCCCAACTAGTCAGCCACAGATTTTAATAACTGAGTTAAGTGTGGTGATTCCATGGAGATAAATGCTTTTTACTTTAAAATAAAAAAGTTTATAGGCTGTCATCATCTTTGTCAGATGCATGATATAAGATTTATTCAATTACAACATATCCTATGATGTAGCTCACTTTCCCCCTAACAACCTCATGATCTTCCGAAGGAGACTCTCCTCATGTTTGAAAAAACATTGTCCTAGAAAATGAAATACACTAGGAGACATGAAACTCACTGGGTGACTTTGGGCCAGTCACTGACTCTCAGCCTAACCTACCTCACAGGGTTGATGTGAGGATAAAATGGAGAGAAGGAGGAGGATTATGTAAGCCGCCTTGGGTTCCTTGAAGGAAAAAAGGCGGGGTATAAATATAACAAATAAATAAATGAACTTTTGCCCTGGCTCTTCCCTGACTCTGAATATTTGGTGTGAAGACATTTAAAGCTTTGTGCTTCAGTGTATTAATATCTGAAAAAATCAAAATTTCATCTGCGGGCCCAGAAAAATAGATTTGGTGAGTGAATTCTGTAACTCTTATGGACCCAGAAATTTATGTTACTTCCTTAAAGATATCTGGTGACTCATCACTTGAAGGAGAGCACAGGTGACTCTCCTAAACCTTGGTCAACATTGGGCTGGGTGGTGATTTAGACTGGAGAGAGTTTTAATGGTTCTTTTGGATTTAATATGAGCATTATTTGGCCACATTCATTTTGATTTTTAAAGATGCTATGCCATACCAGGTTGAAAGAATGACAGTATCATTGCCTTGTGTTGGAATTGTTTTGAGTATGGCTTTAGTAAAATGACTGATTTGTTTAAAAAAAATGCGGGAATGTGCATAGTGTTTTTGTGTCTACTATGAAATGTGGAAAACTTTTCTAGGCATCTAAGTTTAGGTCAGTCAAGAATATGTCATGCTCATGTATTACAATGTTCCTGCATATATCAACGTGTCATCTTTGTAGTGAGGGACAACTAAGGACTGGCATACTAAATTTTAAAGCTAATCATGTTGGAATAGACATGGAAATGGATTATACATGACTTTACAGAAGAGTTGTTAATGCCAGTATTTTCACTAAGAAATTGAGGCGGTGAAATCACAAGTTTATGTATTTGTATTATCTTGCAGTAAAGATACTGCCCGTGTATGGATGGGGTACCCGAATCTCTGAGGCATGTTCTCCTTCACTGTAAATTCTATATTAAAATAAGGGAAGACTTAATTTTGCCCCTCTTAATTTTGTCAGGTTCCGTGACTTGCCTGACAAATGGTTGGTCTCCTTCTGTTTATGTGATCGTAATCCAATTGTCACCTCAGTAACCATTTTTTTTAGCTGTTATGAGAAGGAGAGCTTTTATGGTAGGGACTAAATGAGAGACGTTTCCTCCCAATTTTGTTTTATTATGAGTGATAATAATTGTGATATCTAGGTGTGATCTGAAATGTAAAGTTTATTTGCTGGGTCATATGACCGTAATAATAAAGAACTTGAACTTGAACTATCTTGCAGTAATGCTAATTTTTGTTCCTGTCAGTGTGTTGTATTTTTGTAAAGTTCCTTATAAGTGGAAGAGTTTATGAAACCTGACTGCATTTACAGCATATCACATTAGCTGTCCTCTGGTTTTAACATTGTAGAGTAAGGCTTTGTAGTTATCCTTTAAGAACAGAAGTAATCCTTAATATCCTGATTTTTTTCCTTCAAAAATACTAAAATACATTCCAGTCTTTGCAGCTGTTGTGCATGAGGAACATTCTGTGATAGAAACAGTAAACTGGTTTTTTTTTTCTGTACTGAAAGTGATAATCTGGGTCACCCGGGGTCTGTGTAGCAATAACTTGCCTGTTCTCCAGTCCTAAATATAATTTTGGTGTCAACAATTGTAGGCTTATTGTTTTCTCCTCTGGAAAGTAGCTTCATTTAATGGGAAATAGTACAATTTGGGAATAAATAATCTGATAGCAATTTTTCTTCTTACAAAGAGAGATGCTGAATTTAAAACAATTTCTTTACTGTCTGTGTAAGTTATCTAACAACACTCAGGAACTTGAAAACATAATGGCCAAAATTCAGCATACTGTTGTGCACTTAAATCACAATTTATTTCAGCAGGATTTAAGTGCACTTGACAGCTCTTGATTGCTACACATCAGCCCAGTTCTCAAAAGTGTTTTTCTAGCGCAAGTCCCATTCATGAAAGCAGGAACTGTTCTGGCATAGGTATTAGATATGAGTTACAAAAGAGTGCGAAATGCAGAACTCCTCATTCAACAACATTCCCAGGTAGAACAAATTTATGTTGATTTGCTATTAATCCATCATGTGTGCTGATTCCTGCCCTAATTATTGAGAAACCTAGCAGAGATAATTTCATAGATTTCATAGATCATAGAGTTGGAAGGAGCCTACAAGGCTATCGAGTCCAACCCCCTGCTCAATGCAGGAAACGAGAGGAGGGGGTCTCTCATCCAAGTAATAACCAGGCTTGACCCTGCTTAGCTTTCCACACTCAGACAAGCTGAGCCAGCATAAGCCACAGGCCTGTGCACCATAACACTGGGGCAGGAAAATTTCTTATATGTCTATATAAGACACATGTATACACATATATGTCTATGTAAGTAGACTAACTAGTATTTGAATATTATCTTTAAATTTAATACATAGTAAAATAATTGGCTTATCGCATGTAAATGCTTTCAGTTTCTCTTCTATTTTAGCATTAAATTGATGTGAAACCCACGTTTAAATTGTAATGTGATTATTCTGCATGTGGCTTTCTCATGTGTAAGCAAGTATACATGCATTGAAAAGCCAGCTGCCCCTATATACATATACGTATATGCAGAAACAGTTTCCATAGGTAAGTTTGTTAGTGTGACGTGTCCCTATGTTGGACAGGCAGACTGAAGATGAAGTTAGAGGCAACGATTGACAAAACAGTTATATTAGTGAATGGCTCACTAGCTGAGAAAGGTTCAGACAGGAGAAACACTGGTAATTCAAAAAGGTTTTACTAAAGAAGTGGGTTTGTAGGAAGGTTCTGAAGATGAAGAAAGTGCTTTGACTAAGATGGGATGCAGAGGTGTCCATACAGAGGGAATAGCATGATGTCCATGGACTATGAGGTCTATGAAGAGTGAATAGCATGATGACAGAAACAGGAAAATAAAGTAAAGGGACTTCATGACTCTTCCTTCTGTTGGAATTACTTCAGATAAAGTCAAACTTTTAAAATAGCTAAATCTTTATTTCTTTCTTCCTCTCTCAGCTTTGAAACTAAGGAAAATGAAACTACAAGTGCAGTATATCAGAGAAAGGAAAGCAACCCTCTCCCGGAGCTGTTAAAGGTCTGGTTTTTATTTTCTAATTTTAAAGGAGCCAGGATTGGTTGATTTTTTATTTGTTGACCTCAGTTACTAAGCACTTAGGGTGCAATCCTATGTATGTTTAGACAGGAAAATGTTCTACAACTCCCAGCATTCCCAACCAGCATGGCTGGTTGGAAATGCTGGGAGTTGTACAACTTTTTTCTGTCTAAACATGCATAGGATTGCACCCTTAGTATCTGAAGTGAGGTGCAGGAGGAGGAAACTGTACACATGCACGTGTATGAGTTAGTAAATACACAAGAGTGCCTTTTTTCAAAGATAAACAGGAAGTCTGTTTATCCTAGAGAATGTTAGAGCATTGTGGAAAAGCAAAAAGTTAGAAATTGGCCATTTAAAAAGGGAGGCCAGATGGGAGCTGACCGGCTATGAAGAAGGACATAAGCAGAGAATCCAGGTTACATTAAACCACCTTTTTGTCCAAGGATGTGACATTTATTGTTGCAGGTACTAGGCTCAGTGAGAATATTACATGCATAATGGCTTGATCCCTCAACTCACTGTCTGGGTTCACAGAACACAATCACCCATCCTTAAGGTTGAGTATGGGTTGTCTTTGAACCATGGGTTGCTGTTGATCTGTGGGCGGTTGTGTTATGTGAATCCAGCTGTGCTAACAAGCCATGGTTTTTTAACCACAAACAACCCACAAAGAGAACCCATGGTTTATTATTGGGTTGTGAACTTTGGGTTGTTCATGATTAACAAACCATGATTTGTTAGCATGGCTGGGTTCACTCATCACAACAATCCATGTTTCAACAAAAACCCACTTTTCAACAACAACCCACACTCAACCCATACTCAACCTTGAGTATGGGTTATGTTGAGGGAATCCAGCCATTCTAACAAATGTTTATGGTTATAGATTTGAACATACATGAGAGTGACTGACCTAGAATAAGTAAGGATGAGTAATTAGCATGCCAATATGCATTCTTCTTCGTGGTCTCTGTGCATCACACATATGGGCTCTGCGCCTGCGCTGAGACCGTTCCGGAAAATTCTAAAGCTGAGGTAGACTGGGCGGGAGCCCCTCCCCCTCGCGCGTGCTCCTTAGCGCGGCTCCCGCCCATTCCCTCAGTTCCTCTTCGACCGCCATTGCGGCTAGTCGTCTTCGGAGGTTCTTCTAAAAAACTACAACTCAGCTGAGTACTTTAAAATTGTCTTTTCAAAAAATTTTTCCTCATAAACCTTTTTTCTCTTCCTCCTTTCATCGGAACCCCCCCCCCCCCAAATGAAATTAAAATAAATAATTTTTTTTTAAAAATGAAATTCTTCTCCTCTTCTGAGGAACGGTTGTTTTAGGCGCCTTTTCAAAAGTGCCTCTATTGTGGGATTAAATTACCTCCGGCTGCTGGCCACTCTTTGTGCCTGTTATGTTTGAGAGTGGGGGCATGTAGTAGAAATATGCCACCACTGTAAGGCATTCATTAGGCCGATGTGAAAACACCGAGCTTTAAAGCTCAAAATGGCTCCCTGGCAGCAAACTTTATCCGTGGTGTGTCCCTCTATATGGCATTCAAGGCCACGGCATTCAAGCCAAGATCAGCGACGTCTCATACTACAGTGGCGGCAACTCGGAATGTGGAATCCCCACTTAAGAGAAAGGACAAAAAAGCCCACAAATGCTCTAAGGAAGAGCAAAAGAAAGAGACTGTGTCCAAGAAAAAATCTAAGGACTGAAAGTCTCTCTCTATAAGCCTGTCACTCCAGTCATATCGACTGTGAGTTTCACGGCTTTGACGTCGACCACCAAGGTAAAATGCCTGGTTTCGATCCCGACACAGATCGAGTCTTCGACACCGAGAAGAGACGAGCTGTCTACATCCACGCCTGCAAAGCGTGCCTCGGTGTCAGGAGTGCAAGTAGCCTCACTCTCCGATGGAGAAATTATGGATTCACCTGTACTCGTGGCTACGGAGCTTACTGCAGCTCCAACATTAGAGGAGACGTATACTCCATACATGGAGAAAACGTTCTTCCTCCAGCCGTTCGGCATCGAACACCGATCTTGACATCGAGTGGTCTCTGTCGACATCGAACACCGCTCTCGACATCGAGAGGGCTCTGTCGACATCGAGCGGCGCACTCTCGACATCGAGGAGAACCTGTCGACATCGCTCTCGACATCGAGGGGGCTCTGTCGACATCGAACAAGGCTCTCGACATCGAGGCGAATCTGTCGACATCGCTCTTGACATCAAGAGGGCTCTGTTGACATCGAACATTGCTCTCGACATCGAGGAGAGCCTGTCGACATCAAACATCGCTCTCGACATCGAGCAGGCTCTGTCGACATCAAACATCTCGCTCTCGACATGGAGCAGGCTCTCTCGACATCGAACACCACTCTCAACATTGAGAGGGCTCTGTCAACATCGAACGGCGCTCTCGACATCGAGGAGAACCTGTCGACATAGCTCTCGACATCGAGAGGGCTCTGTCGACATCGAACAAGGCTCTCAACATCGAGGAGAATCTGTCGACATCGCTCTTGACATCGAGCGGACTCTGTCGACATCGAACATTGCTCTCGACATCGAGGAGAGCCTGTCGACGTCGAACATCGTTCTTGACATCGAGAGGCTTTGTCGACATCGAACATTGCTCTTGACATCGAGCACAGCCTGTCGACATTGCTCTTGACATCGAGAGGCTCTGTCGACATCGAACATTGTTCTTGACATCGAGGAGAGCCTGTCAACAGTGCTCTTGACATCGAGTGGCTCTGTCGACATCGAACATTGCTCTTGACATCGAGCACAGCCTGTCGACATTGCTCTTGACATCGAGAGGCTCTGTCGACATCAAACATTGTTCTTGACATCGAGGAGAGCCTGTCAACAGTGCTCTTGACATCGAGAGGCTCTGTCGACATCAAACATTGTTCTTGACATCGAGGAGAGCCTGTCAACAGTGCTCTTGACATCGAGAGGCTCTGTCGACATCGAACATTGCTCTTGACATCGAGCACAGCCTGTCGACATCAAACATCGCTCTCAACATCGAGAGGGTTCTGTCGACATCGAACGTGACTCTTGACATCGAGGAGAACCTGTCGACATCGCTCTGACATCGAGCGGGCTCTGTCGACATCGAACATCGACATCGAGTGTACTCTGTTGACATCGAACATTGCTCTCGACATTGAGGAGAGCCTGTCGACATCGAACATCGCTCTCGACATCGAGAGGGCTCTGTTGACATCGAACGTTGCTCCTGACATCGAGGAAAGCCTGTTGACTTTGCTCTTGACATCGAGAGGCTCTGTCGACATCGAACATTGCTCTTGACATCGAGCACAGCCTGTCGACATCGAACATCGCTTTGACATCGAGAGGGCTCTGTCGACATTGAACATCGCTCTTGACATCGAGCGGGACTCTGTCGACATCGAACATCGCTCTTGACATCGAGCGGGCTCCATCGACATCGAGCATCACTCTCGACATCGAAGAGACCAGATTGTCAACGACTTCGCTCTTGACATCCAGCGGTCTCTGTCTACATCGAACATCGCTCTCGACATTGATGAGAACCTGCCTTATTCTGACTCAGTTTCTGCAGTGTACAAATTACTAGGCTCTTCTCCTGATTTGCAGGTGGAATATAAACTGTCCACTTTACCAACTGAAGACCTAGATACATTTGCAGACCATGTGATGAAGATGATGGCAGCCTTAGGCATAGAAACTAATGTCGAGACACCTGAGATAGAAGACCCAGTGTACAGCAACATCTATTCTACTAACGGTAGCAACTACCAGGCAATTATGGTGAGGTATCAGTTATCCCTAACTGGAAAGTTAGGGAACATCTGTGATTACCTCCCAGAGGAAAAGAGAGACTTGGCAAGGGTACTACAAGCGGAGGTCATCAGTATGGCAACCCTGCAGATGAATAACGCCAGACACCAAACTGATTGCCATGTCAGGTCTCTGATTAGTACCATCTCACTTGGACGTCATGTATGGCTAACATCAAATGTTAAAGCTCACATAGAAGACCTGTTTGATGAGGAAGGTCTATTCCATGAGAATATGGATGATTCTTTGGACGCAGTCCAAAAGGCTAGGGTCAATGCCCAGAAGATGAGTTTCAGTACACTGCCAAGGCATAGGCAGTACAAGCCGTGACAGTGGAATAGGTTCACATCTTCCACAGCTCCTTTTCAACCTCTTTTTAAATGGGAGGACAAGATGCATGTTCACATGATAGTCAGTCTGCAGGACTAAGGAATGCTTCCCGCAGTTTCATTACCAAGGCCCTAAGAAAGCCAAGTCTTCCGTGAAACGGAGTTTCTTGACTCCTCTCGAATTCTAGAGGACTTGGCGACTACATTGGCCTTGACAAATACACAGGACACGACGACTGGCTGGTCGTCTATTCATCCAGACTACGTCTTCAGTCTGCACTTCAGACAACCTTGTCCATGCTCGATGATCTCGGCTTATGTCTAAACATCAAAAAGTCAGTCCTCGATCCTGCAAAGGAACTGAATTTCATAGGAACAGTTCTCAATCCAAAGGATGGCTGGGCATTTCTACCTCAAGACAGAGTAGACAAAATACTTACCATCTCGGAATGCCTGTACCGAGCTCCTTTGTCCTCAGTAAGGTTGATCCAACGTCTTCTCGGCCATATGGCATCAACTGTGCAAGTAATGCATTATGCCCACCTTCACATGAGAACTCTTCAAAACTGGCTTATCCGCTCCTTTGACCTGCAAAGACAGGCACCTTCCACTCACCTCACCATTCCATGGAACACCGAAACATCTTTGTTGTGGCGGATGAGCAAGAGCGTTCTCATCAAAGGAGTGCCTTTTCATCCACTAACTCCGAGGGTTCTGACAACAGACGCCTCCCTCCTGAAATGCGGAGCGCATTGTGCAGGCCACGTAGCTTAAGACATGTGGAACTCTGTTGAGTGCAAGATGCACATCGGTATGTTGGAGTTGATGGCAGAGTGGAATGCCATGAAGCCACTAGAGTCTCTTCTTCACAGCCAACACATCCAGGTTGTCTCAGAAAACATGACCATTGTAGCCTACCTCAACAAAGAGGGTGGAACGAGGTCGATGCAACTCACAAGGCTGACCCTCAGAATTTTCAACTGGACAATTCCAAGACCCATGTCTCTCATGGTGCTTCGCATCGCAGGAAAAAACAACACACTAGCAGATACTCTAAGCAGAGTCTCCATGCAGTCACGTGAGTGGCAACTGGATGCAGAGATTCGCAGTTGAATTTTCTCAATCTGGGGTCAACCGAAAGTAGATCTTTTTGTCACTTCCAAAAACATGGCCTACCATCTTTTTTGCAGCAGGGCAACATCGGATCCCAATCTCATCACAGATGCCTTCATGATGAAATGGGCGGGTCATCTGTATTACATGTTTCCACCTCTTCCTCTGTTGATGTGAGTCATCTCAAAAATCTGGAGGGACAGAGCAGACTGCATTCTTGTAACACTGTGGTGGCCACGGCAACCATGGTTCCCCCAGCTCCTGCACCTTTCCGAAGGAGAATACCAGTTGCTCCCGACAGTGCCAACACTGCTAACTCAAGCTCAAAGCAACATCCAGCACCCAGATTTGGATAGCCTAGCATTAATGGCATGGCAGATTCGATTATTCTAGCCCAAGACTTACCGTCACCGTTACAAACTGTCCTGCAAGCTGCCTACAAGCCGTACACGAGAGCATCTTATGCTAGGAAATGTAAACAAAATCTTAAATCCTGCACAGTACAAACTGTACTAGAATATTTGCATGCTCTGATGGTGTGAGGTTTAAAATCATCCTCCATAAGGGTATACTTGGCAGCAATTTCAGCCATTAAGCCTTATGTTACCTCGGGGTCAATCTTCACACATCCGTTGGCGAAACCTTAATTTTGAAAGGCTTGAAGAACATCATTCCTCCAATCAGGAATTTGGTGCCAGGCTGGAATCTGCCTCTGATGCGGCGTGCACTGACTCAGAAGACTTTTGAACCACTAGCGACTATTGATCACAGGTTTCTCACATGAAAGACAAGAAGATCTGGCGAACTCTGTGCACTCACAGTAGACTCACCTTATATGGTGTTTCATAAGGACATAATAGTCATCCGTCCAGATCTCAATTTACTACCAAAAGTGGTTTCAGACTTTTCATACAGGGCAGGACATAGTGTTGCCAGCGTTTTTTCCAAAACCCGTCTTCTGACATAGAGCAGAAAATGCATACACTGAATGTCCGACATGCCCTAGCATTTTATAAAGAGCGAACAGCTTCTTTTCGACAAACAAATCAACCATTTGTATGTTATGGTGGCAAATCCCCAGGTCTTTCTGTTTCAAGGCAGAAATTTGCCAAATAGATAGAAGTTATTACATTGGTATACCAGCTTTCATGCAAGCAGTTGCCAGGCCCAGTAAGGGCACATTCTACCCGAACACAGTCAACATCCGTGGTGTTTGGGAAAGGCCAAAGCTCTATAGAGCAGCAACCAGGGCCGCTCCATCGACATTCATCAAGCATTGCAGACTTGATATTTGAGCTCGGGCTGTGAACACCTTTGGAAGGGTGGTTCTATCATCGGTATTGCAGTGACCAATGCCGCCATCCCACCACCGGGTGGATCAGCTTGTTACTCTGCCCATATGTGTGATGCACAGAGACCACGAAGAAGAAGGACAGGTTGCTTACCTGTAACTGTAGTTCTTCGAGTGGTCATCTGTGCAGTCACACAACCCACCCATCCATCCCCGCTTGGCGTCATTATCGATTTCAATGGACCTGCCAGTGGAGACTGGGTGTGTATTGCTCCAATTCATGTCATTTCTAAATGATAATGGTTGGTTTTTTTTTTGGTATTACTATAAAAGGGAATGTCAATACCAACAGTGAGTATCTCTCGGTTCATGGGGCCGCAATAGGCGGTCTCAGAGGAACTGAGGGAATGGGCGGGAGCCGCGCTAAGGAGCACGCGCGAGGGGGAGGGGCTCCCGCCCAGTCTACCTCAGCTTTAGAATTTTCCGGAACGGTCTCAGCGCAGGCGCAGAGCCCATATGTGTGACTGCACAGATGACCACTCTAAGAACTACAGTTACAGGTAAGCAACCTGTCCTAACTGCAGTACTACAGAGTAGCATGGATCAATGTTACCACAGTAGCATCCTGTATGAGGAATGGGGCAGGTCTTTCCTGCTATTCTGCCTGTCAGTTTAAATATTTTTGTATAACAGGTTATTCATTCCTATGAAGTGTGTTTGTGTTGAAGATATGGTACATTGGTAGTTGAAATGAAGTTAGGATTATGTGTCAACCACAGTCCAACATCTCCCATCTCTATCCATTTCTCTGTCATGTTACAATTTTATATGACATTTGACAATAGTAGTTATTGTCCATGTATGTTCAAATCCAATAGCGGTATAGTTAACTGGCTCCCATGAAGTCCCAAGCTGCCTTGTGATACCAGTGCAACAAAACACAACTAGTTGTTACTTTCTGCACAGCTGATGTTGTACCTCATTCTGAAACCCTTTTTTGGTGAAAGACTTGTATACATATTTAGTAAACTAAAGAAACGATCCTGTGGCCCCTAGACATTGTCTTAGGGGCCATAGGATAGTTTGGATTCCCAGCTCCAAGGTTGGAGACAGCGCTCCAACCTCGGAGCTGGGAATCGGAGTGCCAGTCCCCCTCCCCTGTCCCTTCACAGCCCATGCAAAAAGAACCACCCTGGCTGCTCTGGGTTAAAGGGGCATTTCAGGGAGAGGAAGGGAAGAAGACCCTGGAGTCGCCAGGATATCAGGTATCCTGAAACTGCTCCAGCCTCCTTCACTCCACACACCCCCAAAGCGCCCCAGCTAGATGGGCGAAAATAGCCGACTAGCAAAAATGCAGAGCGAGAAGGTGAAGATTGCCTCTGCTGCTCCTCCCACTTTGCATTGGATGAGCATTAGCCTCCAAGTTTGGAGGTTCCTACTCATCTCGATAGGATTGCACCCTATTTATAACAATAACAACAACTTGCTAGCTATTGTAGTGGCTTGTGCTTTAAATCAAGTAATCACTACGGGAAAGAACGCCACAGACAGTTCCCTCTTAATTTAGGTGACGTCAGAAATACAAGTTGGCCCACTAAGAAATCAGGAACTATTCTAAAACCTCAAGGCAGAAATTACTGAAGAGTGTATTCATGAATCTTTGTTTTGCAATTTTACACAGCAGTCACTTCCTTCAGCTTTCCAGAAAGTAAAACAAAGCAGTAATCTTGAAGATTGATAGACCTGTGAAATGGCCATACAATAAATCTTCATTCTTTAATGATATTTTCTAACTGATTAGAAAATATCACAGAGGTTAAGGATGGCCGTTTTGATCTACAGTTGTAGCACCTTTCATGCAATACATTAGCTGCTACTCAAGTATAAACATTTAACTTGCTAAAACCAAAGTCTTCTTAGTTCAGTTGTCTTTCAACTTGACACTCCCCACTTAGCTATTTTAAAATAGCACTCAGTATACCTGTTTCAACTCTATTTCTTCAACTAGAAACAGGTCTGAAGAGTTAGTGAAATACACCCATCGTATTTATGCAATAGTAAGCTGCTGAATGATAGAAATTCATACAATAGTGCAAATATACTACCAATATATTCAGTCCAGAATGTACTGACTTCCTAAAACTTTTCTTTCTGTAGAGTTC
The DNA here is from genome assembly GCA_021292165.1 of Shinisaurus crocodilurus. Lineage (NCBI taxonomy): Eukaryota > Metazoa > Chordata > Lepidosauria > Squamata > Shinisauridae > Shinisaurus > Shinisaurus crocodilurus. The sequence goes on along the minus strand of CM037878.1, from coordinate 240,759,796 downwards.
TGAAATGCATGGCTTGGATGATTTTAAACATTAGCATAATACAACATGTCTATCGTAAAGTCACCAAATAAAGATATAATAAATTATAAAGGTTGGCTCTAAAGAACTGTGAGCTGAAAAAAACCAGCTGCTAGTGCTATTCTTTTACTGCTTACGCTGCACAAGAGCTTCCACAAAGGTTTATGCAGTGCTATTTTTTTTTTCTCTTGTTTTGCAAAAGCAGCCCTCAAGGCATCTTTTCCTATAAGCCTTCTGTAAAGGAGCTAATTTCCACCACTGATAGACGCAGAAAGGAGTCTAGTCTGTATGAATCATGTTATAGTGCATCAGCCAAAACACTAGCATTAAAAACAATGTGTACTGTATATGAATGTATTCCAGTGCACTTCTAAGACAGCCAGTGTATTTAAGTAGATAGAGTGTCGGACTTAGATTGGAGAGACCCAGGTTCAAAACCATGGTCAGCCATGAAACTCACTGGGTACCCTTCGGTCAGTAACCGTCACTAATCTACCTCATAGGCCTATTGGAAGGATAAAATGGGGGAAATCCAATGTGCTTGAGCTTCTTGGAGGAAAGACAGGGTATGAATTCCGTATAGTATGAATTTTTTTTTAACTTTCCCTCTCATCATCATTAATAAAATTCTCTGTTCCTTTCCTTACAGATTTCAGTCTGTGATAATAAAAACCTCTCTACAGAAGAGCTGAGCAGGTCCACCACTCAGGAGGAATTAAAGAAAGCTAGTAGCCTTCCTAGTTTGGCTCATGAAGGCAAAACTGCCAATACCGACAGACAGACCAAAGAAGGATTTTTCCAATATCTTGGGAGTTTATTTGGTATTGCTTCAAAATCTGAGCGATCCACCCTTGGAGAAACTGAACGATCCACCCTTGGAGATGGACACAACAAAACTGGAAAAGACTTTCCAAGTCCACTTAGCCATCAGGAAAGTGGGCATGCAGAGCATCACAAACCAGAAATATTTGTCATTTCAACTTCTGGAAGTGAGCAGGGAGCATCAGTCAAAGATGAAGACATTAACTTTGTTAGAAACCCCAGTTCTGGACTCACAGGATTTACAGAAAGCACAGGAGCAATCTGCTGAAACATCCAAGTAAGTTCCAATATGATGTCTAAAAATAAGTTTTCATTTGTGCCCATAGAATCTCAAGAGAAAATTCTGTTCAATGTTGTATGTGTGAAGAAATCCTTGGGCAGATGTATTTTCATTCCTGAAGAATGCTGACAGGTGGCCACAGTTTTTGAGGGTTATAGTAAGTTTGAGCCTTAATTATTTGTTGGTAGCCATCACAGCAGCTTAAGGTACCTCTTAGTTTTTGTTTTAAAAGCTGCAAGGAAAATCAGCCATGATAAAATAACATAGAGTGCTGGATTCCTAAGAATTCTTACTGGAAAGTGAGTCCGATTAAAATCAGTTATAAGCATATTTACTCAGAAGTTAGGTTTTTACTCTAGATCTTAAGTTCATGTAGGAAATATTTTTTTTAAAATTTGTTTTTGTTTTTAAATCTAGGAAAAAATTATAATATTGCAACACCAGATAGCGAAAAATAAACTAATAAAAATACTCAATACTATAACACTTTACTATAAATTTATCTTAAAAACTGAACTGAAATCAAGTGGCATTACTCAAGAAACCTGGGCAACACAAACCAATGTGGCTGCCCATAACCCTCCGAACTCGGAGGATTATGGGCATCCTATTGAGGGAAGGAGGAGCATGGTGGCAAGGATCGCCTCCAAACTTCCCTTGCCCTCCAAAACACTTAGACGTCCAATTTCGGCTTGTGAGGAGAGGAGCCAGAGGCACTGCCAGGCTTCCTTGCAGGATGGCGGTGCCTCGCTCCTCCCCCACTGTTCCCTGGAATGCCACCCACCCACCCATCAAGCGCCGCTCCAAATCGATCTTTCATCTTTGGAGCTGCAGTCAGTGCGGAAAGAACTGCACCAGCTGCGAGGGCGGAAGGAGGGCACTCCAAAGTCGAAGTCCCAGCTCCAACCTCAGAGCACTTTTCCATCTGAGGTCGGAGCTGGGACTCCGACCTTTCCCATGGCTGTCTAGACAGCATCTAGTGGCCATAGGATTGCGCCCTTAATGATTTAAAAATAACAAATATTTATGTTGTGCTTGTTGAATTGCATCCCTTCTATTTTTTAAAAAAATTGTTTTTACAACTGCCCTTGAAATGAGTCAAGAGTACCAAACTCAAATCCCAGGGCAGGATGAAAAAAATGCAAGGACCCTGGGGGCGGGGGGGAGGCAGGCAAAAACAAAACAATATATTTCCTCTTGGTTTTATTTTGCCAATAATGTTATGAACTTGTTAGCATCATATTTTCCCACTTGTTCTTTAAATACTGTTGCAGGACTTTCAAAGTTTTCCTTCTGCTTTTGACTTGATTACTAGTATTTTCCATGCTCTCTATTCTTGGAGATTGTTCTGCAAAGCCTAAAGAAGGGTGTTAAATTATAATTGTGAGGGGGGAGAGGAATAAAAAGCCCAGAATGCTATACAGAAAATATTTAACTGTCCCAGATTATTAGGGAACATCAAAACATTACAACAAAAGAAATGGACTTTGGAGGGTGTAAGGTTGTTCCATTGCTTTTTAGGCAACTATGTATATGCATACATGTAGAGCGAGTAGGTGTAAATGTGGGTGTGTCTGTATAAAATATAACTTTAAATATAGTTTGATAAAGTATGTGTTTCTGTAGCTAGAAATCTTTTGCAGTGGGAGTTCTATTTCCTATCACCATGAATTCTAATGTCCTAAACAATGTTTTTAGATCTCTTCCTGCTGCCGGTTTTTACTGTGGTTTTATTCTGTTTTAAACTTTTAAAGGTTTTATATTATGTTTTATCATGTTGTATTTTAGGGTTTTAATTTTTGTGAACTACCTAGAGAGCTTTGGCTATTAGGGAGTATTGAAATTTAATAAATAAATAAATAAGACTCAGATATTGCTGAATAGCTATAGTCACTATGCAACACAAGAAGTAAAATGGGAGGATGGGCTGTAGCTCAGTGGTAGAGCACATGCTTTGCATGCAGAAGGTCCAGGTTCAATCCCTGGAATCTCCATGTATGGCTGGGAAAGATGTCTGTCTGAAACCCTGAAGAACCACTCTGTCAGCGTAGACAACACTGAGCAAGATGGACCAGTGGTCTGACCCAGTATAATGCAGTTTCCTAAAGCCCAAATGTTTTGGGATTTATAACCTACAATAGAGTCTCAGCTGTACTGGAATTATACCTTTTAACTTTGGTGTTGCTTCCCCCCCAAAAAGAATACAGGTACATATCTCAATATCCCCCTTCCCCTCCTTCTCTGCCCCCACCCCATCCTGTGTTATCCATGTTCCCCATCTCTCTTTTCCTCTTTCTCATATAAGAATGAGAATATAAGAATATAAATTTATATAAGAATATAAATAAGCAAGAAATGCTGCAAGTAAAGGACAAGTAGAAAATATGCAAATACATTCATGATTGTTAATTTAAAAAATCCAGAATACAAACTTTTCAGACCAAGCTAAACTTGTCCACCAAATGTAATCTGAAATATGCCATGTTCATAAAATCTTGGTATATAGAGTTACTTTTTTTTCTGAACTTTTTCAGCTGTGTGTGTGTTGGGTTTTCCTACCTCTTTTTTCAAGTAAGTTCTACAACTATGTAGGCTAGATATTTTTAATTGTAGATAGAAGCTTGGAATCTCCAGATTGTAACAGTGACATCTAGGCCTAATATTACCACCTCTGGCATTGTACATGTAATGTATATTTTTGGATATTGAACCACTTTGATTTAATACCAGAGTGCTGAGTTTAGAGGTGAGAAACCCAGTTTCAAATCCCCAGTCAGCTGTGAAGCCCACTAAGTGACTTTGGGCAAATCACTATCTGTAAGCCTAATCAATTTCACAGGTTTTGGCTGACCCAGATGTGACAGTGTTAGAGTTGATTTTTCAGCGTTCCAGTTTACATGGAGAGCCCCCGTGGATAAAGGAGGCTTCACAAAGTTGCCTGCCGTGTGTAAAGAGCAATGAACACGACAAAGGAGAGAGGGGGCTAGTGCAGTCCCCCTCCTTACGTGTTTATTATACCCACTATCAAGAATGCCTGAATAGGGCTAATATATTTTATGTAACTGTTTTCTGCCGTACTCATGCAGTTGTGAAATATGGTGATTCTGCAGGCTGCTCTTATAGCATGTGCAGTGCCTGCTCCAGCTTTTTGAGGGTCCTTGGGCAGGACACCCTCAGTGGGCCACTTCCCTCAGTGAATCTACCTTCTCACGGCCATTGTCACCAGGTATTGCTCCTCATCCTCTTTCTCACAATTGCAAGTATGCAGTCGCATACCTTTAACCATGTGGGGCTTAAAGGTAAGCACTGATACTTTGAATTGTGGCTGGAAACAGATGGTGTAGGTGGGCATAGCTCAGTGGTAGAGCACATGCTTTGTATACAGAAGGTCCAGGTTCAGTCCCTGGTATCTCCATTTATGGCTAGGAAAGAATCCTGCTTGAAACCCTGGAAAGCCGCTGCCAGTCAGTGTTGACAGTACAGTAATACCTTGGATTGCAAGCATAATTCGTTCCGGAACTGTGCTTGTAATCCAAAACACTATTATATCAAAGCGAGTCTCTGGCGGGTGTGAGCGGGGCCGATTTCGGCCCGCTCGAGGCGAGTGGTTACATCCCTACACTACTTGTCTTGCAAGACCTTGCTCGTTTATCAAGTCAAAAAAATTAAAAAATTTGCTTGTCTTGCAAAACGCTCTCAGTCCAAGTTACTTGCAATCCAAGGTATTACTGTACTAGGCTAGATAAACCAATGGTCTGACTCAGTATAAGGCAGCTTCCTAGGTTTCTATGTTCCTAAGTACCGATGAGATGTGTTCCCAGCACCATGTCTCAGCGAATACCATAGCAGCTGCATTGGTATTCTCAAGGAGCTTCTCAAGGAGTGTCTCCAACAACACCAATTGGGCCGCTCAACAAGATCTGCCACGGATGGCCTTCTCCTTGTCCCTTCAGCCAGAGCAGCTAGACTGGTGGGGACGAGGAAGAGGGCCTTTTCTGTGGCGGCCCCCGTACTGTAGAACTCTCTCCCGAGTAACCTCCGCCATGCCCCCTCTCTGCTGAGCTTCCGTCGCTCATTAAAAACCTGGTTATTCAGGCGGGAATATGGGGTGGCTTAAGATTTTAAAATTTTTATATTGTTTTAAATGTATTTTATTGTTTTTATTCTATGTACATCGCCCAGGGTTGCCGGTTGCCGGCCAGATGGGCGATAAATAATATTATTATATAATATAATAATAATAATAATAATAATAATAATAATAATAATAATAATAATTCTGAGCTAACTGCTCCACGTATAACTCAATTTCTATATTCTAACCTGGCATTAATCAGAGCATAGAAAATGTAGTCAAGCAATCTCTGTCCAGCTGGAGCTGAAGCTAGTGCACCAGCCTCAAAATGTACTCAATGCTACTGACCTCACTTGGGTCTGGAGTGACAGTGCTGGATCTGTGATCACTCAGAGGTTTGAACTTTACACATTAGGACATGTGCAGCCCCTTCTGGAACAGAACAAAGTAATACCTGTTGATATTAGGATAAGATCATAGAGTTGTAAGGGACCTACAAGGCTATCGAGTCCAACCCCCTGCTCAATGCAGGAAACTAGAGGAAGGGTCTCCCATCCAAGTAATAACCAGGCCTGACCCTGCTTAGCTTTCCACGCTCAGACAAGCTGAGCCAGCGTGAGCCACAGTCCTGTATATATTACTTTCTGTACCTCCCATCGTTTACCAAGACTGAGCCATGGCAGTCAAGACAGAACACCTTTAGTCCAGGGTTGTTTTTTTGTTTTGTTTTTTCCTGTTTCTGTGCCTCAGGGAAGCAAAGTTACAAGTTGCAGTTTTTTTGTAATCTTTCTGTATTACACCTGACTGGCCAGATATTTTGGTGCCTGAGATGGAGCAGCAAATGCCACCCTCCCCCTCAAGTACCCAAGGTTGGTGAAGTTATTTCAGCACCAGATGCAGAAAACACCCATAAGTGTTGGTTCCCCTCCCTGCAGTAATAATAATTCCATTATACAATAATATTCATTATACATTTCATATCGAGATCGGCCACCTAAGGTGGCCTCCTCACTCTCCCCAAAGGAAGGACAAGCCCTGTGCTGGCAATCATGGTGAGTTTCAGTTCTGCCACAGCAATTTACCTGACCTTCTTGACTGTCCAGACTAGGTTCTGTTGGAATATAGTGTCCTTTTCCGGTGTCTGGATTAGCAGGACTACATTTGTTGTGAGGATGACATGGAGAAGAGGAGGATCATGTATGCCACCTTGGGCTCCTTGGAGGAAGAGCAGAATATAAATGTAACAAACAAATAAGTGTTCTTACTGCTTTCAGGCCAATATTTTGCTAAACCCTATGTTATTTGCTACAGTTAATAATCAAGTAGCAGATTTGTATGTATCATCACATCGCAATATACTCCTTTATACAACTGCTTTACATATAAAATGCAATATTTTATATAATGTGCAACTTCCACATATTTTTCTTTTGTATGTTCAACTGCTTATTCACAAAAGAAGTGTATCTGCGGAAACATCAATCTTCCTCAATGTCTATTTGGAAATAAATCCAGTTAAATGTACCTTGATTCTCATTCATAAAAACTAGTAACAAGGGACAAAACAACCAAACCCTGACATAAGACTTCTTTTAGACTCAGTGTTTTAGACTGAGATCCCTGAGTTATTGAATGTGATTTTCTACCATCTGAAAGAGTGTAGTTTTATATCGGTCTATGTATCTTCACAAGAACAAGATTTGTTTAGCTTGGGGAATTGAAAAAGCTACATCTCAATTTCATAGAGCAGTGTAGCTGCAGCACTGTAAAAGTGGCATCCCTTGCACATCCAGATTGTATGGGAAAGACTGTATAGTTTGCTGATGTTGTAGCATCAGTTAAAATGCTAGTGTTTAATGCAGTGCACTACAGTCATGCCTTGGATTGAGAGCATAATTCGTTCCGGAAACGTGCTTGTAATCCAAAACACTCTTATATCAAAACGAAATTCCCCCCAAAAAAATTGTACAGAGATTTTTAATTTAAGTCATATTACAGTACTTGTATTGCAAGACGTCGCTTGTATATCAAGTCAGTTTTTTTAAAATAAATATTTAAAAATTTGCTTGTCTTGCAAAACGCTCTCAAACCAAGTTACTTGCAATCCAAGGTATTACTGTACATGGCTGGTACAACAGTTCATAGAATTGGACTGTTAAGATTTTCTGTCTGTATGTTGATGTATTCCTCTCCAGGGCAAGAACATTGAGTTGAATCCAGAGTGTGTGCCCTACAATATGCTCCAGGAACGTCTGCAGCATGCAGGTTCTTTGGCAGATGATACAGAAAGAATTCCTAAAATGTAGAAGGTTCTTGAAAAACTACTGTTATAGCAGATAGAATGTGGCATAGAAATTGTAATTCTCCGTAACGAATTTTCTAATGCCTTGCTTTAGACTAAAGTGTTTTGCTGCTATAAGCAAAATTTTATCTAGAGAGATTTCCTAGGTAGAGAAATTGGATCATTGTTTTTCCCCCCATTTAGCCCATCTCTTGAAAATATAATACTTTTGTCTTGCCACACCCTGTATAGCTAAATATAGTTACAACTACAATTCTGATCATTTGAATAAATTGCTTGGAACACAAGCACTGATTACATATAACTACTAAGAATGAAAACTAGTTTGGCAACCTCACATGCCACATTAGTGTGGGATTTATGACTGATTTTCATGCCACACTGATGACTGTGTAGCCCAAGTTAGTTTTTATTTATTCTTAAACTTCACGTAGCACTCCTGTCAGTGTTATGATATAAGGAAATGTTCTGCAAATGTAAATTAAATCCTTTCACTGCATTCCAGCAAACTGAGAAAGTGGGGATTGTTTAACTAAAAAGATAGATGAAAATAGCCCAACCATTCTTATATGAGAAAGAGGAAAAGAGAGATGGGGAACATGGATAACACAGGATGGGGTGGGGGCAGAGAAGGAGGGGAAGGGGAATATTGAGATATGTACCTGTATTCTTTTTTGGGGGGGAAGCAACACCAAAGTTAAAAGGTATAATTCCGGTACAGCTGAGACTCTATTGTAGGTTCCCCTCGCCGGATCGTCACCTTGAAGTGGTGAGTGGGCTTGCGTGTTCCGATGAATCCTGTGAGCAATGCCGTCGGGAGCTATGTACTCCCAGTAGGGTCACCCATGGCGGTAAGGTCCGGGGAGAGGAACCAGACAAAGAACGATCCAAAACATAAAGTCCTCAACGGCAGAACAGGCGGAAGATAATTAAACCTAAATTACAACGGCTGTGAAGGCGGATGAAGGCTGCAGCAGAGAATGGTTTTCCAATCGTCAGGGTAACCGTGCCATTGGATCTCTGCCGTACTCTGTCAAGTTTGTGTGGTGATTCGTTGTGCACCGATCTCCCCACATAAAACAGTTTCACGCACAGGCGTCTTCCAACCCAACCCATCCAACCCAACCCAACCCAACCAACCAACCAACCAAAAAAAAAAAAAAAAAAAAAAAGTCCCATGGCGACTGGCGAATGGCAACGGGGGCAGGACTGTGAATCTGGAAGCCCCTAGTCGTGGACCAGCACATGGGCAGTGGATGCAGACTCAGTCGCCCTGTTCAAGGAACGAGGTAGTCGAGCAGCTCGGCAGCTGTATCCATGACTGAGCAGCCCTATTTAGGATCCACTCTGCTCACCCCGTATGGGGAGGGGGCTAGAAAAGGTGCCCTAAACATAGTCTACCTCTTTCTCCCCTGACTGGATTACCACGTCCAGTGGGGTCACCATTTTAGCGGTCGAAAAAGACATTTGAATTTTGGAACATGGAATATACGGACATTGCTGGATAACATAGATAGTGAACGCCCTGAGCGTAGGACTGCTATTATTGCAAGGGAGCTGAGACGGTTTAAAATTGACATAGCAGCACTTCAAGAAACTCGAAGGGCAGGAGAGGGACAGCTGAAAGAAGAAAAAGGAGGTTATACCTTCTTCTGGAAAGGACTACCTGAGCAGGACCGACGAATACATGGTGTAGGCTTTGCCATCAAAAATGAACTAGTGAACTCTTTGTCAGAAGTTCCTACTGGCATTAACGAACGCCTGATAACTCTTCGATTAAAGCTCGCCAATAACCAACAGGTAACTATTTTGAGCGCTTATGCACCAACATTAGATGCTGATGATGACATCAAGGAAAGTTTTTACAGCCAGTTGGACACTCTCCTGTCAGAGATACCTAAGGAGGATAAAATTATCCTCCTGGGCGATTTTAACGCAAGAGTCGGGCGTGACTTTGATTTATGGCCAGAAACTATTGGAAAAGACGGAGTTGGTAATAGCAACCCGAACGGACTCTTACTTTTGTCTATATGTGCAGAGCATAATCTCACTATCACAAACACGCTCTTTCGACAAAAGAATAAGTTTAAAACATCATGGCAGCACCCACGGTCAAAGCACTGGCATCTTCTGGATTATGTAATTGTCCGTGTTAGAGATCGCCGCGATGTACTTCTTACCAGGGCCATGGTGAGTGCCGACGACTGCTGGACAGACCACTGACTAATCCGGTCCACAATGGTTATCAACATTGCTCCCCAACGTAGGCTTCAAGGAAGGAAACCAAGGCGTAAAATGAACATCCAAGTCCTTCAAGATCCTATTAAGCAAACTCGTCTTCAATCACTTCTTAAGGAACATCTACCTACGGAACCTCCTGACAACATTGAGGACCATTGGTCTAAGCTGAAAACCTCCATTACTGCAGCTTGTGAACAAACTATTGGATATGAAACTAAGAAACATCAGGATTGGTTTGATGAAAATGACAATGAGATTAAATATATAATTGACCAAAAAAGGAAAGCCTTCCAAATATGGCAAAATGATATTAACTGCGCTGCCAAGAAAAAAACCTACGCTAGCGCAAAGGCTGAGGTCCAAAGAAGAACAAGAGAACTTAAGAACGCTTGGTGGAAAAAGAAAGCTGAAGAAATTCAACAACTTGCAGAATCTCATGATGCACGGGGCTTTTTTAAGGCCACAAGGGCCATTTATGGACCAAAAACCTATGGTACAAACCCTTTACAATCAAAAGATGGCACCAAACTCTTAAAAGACAAAGAGTCTATTGCACTGCGTTGGAAAGAGCATTATTATGACCTTTTAAATCGTAAATCTAAGGTGGATAATGAGATTTTTTCGCAAATCCCGCAAAAACAAATTAAAGAGGAACTTGCAATACTCCCCACTTTGGATGAAGTAAAAAAAGCCATTAATCAAATGAAGAACAACAAAGCTAGTGGATCAGATGGGATTCCTGCTGAAATCTTTAAAGAAGGGGCCCCGAACTTGTACAACATCTTCATAAACTCATCGAAAAAATCTGGATAAGAGAAGAGATCCCAGAAGACTTCAGGGATACCATAATTATCACCCTCTTTAAGAAGGGTGATAGAACAGACTGTGGAAACTATCGGGGTATTTCTCTCTTAGCAACCGCAGGTAAAATATTTGCTAGGATTCTCGCAAACCGTCTTCTATCTATTTCAGAAGAGATCCTCCCTGAAACTCAATATGGTTTCCGCCCCTCTAGAGGGACAGTAGACATGATTTTTACTGCACGTCAGCTCCAAGAAAAATGCCGGGAGCAAAATCAACCCCTTTATATGGCATTTATTGATCTGGCTAAGGCCTTTGATACTGTAGACCGTACAGCTCTCTGGACTATCCTTATGAAAATTGGATGCCCCAATAAATTTGTGAATATCTTGCGACTTCTCCATGACAACATGACGGCAACGGTTTTGGACAACAACGGCTCTCATGGTGCTCCATTTAAAGTGGGATCAGGTGTTAAACAGGGATGTGTTATCGCCCCAACATTATTTGCCATTTTCATCGCCATGGTTTTACATCTTGTCAAGGGGAAACTTCCCACCGGTGTGGGAATTATATATCGAACAGATGGAAAGCTTTTTAATCTCAGCAGGCTGAAAGCAAAAAGTAAGGTAATTACAACCTCCGTTGTGGAACTTCAGTATGCTGATGATAATGTGGTCTCCGCACATTCAGAGGATGATCTCCAAACTATCCTAAATGCTTTTGCAGAAGCATACGAAAAACTTGGTCTCTCACTTAACATCAAAAAAACCAAAGTGCTTCATCAGCAAGTGCAAGCCAATCCTTTGGTGATGCCATCTATCCAGCTTGGCGGGACAATACTGGAAAATGTCGATCATTTTCTCTATCTTGGCAGCTATCTTTCTGTTACAGCTAACATCGACAGTGAAATCCAGCATCGTCTGATCTCCGCAAGTGCCGCATTTTCTCGAATGAAACATAGAGTGTTCGAGGATCGGGATATTTGTAAGAAGACCAAAACACTGGTTTATGAAGCCATTGTATTACCAACTTTATTGTATGCCTGCGAAACATGGACTATCTATAAACGTCACTTCCACCTCCTTGAAAGGTTTCATCAACGTTGCCTCCGGAAAATCCTGCAAATTACTTGGGAAGATAGGCGAACAAATGTCAGTGTACTGGAAGAAGCAAAGACTACTAGCATTGAAAAAATGATCCTTCAACGCCAACTTCAGTGGACCGGTCATGTTGTTCGAATGCCTGACTGCCGTCTCCCAAAGCAGTTACTTTACTCCCAACTCAAGGATGGAAAGCGGAATATCGGTGGTCAATATAAGAGGTTTAAAGATGTTCATAAGGCTAATCTAAAAAAATGCAATATAAACATCGAAAACTGGGAAGCTCTGGCCCATGAACGATCTAAATGGAGGTTGGCCTTTCACAAAGGTTCCATGGACTTTGAAGAAGCCCAAGTGCAAGGTGAAAGGGAGAAACGTGCTAAGCGAAAAGCACGTCAAATGAATCCTTTACAGGACCATCTTCTATCTGGTAACCTGTGTCCTCACTGTGGGAAGCTGTGTGGATCTAGAATTGGCCTCCACAGTCACTTACGGACCCATCGCTAGAGTCTACACAATCTTCTTTAGAATTTCCTCCTTTTATCCCGGAAGACAATCTTACTCGGTCACGAGTGATCGCCTGATGATGATGATTGTAGGTTATAAATCCCAAAACATTTGGGCTTTAGGAAACTGCATTATACTGGGTCAGACCACTGGTCCATCTTGCTCAGTGTTGTCTACGCTGACAGAGTGGTTCTTCAGGGTTTCAGACAGACATCTTTCCCAGCCATACATGGAGATTCCAGGGATTGAACCTGGACCTTCTGCATGCAAAGCATGTGCTCTACCACTGAGCTACAGCCCATCCTCCCATTTTACTTCTTGTGTTGCATAGTGACTATAACTATTCAGCAATATCTGAGTCTTATTCTATTAGGTGGCCCTCCCAATGGGTAGGTCCTGCGGAGGGACTTTTTGGCATCCTGGCTTACATTCTAGTTTTGGGGCAAGAATACCTGGAGAGAGTAGGCACAGAAATGTTGGGGTTACATTGTACAGCACTGTATTTTTTGTTTCTTCTTCGTGGTCTCTGTGCATCACAAACATTCTCCATGTTCTCTACTTTGGGGAGTCTTAAAGAATGGAAAAAGGCTGTGCTTTTATGCAGGCATGACTTTATGCTTGGGTGAAGGGTGAGAGACACATTAATTGGTGGCAATGTTTTTGTATTGGTTAATCTTTGGGCAGGGTGGGTGGGAAGTGGCTCCAACTTTGTTTGTGTGTATTAAATTCCTATCCTGTTTTTCAGTTCTCTAGGCATCTTTAATGCAGCTATGTTTCTGTAGTTGGTAAGGATCTCTGTGGAAAATGTCTGAAAACGTGTGATCTAGAACTGGTGAAAGCAAAGCGATTATGAAAATAGGTATTTGTGATAGGAAGTTTCAAATATTTGTTTCTACTAGCATTTCCTATTTCCTTGGCATTATGTGTATAGTCAATGCTAAAATACTAAGGCATAATTTAGACTGTATATCATCAGGGAAGGATAGCATAACAAAAACAACTCATAGAAACGTAAACCTACACAAAAATTGTTGTTGCTTTTGTTTGTTTGTTCATTTCTTTTACAATTTAGAAGATATTCTCAAGCCAGTGGCACATCTATTTAACACCTATGCCCTTGTAACATTATTTTCAACAGGACTAGGAAATAAAACTACTGTGTGACCTATGCAGTTTGAGGTTAATTTTGCAGTGTGTAGGAGAACGTGCTATTATACTTAATTTTCCAGGCCTTGAGCCAAGGAAGGTGGAATTCATGAGTTCAGCCTGCAGCATGTTTACAGGGGACAAAGGATGTAGGCCACAATATCCCTCAAGCAAATCCATCTGGCTGGTTCACAGAAGCAGTTATCCCTGGCAAATGTTTGACACTTTTATTAGGCATTGTGAGTACAATGGCTTATCTCTTGAAAGGTTGGGTGGTAGCAGTAGTATTTCGGGGAACACTTATAGTATAATTCTTAGAAGGTGATGGGTTACTACCAGGCAAAGTTTAGTGCTATTTAATTTTCTGAATGTTTAAAGAATCAGATGTATTTCATCACAATCTGAGATACAAAAAGCCAGTTTCTGGTCAAATATTTTTCTTAAGTATTTGTTATAAGTGAGAAATATAAATTAACAATGCTAAAATTCTAGCAACCTGTGGGGAGTTTTGGGTGTTGTTATATGTTGTGGGGTTGAGGAAATCATAGAATCATAGAAAAGTAGAGTTGAAAGGGTCCTATAAGGCCATCGAGACCAACCCCCTATGCAACGCAGGAATCCAAGTCAAAGCATCCCTGACAGGTGGCTGTCTAGCTGCACCTTGAATGCCTCCAGAGTGGGAGAGCCCACGACCTCCCTAGGTAGTTGGTTCTATTGTCTTATTGCTCTAACAGTCAGGAAATTTTTCCTGATGTTTAGGTGGAATCTGGGTTCCTGTAACTTAAGCCCATTATTCCGTGTCCTGCAATATGAGTGAATTGTGCACTGCTTTGTAATATACGTAATGTTTGAAGTGGAACTTATATATCTCTCCTTCTCCAGCCATGTGATGCAATGTACATGCTCCCAACACAAAGACTGCTTTGTGCATGATGTGCAGGAGGAGATACATGAGTTCCACTTAAACATTACCAAAAAAAGTAAGGGGAAAGAAGTGTGATTACCTTGCACTTCCTGTAATTACAAGGTATGGGGAATAGGAAGTGCAAGTCAACAACACTACCTGTGCCCTGAGTATATAGTAATATCTGAAGCTGCTCTCAGAAAATACTGGTTCATAAAGCAAAATAAGAAATTTGAAATAGCTTGCACATCTTTGTGCAATAATTAAAGCCAGGAATAAAAAAGTGTAAGATTAAAAAAATCAAGATGATGATGATGATGATGATGATAAAGTATTTCTTCTTTTTTTTAATATTTTATTTTAAAAATTTTCTACAATACAAAGAAAATAACACACATATAACTTATATAGTGCTCCCATCACCACGGGACCGAATAATACAATATCTCTATAATTGTTCATTATTCCAAAAATACAACATATTTTGACAGGGCAATTCCCTTTCCCCTTTTTTAACACATATTCCAAAAATAAACCCCAAATATCCTTAAAAATATTTTTCTTTAATTGACCCCTTTTGCATTTGATATTACAAGTCAACATATCATTTAATGCCATATCCCATACTTCTTTATACCAATCGGTAATAGTGAAAACTTGCTGAATTTTCCATTTCCTTGCTATCATTAATCTACCTGCCGTTAACAAATTTATAATTAATTCTTTAACATTTTGAGGACCGATCACCTTTTCAGTTATTGATAGCAAAGCTAATTTAGAACAAACCTCTAGATCAACTCCAACAATTTCTGATATTTCTTCAAAAATCATTTTCCAAAAATCCATTACATTTTTACAACTCCACCACATGTGAGCATATGTACCCAGCTCCTGACACCCTCGCCAGCACATTGGAGAACATTTGTTATCTATTCTATTTAATCTCACCGGAGTCAAATACCATCTCCAAATTAACTTGTAAAAATTCTCTTTAATTCTTATTGACATATTTTTCAATATTCGCCTATCCCAAATCTTGTTCCACTCATCCTTTGATATTTCCTCTTCAAACTCTGTATCCCAAACTATTTTAAGATTTTCCGCTTGCTCTTCTGATTTCTGCAACATTTTATAAAACATCTTTGTAAGACCCCCTGGCTGATGCATTTCCTTCTATAAGTTCTCTAGACATAACCAACTGCTCAAATGCGGTGAAATCTCTTTCATGCTCCTGTCTCCTCTTCCATTTCTTACCCCATTGTACTAGTTGAATTAAATTTAACCACAAAATTCTTCCTGCCCCAACCCTATGAATTATTTGCTGTCTTGTCTCCATTTTTTCCAGCCAATCCATTAATCTTATTACCCTTTTCTCTCTAAAAATTCATTCTAAATGTCTAACATTCTCTGGAAAATCCTCCATAACCACCACTGGAGTAAGCAGGGATATACCTGGTATAAATATTTCCTTATTTCTACCCCAAATTTCTAACATATTTTTTAAAAAGGGATTTTCTAATCTTTTTATCATAATATGTCCTTGTTTTGTAAATAAAAATTTCTCCACCCTATTACCCAGTTCAAATGCTTCTATTTCCCACCACATAAAATCCTTCCTAGCAATAATATCCATAATATATCTAAGTTGATTAGCTATATAATACCATTTTAAATTAGAGAGACCAAGTCCCCCTATTTTTTGAGCTTTATACCATCTATTCTTAGTAATCCTTGATCTTTTCCCCCCATTACAATAGGCTATTTAAAATTACTTGCCAATCTTTAATTTCTTTCTCTGATATCTTATATGGTATCATTCTAAATAAAAAATTAAACTTCGGTAAAATCTTCATTTTAATCAAAGCTATCCTACCAAACCATGATACAGTATTTTTCCATGTATAAGACTATACTTTTTCCTAAAATTGTTAGACTAAAAATTGAGGGTCGTCTTATACACGGAAGTAAGCCGAGGAGAGAACCGTGCGGTTGCGAAACTGCCCAGTAGGGGCGTCTTATACATGGGGGCGTCTTATAGACGGAAAAATATGGTAATCCCAATTTTTTATAATCCTCTAATTTATTTTTAACTTCTTTTAATTTTTTAAAATTCCATTCCCCTATTTTATCCATATCTTTTAATATATCAATACCTAAATATTTAATTATATTTTTTATCTTTATATCAACTTTCCTTTGTTTAAATCCCCTTTCCCCCAGTTTTCTATAATTAAATGTCATTATCTCCGATTTATCCCAATTAACTTTTAACCCCGTTACTTCCCTAAATTCATCTAAATGTTTCTCTAACCAATCCCAATTTTCCGTAGGCCTTTCTAATGTTAACAATATATCATCTGCAAAAAGGTTTATCTTACATTTAGTCTTTATCCCTATCCCCTGTAAATTCCTATCCTGTCTTAACGCATTCGCTAACAATTCCATAACTAACACAAATAATACTGGGGAAAGGGGACAACCCTGTCTAGTTCCCCAGCCTAGGCTTATCGTTTCTGTTATTCCAATAAAGTATTTCTTACCCGCCTCTCCGTCTAGATCGAGAGTTTGGTATTTATGAGTCTGGTTTACGTTTAGAAGTCCAGTTATGCCAATAAATAATACCAGCTTCATTTATTTATGTGTTATATTTTTAGTTTGCCCGATAACAAAAGTTATGTGGGTGGATTACATAAAACACTGTACACATTAAGCATTAACAAGCATTCACCACAAAGCGTTCTTTATTTAACTTATCCCCTCGCCGGATCGTCACCTTGAAGTGGTGAGTGGGCTTGCGTGTTCCGATGAATCCTGTGAGCAATGCCGTCGGGAGCTATGTACTCCCAGTAGGGTCACCCATGGCGGTAAGGTCCGGGGAGAGGAACCAGACAAAGAACGATCCAAAACATAAAGTCCTCAACGGCAGAACAGGCGGAAGATAATTAAACCTAAATTACAACGGCTGTGAAGGCGGATGAAGGCTGCAGCAGAGAATGGTTTTCCAATCGTCAGGGTAACCGTGCCATTGGATCTCTGCCGTACTCTGTCAAGTTTGTGTGGTGATTCGTTGTGCACCGATCTCCCCACATAAAACAGTTTCACGCACAGGCGTCTTCCAACCCAACCCATCCAACCCAACCCAACCCAACCAACCAACCAACCAAAAAAAAAAAAAAAAAAAAGTCCCATGGCGACTGGCGAATGGCAACGGGGGCAGGACTGTGAATCTGGAAGCCCCTAGTCGTGGACCAGCACATGGGCAGTGGATGCAGACTCAGTCGCCCTGTTCAAGGAACGAGGTAGTCGAGCAGCTCGGCAGCTGTATCCATGACTGAGCAGCCCTATTTAGGATCCACTCTGCTCACCCCGTATGGGGAGGGGGCTAGAAAAGGTGCCCTAAACATAGTCTACCTCTTTCTCCCCTGACTGGATTACCACGTCCAGTGGGATCACCATTTTAGCAGTCGAAAAAGACATTTGAATTTTGGAACATGGAATATACGGACATTGCTGGATAACATAGATAGTGAACGCCCTGAGCGTAGGACTGCTATTATTGCAAGGGAGCTGAGACGGTTTAAAATTGACATAGCAGCACTTCAAGAAACTCGAAGGGCAGGAGAGGGACAGCTGAAAGAAGAAAAAGGAGGTTATACCTTCTTCTGGAAAGGACTACCTGAGCAGGACCGACGAATACATGGTGTAGGCTTTGCCATCAAAAATGAACTAGTGAACTCTTTGTCAGAAGTTCCTACTGGCATTAACGAACGCCTGATAACTCTTCGATTAAAGCTCGCCAATAACCAACAGGTAACTATTTTGAGCGCTTATGCACCAACATTAGATGCTGATGATGACATCAAGGAAAGTTTTTACAGCCAGTTGGACACTCTCCTGTCAGAGATACCTAAGGAGGATAAAATTATCCTCCTGGGCGATTTTAACGCAAGAGTCGGGCTGTGACTTTGATTTATGGCCAGAAACTATTGGAAAAGACGGAGTTGGTAATAGCAACCCGAACGGACTCTTACTTTTGTCTATATGTGCAGAGCATAATCTCGCTATCACAAACACGCTCTTTCGACAAAAGAATAAGTTTAAAACATCATGGCAGCACCCACGGTCAAAGCACTGGCATCTTCTGGATTATGTAATTGTCCGTGTTAGAGATCGCCGCGATGTACTTCTTACCAGGGCCATGGTGAGTGCCGACGACTGCTGGACAGACCACCGACTAATCCGGTCCACAATGGTTATCAACATTGCTCCCCAACGTAGGCTTCAAGGAAGGAAACCAAGGCGTAAAATGAACATCCAAGTCCTTCAAGATCCTATTAAGCAAACTCGTCTTCAATCACTTCTTAAGGAACATCTACCTACGGAACCTCCTGACAACATTGAGGACCATTGGTCTAAGCTGAAAACCTCCATTACTGCAGCTTGTGAACAAACTATTGGATATGAAACTAAGAAACATCAGGATTGGTTTGATGAAAATGACAATGAGATTAAATATATAATTGACCAAAAAAGGAAAGCCTTCCAAATATGGCAAAATGATATTAACTGCGCTGCCAAGAAAAAAACCTACGCTAGCGCAAAGGCTGAGGTCCAAAGAAGAACAAGAGAACTTAAGAACGCTTGGTGGAAAAAGAAAGCTGAAGAAATTCAACAACTTGCAGAATCTCATGATGCACGGGGCTTTTTTAAGGCCACAAGGGCCATTTATGGACCAAAAACCTATGGTACAAACCCTTTACAATCAAAAGATGGCACCAAACTCTTAAAAGACAAAGAGTCTATTGCACTGCGTTGGAAAGAGCATTATTATGACCTTTTAAATCGTAAGTCTAAGGTGGATAATGAGATTTTTTCGCAAATCCCGCAAAAACAAATTAAAGAGGAACTTGCAATACTCCCCACTTTGGATGAAGTAAAAAAAGCCATTAATCAAATGAAGAACAACAAAGCTAGTGGACCAGATGGGATTCCTGCTGAAATCTTTAAAGAAGGGGCCCCCGAAATTGTACAACATCTTCATAAACTCATCGAAAAAATCTGGATAAGAGAAGAGATCCCAGAAGACTTCAGGGATGCCATAATTATCACCCTCTTTAAGAAGGGTGATAGAACAGACTGTGGAAACTATCGGGGCATTTCTCTCTTAGCAACCGCAGGTAAAATATTTGCTAGGATTCTCGCAAACCGTCTTCTATCTATTTCAGAAGAGATCCTCCCTGAAACTCAATATGGTTTCCGCCCCTCTAGAGGGACAGTAGACATGATTTTTACTGCACGTCAGCTCCAAGAAAAATGCCGGGAGCAAAATCAACCCCTTTATATGGCATTTATCGATTTGGCTAAGGCCTTTGATACTGTAGACCGTACAGCTCTCTGGACTATCCTTATGAAAATTGGATGCCCCAATAAATTTGTGAATATCTTGCGACTTCTCCATGACAACATGACGGCAACGGTTTTGGACAACAACGGCTCTCATGGTGCTCCATTTAAAGTGGGATCAGGTGTTAAACAGGGATGTGTTATCGCCCCAACATTATTTGCCATTTTCATCGCCATGGTTTTACATCTTGTCAAGGGGAAACTTCCCACCGGTGTGGGAATTATATATCGAACAGATGGAAAGCTTTTTAATCTCAGCAGGCTGAAAGCAAAAAGTAAGGTAATTACAACCTCCGTTGTGGAACTTCAGTATGCTGATGATAATGTGGTCTCCGCACATTCAGAGGATGATCTCCAAACTATCCTAAATGCTTTTGCAGAAGCATACGAAAAACTTGGTCTCTCACTTAACATCAAAAAAACCAAAGTGCTTCATCAGCAAGTGCAAGCCAATCCTTTGGTGATGCCATCTATCCAGCTTGGCGGGACAATACTGGAAAATGTCGATCATTTTCTCTATCTTGGCAGCTATCTTTCTGTTACAGCTAACATCGACAGTGAAATCCAGCATCGTCTGAGCTCCGCAAGTGCCACATTTTCTCGAATGAAACATAGAGTGTTCGAGGATCGGGATATTTGTAAGAAGACCAAAACACTGGTTTATGAAGCCATTGTATTACCAACTTTATTGTATGCCTGCGAAACATGGACTATCTATAAACGTCACTTCCACCTCCTTGAAAGGTTTCATCAACGTTGCCTCCGGAAAATCCTGCAAATTACTTGGGAAGATAGGCGAACAAATGTCAGTGTACTGGAAGAAGCAAAGACTACTAGCATTGAAAAAATGATCCTTCAACGCCAACTTCAGTGGACCGGTCATGTTGTTCGAATGCCTGACTGCCGTCTCCCAAAGCAGTTACTTTACTCCCAACTCAAGGATGGAAAGCGGAATATCGGTGGTCAATATAAGAGGTTTAAAGATGTTCATAAGGCTAATCTAAAAAAATGCAATATAAACATCGAAAACTGGGAAGCTCTGGCCCATGAACGATCTAAATGGAGGTTGGCCTTTCACAAAGGTTCCATGGATTTTGAAGAAGCCCGAGTGCAAGGTGAAAGGGAGAAACGTGCTAAGCGAAAAGCACGTCAAATGAACCCTTTACAGGACCATCTTCTATCTGGTAACCTGTGTCCTCACTGTGGGAAGCTGTGTGGATCTAGAATTGGCCTCCACAGTCACTTACAGGACCCATCGCTAGAGTCTACACAATCTTCTTTAGAATTTCCTCCTTTTATCCCGGAAGACAATCTTACTCGGTCACGAGTGATCGCCTGATGATGATGATGATGATGATGGATTACGAGCATAATTCGTTCCAGAACCATGCTCGTAATCCAAAACACTCGTATATCAAAGCGAGTTTCCAGTTTCCTCATAAGAAATAATGGAAACTCAGCACGGAGCCGCGCCTTGCCTCCACCGGGCATCCTGCCAGGGAGCCGGCTTGATTTGCCTTTAGACAGAGTATCTCAAAGCAGCTAATGAAAATTTCAGAGAGAGAGAGAAGGGAGAGAGAAGGAGAGAGATGTGGAGGATCAACAACCTGCAGAGTGAGCTGCGGGCCTGCGGCTCCCTGCTCTTAGGCAAAGCAGTGGGAGGTGACCTCCGAGCAAGGCGACTTGCTCGTCTTTCAAATTTAAATTTATGCTAAAATTTTGCTCGTCTTACGAGAAGTTCGCATACCAGGTTACTCGCAATCCGAGGTATTACTGTATATTATTTAACTTATATATGGATGAGGAAGCACATGCACAACCAGTTGCTGTGTGCCCATTCTCCTTCTTGATCCCACAGCTGAAGCTGTGCATGTGGAACCCCTCTGAAAAAGCTAAAACCCACCAATCAGTTCTGGAGTAGAAGTGTAAGATAGGATTCCCCCGAAACAGCTAATTAGCAGGATATTGGCTTTTTTCAAAAGCTTCTGTGCATGCTCTGTTGGCCCAATGCCTTAAAGTCCAGGTCTTTGCCATGTTTTTCTAGTGGGATGGTTCCCACTAGAAATGAATGACTGTATGGCTGCATTTCATAGTATTATATTCTGCTTGTGTAAACAGGTTTTCACACAGGGAAAAGCTATTTTCTTCCATGAATGCAGTTCACACAATGAAAATCAAACCATTTCCACATTCACAAGCCATTCCACACATCTAATTGTTCTCCAGTGTGTTTTATATTGCATAGCAAGATATGTAAGACTAATACATCCTTGCACAGAGATGTGTGAGTTGTTTATTTTGTGTGCGTAGTCTAATGGATCATCAGCTATATTGTAGTTGTGAGAATCTAGTATTTTGAGAGTACTAGAAGGTTCTGAAGGTATGTCAACTATGCCTTTTTACTTTTTTGCAGGCATAGCATCTTATATTTGTTTCAAACTTAGAAATTGTGCCTTTTGTCTTGACTAGTAAAGAATTGTATTTGAACAGTACATATTCAATAAACTGTATGACTCAGAGGCTTTATTATTGCCAATTTACTACACCTATTCTTTAGTACATGTTTGTAAGTTCAGTTAACAATAACTGGATGTTGGTTGTCATAAAAACATTCAACACTGGTACTTCTAAGACCATGTGGGCAGAACTTTCTTCATGATCAGGATTTTCTGTGTCACATTGACTGCATAATCTAGAGCGGCAATGGTGTGGCTTATGTTCTTGATGCAAACTCTCCCTTGCCACAGCTCCCATACACTCTGCTATTCAAGTCAAACAGAATTAGTCAGCTTGAACTTTAAGTTGTGGAATTCCTTTCTTGATATCTCAGAACAGTTTCTTCTTTTATTAAAGTAAATAATATATTTGAGAGAGAGTGTGTAGAGTTGAATAAGATTATGGGACACCTGGGAAGGCAACATCGCAAATATAAAATGTAATATTTTTTGTCTTATCTGTGTATACACATGATGTACGCCTGATACCTAGGCATGCATTTACTTCCCCATACAAATTCTACACCTTCCCCTTCCTTCCACTTTCAGCAGCAGCAGGAACTGCTACTGGAAGGAGGAGGGAGACAGTCCTTACTTATGAGGGATTTTTACCTTCTCCAGTCCCTTCCAGCCCCCTTCATTCAGACAGGCTCTTCTCATGTTGCGACAGAACCCTGATTGATGCATGGATATGTGATTAAGCTAGACCAAAAGCAGTATGAAGCTAAATTGAGAGCACAGGGCCAGGCAGAGAAGGAGGGGTTCTTTTGGCCCACAGGCCTGAGCCTCTCTTCTGCTATAAAGATTTTTACATTCAGGGATCATTTTAGTAGAGACCATAAACCAGTAACTGTAATCTATGGTTACAAAGCTGTATTCAGTAGAAGGCCATCATTTCCTCTTTGGTATATCTGCCAGTAGTATTGGTGAGTAAGCAAACACATGAATGAGCATGGATATTTATCTGTACTTCACTGTAAAAAGGTGCTGAGAAATAAAAGTAGTATAGAGACACTTGGCTTGCCATAGTTTTGCTCTTATCTTAATGCAGTCAGAGAAAATGTTTTTCAGGAGTTTCAGCAATTTCAATTTAACTACACTGAGTACAGCTGATTTAAGAGAGACACCCATAATTTGGTAGTTTACAATTTTTAAAAAAGTGACACGAGAATGAGCTAAACTCTCTCTGTTCATGGTGTTTCATATATTTTTCATGCACCTTAAAATAATAGATTATTGGTTGTAAATGAATCATTAATGTAAAAATCTCTAGGAACATAACAGCAAAAAACTCAATATTTGTTTCCACACACGTCATTTTATGGGCATTCATCTACCTCGAACGTTAGGGGGTTTGGTATCTGTGTTATGGCCCTCACAGGGATGACAAAATGTTGGCCATAGAATTAATAATGTCCGAGCACACTTAAGTGGGTAGACAGATTTATTTATTTATTTATTTATTTATTATATTTATGAATCGCCCATCTGGCCAGACATCCGGCCACTCTGAGCGATGTACAGTCCAATAAAATACAGTACAAAACTTAAAAATCCTAACCCACCCCATATTCCCGCCTGAAAAGCCACGTTTTTAATGCCCGGCGGAAGCTAATCAAGGAAGGGGCAGGGCGATGGCGGAGGTAACTGGGGAGAGAGTTCCATAAATTGGGGGCTGCCACAGAAAAGGCCCTCCTCCTAGTCCCCACCAGCCTGGTTTCTCTGGCTGATGGGACAGGGAGAAGGCCGTCGGTGGCAGATCTTGTTGAGTGGCCTACTTGATGTTGCTGGAGGCGCTCCTTGAGATAAACTGGACCGGAGCCGTACAGGGTTTTAAAGGTCAACGCCAACACCTTGAATTCAGCTCGGCAAACAACTGGTAGCCAGTGCAACTCTTTAAGCACTGGAGTGATGTGATCATGCCGGCTGGCAGCCTTTAACCAGGCGAGCTGCTGCATTCTTTACCAGCTGCAACTTCCAAACCGTCTTCCAGGGTAACCCCACGTAGAGCGCATTACAGTAGTCCAGGCGAGAGGAGACCAAGGCATGGACCACTGATGGGAGCAGATGATTAGGAAGGTAGGGGCGCAACTGCCGCATCAGATGGAGCTGATACAGCGCTGCCCAGCTCACAGCTGACACTTGACATGGACAGCTGGGAGTCTAGAATGACTCCCAGGCTGTGGACCTGGTCCTTCAGGGGCAAATGTACCCCATTCAGCACCAGGTCAACATCTCCTAACCTCCCCTTGTCTCCCACCAGAAGTACCTCGGTCTTGTCGGGGTTCAGTTTCAGCATGTTCCTTCCCATCCAGCCACCCACTGCCTCCAGGCACTTGGACAGGGTTTCAACAGCCAACCTTGGTGAGGACTTGAAGGACAGGTAGAGCTGCGTGTCATCCGCATATTGATGACAGCGCACCCCAAACCTCCTGATGATAGCTCCCAGCGGCTTTAGGTAGATTTTAAATAACATCAGGGAGAGGATGGAACCCTGCGGCTCCCAACAAGTGAGCGGCTGAGGGTTCAAAGCCTCCTCCCCATGAACTACCCTCTGATACCTTCCAGAGAGGAAGGACTGGAACCACTGCAATACAGTGCCTCCCACGCCCAACCCCTCCAGGCGGTCCAGGAGGATACTGCGGTCAACAGTATCAAAAGCCGCTGAGAGATTGAGGACTAGAAAAGAGCATTCGCCCCTATCCAAAGCCTTCCTCATATCATCCACCAAGGCAACCAAGGCCGTTTCCGTCCCATGTCCAGGCCTGAAGCCCGACTGGCATGGATCTAAATAATCGGCTTCATCCAAATGTGCCTTCAACTGAGCCACCACCACCCGCTCGATCACCTTGCCCAGAAATGGCAAATTGGAGACTGTGCAAAAGTTGTTCAAATCTTGGA
Organism: Shinisaurus crocodilurus; assembly: GCA_021292165.1. NCBI lineage: Eukaryota > Metazoa > Chordata > Lepidosauria > Squamata > Shinisauridae > Shinisaurus > Shinisaurus crocodilurus. Next base: position 240,734,798 of record CM037878.1, on the reverse strand, counting down.
ATATGTAATCTGCTTTCTTTTTCTCCAGAAATTTAAAAATGGCACCTGAATATTATACATATAATCTGTCCCTGATGCATCTGTATAACTCCCACTAGCATTAACTAGGCTTTTTAATTGTGTGTGCAAGGCGAATTTATCATATTTATTTCATATCCCTTTGGTCTAGAACATGTTTATTCTTATAAAATATATTTTTATCTTGGGAATCAGAGATTAAGAGGTTTTAACTGGTGTATAAAATGACATTCAACCCTACAGGTAAACTGTGTGTGTTTCCTTTTTAAATATTATACCCAGATGGCAATACTTTTCAATGGACACAGCTTTTGCATTCAAATGAAGTCATAGAATGATAGAGTGATGAGATGCTGAGTAGTATACATGCATGTATAAATTAATCCTCAGTGAAATGGATGAAATAACATTCTGAAGTAATGCTACAGGAAAGGGTTCTTATTTGCAGATAAACAGTCAACATATCCTTCTAATTAAACATGTCTGTGGATTGTAAATACATGTGTAAACAACACATTGTATCTTGCATTGGGCGAGATCCTAGTATTCAAAGGACACTTCAAACTGCACCTGAGATCTAATGGTAGCCTTTTATTTTAAGCCACTACATAAATAATTGCGGTAACATGGAGACTCTGAATTTTCTGGCATCATATTTTTTACAAATGGTGATAGTGAAAATTTTGTGGATTGTGTTATAGTCTAAAGCAGTAAAACACGTAAAGTGAATTGCCTTTCTCTGCAAACCTCATCCATGGGTATCCATCACAGGAGCTTTAGGCTACATACAGATTCGATAAAGATAGCTCTATATACGATTCCTGCTTCTGGCAGGGGCTTGTATTTGATAACCCACAAGATCTCCTCAATTGTACTATGATTAGTAAGTAGGTAACTACCAAAGAAATTTCCCACTAATTACATCTGTAATGGCATACCCATATAATATACTTTGATTATTTTGGGTGGTGGGTGGTGTGGTAAATGAGTGAGTTACACTACTTTAGATTCATAGATTTCATAGATCATAGAGTTGGAAAGAGCCTACAAGGCTATCTAGTCCAACCCCTGCTCAATGCAGGAAACTAGAGGAAGGGTCTCCCATCCAAGTAATAACCAGGCTTGACCCTGCTTAGCTTTCCACGCTCAGACAAGCTGAGCCAGCGTAAGCCACAGGCCTGTATTCATTTATTTTTTAATTTAAAAAAGGAGACCAGTGACTGTTGTATTAATTTCTTTGTGCCTGTTTTAACATTGCTAGTTTAAAATTGCAAGTTATATGTCTGAGTGTGCCTAGGAATGTTTGCTAATGTGCCAATAATGATATTTCTGTTGTTCCAGAAAAACAGAATGTGAGCTGGGTGCACCCTCAGTTACTTATGCAACCTATCGAGGCTCTGCGCGAATTAAGCAGTTGCTTAAGAAACAAGCAGAATTGGAGCAAGAAAAAGAAACCTTCACCAGCATTAATAGTTCTACTGACAAAACCAAAGAAAATCAGACCATAAATCTTCCAAACTCAGAAACTACAACAACAAAAACAGGATCCTCCTTAAAGAAGAATTCAAAACCTGAGACTAAAGATGACAAAAAGGATTCACAAGCAAACGTATTTTTGGCAGAAATGGACCTGGGGGAAAATACTCAGGATGTCTTGGATAATATTGAACGAGACCTGAAGAACAAAATTACATTGTTGACAGAAATGGAAACTATCAAAAATTGCATTGAAGAACTAGTTTCTGTGAAACATGCATCAGTTTCCAACACACCAGAACTTAGTAGGACCCTTTTGTTGGAGCCAATATTGTTGCCAAAGGAAGCCAGTCCCAGTTGCCAGAATATAGATCCTGTTGAAATGTGTTCAGAAAAGAGCAGATTGGTTGAAAAGAGAGAGGAGGTGTTAGGGGAAATACAAATGCAGCTTCAGTCAAACAATGCTACTATTGTTGGTGTTCAAAAAGGAATGCATTCTTGTAATTTTTCTTACACAGAAACAAAAGAGACAATGCAAAATGAGTTTTCATCTCATTCCAAAGTAGACTCCACTGATAATAAGCAACAGTTGCTAGATGATAAATGTTCCTGTAATAGTTTGATTGAGGATCAGTTCAAATTAAAATTGGCTAGTAAGACATTGTATTTGAATAGCACAATTAGTAGTGGGCAGGCAGTTAGCAGGGTGGTAAATCGAATTGAAGATTCACACACTGTTTTAACTGAACAGAAGGATCAAAACCTGCAGATCGTTTCACCAAATGCACACTTGCCACACCATGAACAAAGAATTAAAGAAGATTTGGTGATAGTTGTGCAGGATGCGGACTGCAACAAAGCCAATAAAGTGACTGCAGGAACTGATCTACCTACTTTACCCCAACCCACAGAAACTGTTAAAGATGTAGATACACTTAGCAAGAGTGGTCCAGAGAGTGAAAAAGCCACTGAATCAGTGATATGTAGAGGTATACAAAATGATCCTAACTTCTCTATGATTTCTGAGATTGAAACTAATAATTTTGCCACACATAAGCCTGTTGTGGAATTTGACCATGTTGGAATGAAAAATGTTTTACCTAATGCTACAGAGGTAAATAGTACCAACACTTCTCTGTTAGCTGTTGAATATGAAAATATGGAGTCCCATGTGCCATGTACTTCCTTAGAAATGGAAGATGTCAGCATTGCTAAAGCTATGGTACCTGTGGATGATGTCCCACAAAGCCTTGAAGCTAAACATGACAGCTGCCATCATCTTGCCAAGAGAGGTGAGAATGAAACTCTTATCAAAATATCAAATAATTTAGAAGTTTCCCTTCCTTTGCTTGAAGGTAAAATCAAGCCCCTTGAATTAGAAAAAACAAGGCTTATAAACAACACAGGCTCTGCTACCATGGTCAAACCTATTCCTTCACCTCTTAAAATGACAGAAGTTGTTACAATTAAGAGCCCACTTATATCTGCAAGAAAAAATGATCCATCAGTTTATGAAATGAGAAATCATTCTGAAGCTAAGATCATTCCTCCTGCTATTGAAACTAAAGATGTCTTCACAGTGTCTCCTTCTAAAGACATGTGCTTGCCTAAGGGTTCTCCTCCTGTTGTGAAATCAGAAAAGAATAGTTCTTCACCAGTTCTTTCCTCTCCTTCATTACCTGGCTTGATCAGTAATTCTTTCATCTCTGAAGATAGCATCATCCATTTGGACACTATGTCTAAACCTGTGCCTAATTCTGAAGATCAGTGTTTGCTGGAGGCTTCATGTTTTTTGCCTGATAAACAGGAAAGTACTACCCAATCTGTGAGAGCCCCAGCTGTAGTTGATTCTGCAGAGGCTAGCTATGGCAAAATGTGTTGTTCTTTCTCTACACGTGAAAACGTCCAAGTTGTCACAAAGTCAAAGGGCTTTGGACCTTGGAGCCCTTGTTTTGCTGCTGGAACAGGGGATACAGATCAAATTTCTGATGACTTTCTGGAATCTGGAAACATCCTTAAAACTAAGATTAACTCTGACACTGCTGAAATAGCTGATACCAGGAAAAAGTTTTTGCCATGCTCTGAAGAAATAACGGATATGACCAGGTCTTGTTTAGTGGACTCAAGGTCCACACTTGTAAAAGAGGACCTTCCTGTTCTTGAAAATTTGTACACTTGCAAGCCTGCTTCTCTTCCTTGCTTTAAAGACATCTCAAAACTTTGTTCTGCAGACTGTGAAACAATAGATGTTAATTTTATCCAAGAAAACAATTCCCTTTCTATTAATTCTGAAACTGATATGGGCAAAGTGTCACCTAAACATAAATTAAGTTGCCTACCCTTTGAATCAACATGTGAAGCCACTTACCCAGACCCATTATTGGTCTCAATTGCCTATGATGTGGAAGTTATAGAACCTGTGAAGATGGTATTAGGAATGTCTTTCGCTACACAGCAGAGCAAAGAGGTGCACAGAACTCCTTCAGGGCAACTAAATCTTCACTACGCTGCTGCTGCTACTGTAAAAAACCCTGCTGAAGAGGATGATCAAGCAATTACTGCTTTGTTTACAAAATCGAGCAGCCGGTTTTTTGAGGAACCATTGAAAGATGTTGAAACAGGAAAACAAGTACAAATTAAATCCCAAGACTTAACTGTTTTGTTTAAAAAGGCTGATGAAATAGTTGATGCAGTTCTGCATTTAGCCATAGAAGAAATAAGATCAAAGCAAGCAGCTGGCATCTGCCAGTCTAATGACATTAAGGACAATTTATTAGGGCCCTGCCTTCAAAAAGATCAGAAAACTAGAAAAATGCTGTCAGAATCAAAAGAAATCCAGTCAGGGAACTCATCATTAAAACATTTTAATGAGTGTTGTATCAGAAAGCTTTCTGGAGTTAAAGGGAAAGACACACTTGGCATGGATATTCAAGATGAACAGATACCATTTGACATTACTGATAAAATTGACCTACATAGTTCAATAGCACTAAAAGCAAAAGAAATAATTGATGATGTTATTAATGCAGCGAAACAAGAACTGACATATAATCAGCACAGGGACCATCTGAACAAGGGTATTTCTCAAAATATAAACCTTGGTTCCAAGACTGAAGCATTAGAGGGACTTACCACTGATACAGAATTCAGGGCTAAACTTCCCAAAATAATTGTAGAACCCTTGAATTTAGGTCCAATATACCCAGCTGCAATACACAAGATAATCCGTGAGGGTGAAGTAGAAAGCTCCTCAGCACCTTTGTATATTAATACTAAAGAAGACAACAGAGAGGTTATGGCTGGAGAAATGGTACCAAATAATGCATTTTCATGCCAAACAGTTGGAGATGAATGGTCTGATCCCACAGCTGCACTACAATCCAGTCCTTTAGAAATAGGTAATGGAAAAAACAGTAAAGGTGTCAATTGCACTACACATATGATAGGTGCTGGTGACAACACTGGTAACTTGATAGCTGACAATAAATCTGAGTATTCCTTAAATGTACTAAATGAAGAGACTGTTATGACTGAAGAGCAGTTGCCATCATGTCCATTTGCGCCAATGGGTGTGCTAACCTTTAACTCAAATGATGATACATATACCTGCATTTCTAGCAAATTCAAAGGTGAATGTGATCCCTTGGGTTCACTTGAAAGTAATCTAGGGAAAGATTTCCCCAAATATATTTTTAAAGAAGGTGGGGCTGCTGCAGTTCAAAGAGAGGAACCACTTAAAAAATATTATGAAATAGACTGTGGCAGGGGCTATGGAAATATGAAGAAAGCTTGCACAATTTCACAGGATAAAGATAGATGCGGTACCCAGTTTAGTCTGTCTGAATCATCTGAAATGAATAGCTCAGGAAAGATTGGGTTGAACTTGGATTTTGCCCATGAGGAAAAAGCAATAATTGGGCCAGGTTTAACTATGGCTAATGTGCTCAAGGAATATTATCTTGATGCTGCTACTGATGGAGATGGAAATGGTGCTTTTTCTCCACCAGGGGAGTGGGAAGGCAATTCTTCCTTCACTATTTTGTATGAAGGTGCTCTTCAAGATGAAAGCTATTGTTTTTCAACAGAAGAACCAAAGCATCCCTTATCCCTTTCTGACTTCTCCCTGGATAATAACCAGCATCTTCTGATGTCTGCAACAGCAAAAGGCAAATTTAAGTCTGCCCACCCTTATGAAGAAAGTGACCAATTGAATAAGATGCTAGACAACACTTGTTCAGAATCATTCATGACAGTGGAGGCAAAGCGATACAGGATTTACCCTTTCTCTTTGTCTCCTATATATGAAGATGACAGTTCTCAAGAGGACTTGCTGTCCACTGATATCTCACCAGGAAATCCTAATGAAAAATCAAGAGACAACCAATCCTTATCTGTCTTATCGCTTCTGCAGTCAGTGTCTGAACGGTTAAAATCTAGTAACCAGTGCAATGAAGAAGAAGAGGAGTTCTGTGAAGAGAACAAACAAAATGAAAAAGAAGCTGATATATCCAGTCAGTGGCCAAACAACTCCAGAACTGCAAAGTCAGAGAACATTCACGAGAGAAATTTGTCTTCTAGACACTCAAATTTTCTTTCTAAGGAAGCACTTAGCATGGAAGAGCATGAATCTTTTAGTTCAACATATTCAGCTCAGCTTTTACAAAAATCTGATCCCGTCATGAAGTCTTTTTCCAAGAGTGTATACGATCAATGTTTGCAGAGTTCAAGAAGTTACCCAGGTGAGAAGGGAACCAGATTTGGAAGAGTTTTGTTGCCAAAGGATCAGCAGCCTGAAAGTAATGATTTGCAAAAACTGGCAACATTTCGAGCGGTAAGATGTTTTTCATTAATTATATGTGTGTAATGAACCTGTTGCATGCATTTCATTTGTGTGTGTGTGTGTGTGTGTGTGTGTAATCAGTTGCGTTTGTGTGGGTGTCCTAATCTTACTATTTGGGTTGTTTTTTTTACTAACTCTGACATAGTTATTGCTGAGTTGGGTGCACAACTCTATCCCAGATGCCTTGACTCATCAATGCCCTGAATGGTGTCTCCTGTCAAACTACAGGAGGCACCATCCCTGGACATCGACAAAGCAAGGCTACAACAAGGTTGATTTGTTGCTTTGCTTCTCATTTGATAGCAATCAAATGACAAGCTGTCAAGTGAGAAGCAAAGCTGTGAGGGGATCTTTGCTGGCAAAAGGGGGTGGAGTGTAGATAACCCCCTTCCCAGCGAGATACTCTAGGGTTTGGGGTTTTTTTTGTTTGTACCTGACTGTCCTCCACCTTTTCCACTCTTTCCTGAGACTCTAGGTGCTCAGGAAATTAGAAAAATGTGAGCCACCTCATTTATGGGAGCACAGCCTTTTGATGAATGTCAAAACTCAGGCTGCTTTTTAAAACGGTTTTTGACAGGGCTAATCAGGGTTTTTTCACAGGGACATATGCAGCCATGAAATCTGCCTATGTCCCCATCAAAATCACGCAGTCACAGCAGGAAGAGGAGAAAAGACAGGTCCTGCTGAGGAGTCCCCTGGGATGCCCACAGGAGGACTGAGGGGTAAGGAGGGGGGGACAACCCACGGTAAGCCTGATCGTCGGGTGCACTGTTGGGTTGTTCCACAAACAACCCACACTGCATAGCTTATTTGCAGAGTGGGTTGTCGTGTTCTGCAAATGCAACCTGTGTCTTGATTAAAGCTTTCAGATCAGATTTTTATTGAATGAATATACCAATTTTTTATTTAAAAACACTTAATATGATCCAAACCTAGCTTTTCAGCAGTGATCTTCAGCATTACTAAAAAGTATTAATGTTTAATTATGGTAGTTATAAGAAAATCTCAATCATAAAATATACTTGCCTGAATATTAACATGATAATAAAGGCTATAGTTTATTTATTTTTATTTATTATTACATTTATATTCCGCCTTTTTTCCTCCTGCAAGGAACCCAAGGCAGCTTACATAGTCCTCCTCCTCTCCATTTTATCCTCACAACAACCCTGTGAAGTAGGTTAGGCTGAGAGTCAGTGACTGGCCCAAAGTCACCCAGTGAGCTTGATGGCCGAGTGGGGACTAGAACCCATATTCTCCGAGTCCCAGTCCAGCACTCTAACCACAACACCACACTGGCCCTCAAAGAGTTGATACTTGCAGGGCCGGTGTAAAGGGTAGGCATAGTTGGGCATCTGCCAAGGGCCCACACCCCAGCAGAGGCCCACTGACAGCCCCCTGGAGTTACTCCTCTTCATCATTGCAACCTACTTGTTGACTCTCCTCTCGCTCTGGCCCAGACAAGAGTGAGGAGAGGAGGAAGAGGAGGAGCAAAGATGCTGCTGCCTACTTGCTCACTGGCTCTCTCCCTGTCAAACAAGCAAGTGGTAGCAATGATCAGAGAGAGGATGAGGAGCAAGAGCAGCTGGTTACAATGGCCATGAGAAGTCACTGAGGGAGAGCCCCTCAAAAACCTGGAGACAGCACTGCTCGCTTGGATGTACTTGATGGGGGGCCCTTTCTCCTGTACACATTTACTGTATCTTCATAAAGCAGTCAGGGAATTTGAATTGCATGCCTCCCTTTCAGTGATCCTAATGTGGACATAATGACTGAAATCAAAAATTAATTGTCCCACTGGCATACAACTTCCTCTGAGAGGCCTGCTCCATAGACCTTGAGGAACATTTCCCTTAAGGCATACTGCTTGAAATAACTCCTGTTGGTTTATTGTAGCATTGAAACAGCCATTTCCTCTTCATTATAATTTCAGTGTCCTGTTGACAGGGAAACACTCAAATGCAATCCAAGACCAGGAAAAGTGAGTGTGACCTTTTCATTGTATAAAGTGAATACAAAGTATTGACAGTTTTTTCAAACATTTGTCATAAACTTTGAAGGAAGTGAGAAATATCTGAGTGAAGCCATTCAGTATGGTGCAATTAACATAGCTGGCTGCTAGAGCAAACAACTACGGTAATCGAGATATTTATTAGTTTAGGGGCAAATTGCACTCCAACTTACACTGTCCTATTTAAATCATTGATATTACACCTGTGTAAATGGTCTGTGGATGCTCCTTTTGAATTTGTTTTGGTTTAGACTGCAATCCTATGTGCACCATGAAGTAAACATTTATATTTATTTGTATAAACATTTATACCCTGCCTTTCTGTTGATTACAGATTAAGTAAACATGACAAGAATCTTAAAGAATCTCACTTAAGACAATAAGCAGAATTTGTGTAAAAAGAATTGTATACTTCATATAAGAAACAGACGCTGAATATGCTAGCCTTTACTTAACACCATTGCATGTCGTTTCAGATGGTTATTTGTGATGTTCATGGCAACACAAATAAACATGAAATTTATCATGACGTGGTGAATGCTACAGCGTGGGTGTTTTCAAAAGAAGCATTGATCAGAATTGTTAGAGGATGGTAAGAAACACTTCCTTTATAGGTGAAGGCCTCTATAAATGGCTGTTATTTTTGACCCTGACTTTAATAAAGATACTATGAGTATTTGACATGCGAAAAAGTAACAACATGTATACTTATAAAGATCTACTTAATTCTAATCAATTTTGATCATATGATGAGATGAATAAAAAAACATGTGCTGTTTTCCATGGTTTGAATATTTGCAAGTTTGTAAAAATTTTAGAAAAGCTAAAGCACAAGATTTGTTATCAATTAAGGGAATGTACACTTTTGAAAAGGCATATTTGTCTGGAATTTTAAAAATATGTCTTATCTAAACTGTATAAAATATTGTTAAATTTCCATAGCAAAGAAGAGAAAGTGGGGGGAAAAGTTAGGGACAGGACTTGAGAGAACCCATTACATTTTATGTACGTTAATATATTAGGGATTTGGATTTTGTTGTTGTGGGTTAATGTGCAGAAAAAGTGGTTTAAGAAGATTTCCAGATGGTATATGGCACCTGTGGGGTATCTTAAAAGAAATACATAAAATAAGTACATTGAATAGAAAGTATTGGCAATATCAGAAAGAAGTCTAGTTATTTTCATTTTTGGTATTATGTAAGTTTTCTAAGCAACACTGGTAGCGGATGAGAGGAGCAATAGAAAAGATTTTCTGCGAGAAACTAACACTGGACCCTATGTTTTTGTTAACTTTTACTAAAAAAAAAAATACTTATATGTCAGGGGAAAATGATTTCTTATACAATTATAGTTGCATGGCTATGTTATCCTAAACTTGGGGAAACAATGTCTATTTCTACTATTGCTAATGGGAAGCTAAATTGCATGAATATGCCATAATAGTAAAACTAATCACCTATATTAGACTAAAAAAAGGAAGACAAACTCACCACAGACTTCTTCAGAATTGGATATATTTTATAGACTTTGGGCAAAGTAAGACGTATTCTTCAAAAGAATAAATCATTAGTTTAACAAATGAAGAAGGACTGTAGTTCAGTGGCAGAGCACAACTCTGCATGCAGAAGGTCCGAAGGTATCTTCAGGGAGGACTGGGAAAGACCCCTGTCTGAAAACCTGGAATGCCGCTGCCAGGACATTGTGTACAATATTGAACTAGTTGGTCTGACTTGGTATAAGGCCTATGTTCCTAGCATTTTGTAATTCTGATATTGTCTGGTAATTGAATACTAAAATTCAAAATTATGTTATTTCTATATGAAAAATTAAATTCAATTTAAAAAGGAAGAAACATGTACTTGCCTTATCAGCATGACCTGTTGAACTTTACTGAACACCATTGCACTGAGATCTCTAAGTGGAGGAGTTAAAAATAGAGCATGACACAAAAACGGAAAGTGTGTTACTCTACTTAATACTGCCATTCTTTTTTGTGTGCCCCAAATTTTTTTTAATTTGAATTTTACAATCCATAAAAACAAAATACAGCAAACATAACAAAACAAAAACCAAACAAGAATACACTACAGATACAAAACAACATCAGACTAAAAAGTACTTCCAATTTTTCCACATCCAGGCATAAGTATTATCAGATATTCTATATAATAATTATAAAGAAATTGCTTCCTTTTTTCCCTTAAACAGACAAACAAAATTTTTCCTCCCCTCCCTTATTCGTCAACCTCACAGATTCACAAAGCCTTGAAACCTTACAGTACTTTACTCCTAAACACAGATAATAATCCTTCTAGTTAAACGATATTCAATATTTCTATTTAAGTTTAATAAAAATCTCTATCTTCTTTCCCTCTATTTATAAAAACAAACAACCTGGCTTTTATGTATACATTTTTACCAATAATCAATTTCTGTTCAATTTCTAATTCAATATTAAACCTTATCCTTATTTTACTCAACAACTACTCTTTTTCCCCCCTCTCATCCCATCCTTCCCTAGTATGCCCCCTTCAAGATCAAAGCCACCACATTGATGAAAAATACACAGAATAAAAAATAAAAAACCACCTCAGACTGGAGAGGTTCTCCATTCTCTCAAAGGGGTTCCTCTCACCCGCCCCTTAGGGTTCAGATCTATAAATATTATTTTTGGATCCCTGTGTCAGGGATCCCTTTAAATTTCTCCCATTCGGATTTCTCCCACCAATCCATTTGGGAAACTGAACACTCTTACTCTTGCATACGAACCTCTCCCGTCCCCCACTAGTCAGCAATTATCCTGATCTGAGTCAAACCATTATTCCATCCAATAATCAGCAACTCCTTACATATGTCAAACCATTTATCCCATCCAATATTCAGCAAGCCCTTTTCCCCGATCAAACACAATGTTCACAATATACATCTTTTTCAGGCGCATACCCTTGTGAGCCCCCATAGCTAGCTTCCTCCAAATATCCCGGCAGCAGTCATCTTTCCAGTTCTCCGTGAGTGGCTTTCCGGAAACCTCTTCACTGTCCAGTTCAAAGGCAACCCCCCCCCTTTTTTTCTGTCTCTCTTTGAAGATGCAGTTGTTATCTCATCCAGTATATCAATCTTCGCCTCGTCCTCCCCGTTCTGTTCCAACTTCACAAATGGGTCACCCTTTGTAGTCTCCTGGAATTTTTGATTTATTTGTACATTCCCCAGCAGGTTTTTTCTAAATTCTTCAAACAATAGCACGAGCTCTCCGGCTAATTGCCGTAGTAAATCATAAGTAGCCATCTTGTCTGTGACGCAGTATAATTTAACAGTCTGTTAATACTGCTTTATACATTTCCAAAATCCAAAGTAAAAGGAGTTACAATTCCTCTTTCTCCTTTCAAGGCACATTTGTTGATCTTCTGATTATGTAGTTTTTGAAACTTATTTTCTTTTTAATATTCCCAAGAAAAGGGTATTTAGTCCTGATTGTGGATAAAATTTCTCTTTGTTACTAATTGGCAATAAATCTTTAAGAAATGGAGTTGCCGATCTTCAGGTTCTTGAGAAAAGAACTCCAGACACGACGGTGAGCGATGATGGATTTTCCCACTCTCTACCCCTCCCCAAGAAAATCCGCAGCAAACACTGCAAACAAACTCAGAGAGAAAGCATTTAGAGATATGCTGGGAATCACTCTTAGATCATCCTCTTATTCCGAGGAGAATACCCAGCCAGGATAACTTCTTGACTGGATTTCACGCCATGTCGGTCTCCCCCGATTTCGAGGAAGCGTCAGATCGCCATTTTAAACTCCACCGGAAGCTCCTTAATACTGCCATTCTTAAATGAGAGGGAAGTTTGGAAATATAGACAAAGTCCTTGATTACATTTCTGGAACCTGATCTGTCCAGAGGGCTTCGTATCAATATTAGACAATTTAGGACTGATTGTGAATATACCAAGATAAGTAAAATTTGTAACTTAAGCCCATTAAAGGCTTTTCCTGGTTATCATTTTGTTTTGCAATAAAAATGCAGTAATTGTTCAGGTACTGGGGAGGATCCATATGTTCCTCTAAAATATTTCTTTGGTAAAGAATTTGCATTTCCCAGCACTCACAAATTTGTGAGGCATAAATCAAATAAATAAATACGTAAATAAATAAAGTTTAAACTTTATTTACTCATTTTAGTAGTGGACACTACTAAGGACTGAGTGCTCACTACTGTATCCATTCATACACATACCTCTCATAATGACAAGTATTTTGCTAATATCTATTACATACATGCAGTTGTACCTGTAGTTTGTACTATCTCCAGAAATTAAATTGGAGGATCACATGAAAAAAACTAACTTACAAAAATTACCCTGTGTGCATACACACATTCTGCACACTTGTGTTTCTCTGTATGTGTGTGTGTGAGAGAGAGGCAGTGCACAAATTGTTATAACATGAGCAATGGCTTTTTACTAGTATTGGTGCTATCTTAGCTATCTCTTGGGCAGCATATTTACAGTGATGTGTTTATATTATTAAAATAGCTGGATTTTATATGAGAAACCAGGATTCCAAGGTCAGAAATATGTTGTAGAAGAAGGAGAGAAGATGCTGGATGATGTCTTGAATCATCACAGTGAGAAACATCAAGGAAACTTCACAGTTGGTTCAATCAGACAAATAGTGAAGGTGAGCTCCCTTTTTCTCCTTCCTCACTTTTCTTTGATGCCTACATCCTGTTTCATTTGCTACAGCGGGGGTGGGCAACATGTGGCCCACTGGCAACATGTGGCCCCTGCTCCCCCGCCATGCCTGGATGTCAAACAAACAAACAAAATGGAACTCCATAGCGGCTACAAAGCACTAAGGGGGACAAATTTAGCTAGCAATCTCCTGTTACTTACTAGCAACTTTGGTCAGTTTTTAGGGGCACCTAAGCACACTTGCTTAGCTTTACTAGTTTTGAAGATAAAAGAAACAGATACCTTAGATTGGATTGGAGAATACAGAACTTCTCTTTAGGTTTACAAGTTCAGAATAAAATAAGGTTTTAGAATGAAAATCACAGAGTAGGATTGAGATAATACCAATTTATAAATAATTGCTTATTAAAGATGGGTGGAAATCCTTTTTTTTTTAATGGGTTGTATTTTTAGCTTTCAGAGAGGCAGCTATGTCAGTCTGCAGCACAAACAACGGAGAGACTTGTAGCACCTTAGGGCACAATCCTATGGAGATGAGTGTGAGCCCCCCCAACTTGGAAGCTTGCACTCACCCAATGCAGAGCGGGAAGAGCGGCAGAGGTGATCAGAGAGGAAGGAAAAGAGGCTGGAGCAGCTTCTGGATACCTTGTATCCTGGCCACCCCAGTCTCCTTGCCCCCCAAAACGCCCCATTTAATCCCTCTCTGAGGTTGTGTTCCCGACCTCAGAGAGCAGCCAGTGCAGTCCTTCCCACACTGGCTGCAAGGAGGGGGAGGGAGGTCAGAGCTCCGATTCCCAGCTCTGAGGTCAGAGCACTGTATCAGACCTTGGAGCTGGGAATCCAAACTAACCTATGGCCTTCAGACAATGTCTAGGATCGTTCTATCCAAGTCTTGCTGAAAAGCTACATGCTGAAGTGGACACAAGTCCATGAAAACTTCTGGCATAAGTTTTCATGGACTAGTGTCCACTTCAGCATGTAGCTGATAAAGTGGATTCTAGTCACGCAAAAGCTTATGACATAATATATTCATTAGTGTTAAAGGTGCTACTAGACTGTGTGTTATTTTTAATTAAACCAATGGAATATAAGATACTGAATTCTTAGATTTAAGATATTCAGTCCCATTTTCAGATAAATGGATACCTTCTATATTTGCAGAAGCAAATGTATTTAGAAAAGAAAATCAAGCTATTATATTTCTAGTCAATTTGCTTACTTGTGATGTGTGACAGGTGTGCATTGTAATAATTTTTATGTTGTCCTGCTGCTGCTATACGGGTTTTGTGTTAGAATGTGCTTTTTTAAAAGCCATTTTGATGCTATTTTTGTTTATTTTTTACTGTTTTATACGATGATGTTAGCTGTCCAGAGGGCTCTATTGGAACCATGTTTTATGGATATAAATAAATAATATTATCCAAATATGCACAGCTCTTACAATCTGGCTTGTTTTTACTATTTGCTTTGCTTTGCAGGATTGCAGTGTTCCTGAGATTGAACTATACCCACAAGGTGCCACAGATAATTTTCCTATCTGCATCCAGAGTGCAATTGCTGATTTGGAAGAACTAGAAGTCAAAAATCTTACCCTTTCTGTGAAAGCAGGAGTGTGAGTACAAAGTTTATTTTATGTATATCAGATTGTGAGCTGGTGAAATGACGTGGCAAGTACAATATCAGCAGTCAATGGTTGCTGACTGTATAAGGCTAAAAGAGGAAGCAAAATAAGAGGGCGTAATTTTTAACATACAGTATGGGTAATCATATTGCTAATACTTTCGGGGGGGACGACTCATAAATTTATATTAAATTTCAATTTAACAGGAGCAGTAAAATAGCCTAATCATATACAGAGCCACGGGACGAATATCCTTTTAAAGGGCCAACACTACAATGATTTTTTTAATGCTCATAGTTGAACTAGGGCTATGGCTATTAACCATGATAGCCAAATTAAACATCCATACACATGGGCAATGTGCCTCCTGAATACCAAATGCGTGGGTTAAACAACAGGATATGGTTGTTTTCCTTCATGCCTTTCTTGTGGGCATCCCAGAGGCAGTATACTGGCATAGCTAGCCCTGCTAGATCAGATCAAAGGTCCATTTTTATGAATGAAACTGCACATGAATTAGCACTGTTAATCAGCCACTTTCTCTTCACTCTAATAGATGGCTTGCCTATTCAGATGTTAATTACAAAGGAGAGGTAATGATTTTGGAAGAAAATCACAGCCTATGTGAAACTTCAGCAGCTGACCTAAAATCTCTTTATCCATTGAAAATGGTGAGGAAGTAAGAATATTCTTTCAATTGTTTTTGCACCAATCCATCCTCTTCCTATAGTCTCAGATCTAGATCTGAATCTGTTCCATGCCTGCACATGCACATTGAAATTATCCAAAGCATAGATCTGCATCAGTACATCATATTATAAGTCCTGAAATAAGCAGTGGAATTAAAAGTTTGGGCAAGAACCTGTCTCTGTTAGAAAAATCATCCAGTGACTTGACTTAAGGGGAACTGCTTGCCTGAAACTCCTGAAGTAATCAGAACTGATTAGAAGGGACTTATAAAATCATAATTTAGAGATAAAAGAAAAAATACCATTAGCTGCCACACAGATCTGCACTATAAAGAATCATAACAGAATCTGCCTATTTTTGCCTTTGTTGGAGTATTATGGTAGGTGAAGGAGTTGAATATAATATGTCTGTTTTTAACATTCCCACAAGTGGCTTTCCCATGGTACAAATAGAGTTATACAGAGAGTTATACCAGTTTCTTTTGTATTCAATAGAAATCTAGTTCCTTATATGTCCTATGAACATTTTTGCCACTGTCAGTTGCCCCTCCCCAAATAATTGCCAGGTAAAAATGTTCCGGCATTGGAAATGTTGCCATCCATCTGTTAAACCTGTTGAGATTTTGGAATTCTTCTGGAACAATCAAGTAACCATAAATGTTGTACTTATTTTGGGATCAATATTTAGTGTATTTTAAAAGCCAGTTGTTGGTGGTATGAATCAGTATGGGGAGGGGGAGGTTTTATCCACTCAACATTTTTTTTTTTGCTTTTGTACAAATAAATTTAGCTATTAGGGAACAAATGAATGTATTCAGTTATTAAGCTTATCAGGCTTTGTAAATGACACTTATAATTGAGCTCAGACCAGAACTGTAGAGGCCATAATTCATTGATTTTATTTCTTTATTTAAAGGATTCATATACCACCCTTCAGCAATGCTTCCAGGGTTGTTTTTTACAATTGTACTTACTAACATTTGCATAGAATTAATGGAATGGAAATATGCATTCAGATTTCACTTACATCATAATTTGTTGTTTTGTTTTACACTGTAGGGTGGCTTAAAGGTGCAGATGCCTATGAATATTAAGGTAACTACAGAACATGTTAACAATAAATTAATTTATTAGGGAGAGGAGTCCAGCATCTTGAGGACTTGGTTTCAAAACTTTGAAAACAAAGCTCTCTCTCAAGCTCTCTACCCTTTATCTTTGTCTTAGGCATTGCTAACTATGGGGGCACATAGTTGTGCCTGAAGCAGTCTTCCCATCTTATCCCCATCTCTTCCTTTAAATCTCTCCTCAGATCTTTAGGAAAATATTTCCTGAAGCACACAATAGCAGAAAACACCGAAAACTTGAGTCTGCCACTTATCCTGACTCTTAACTGCTATTCCTTTCATACAATCATAGGTTGGATCCTGAACTGCCCTTTGACAAAGAGAAGGGCTTCTTGCAATTGCAGAAGGCACTGTGATTTAGCAGAGGCTCCCACTGGAGGAAGGAGGGCAGCAATTTTCACCATTTTCCTCTTCCCCCTGCATCACATCTGACATTGTTCTTGAGGGCTTTCCAACTCTCCAGAGCAGATCTTCTGAAGGCACAGGGGGCTATAGAGGGAAGGAGGAATTGCCAACGCCTCCCACCTTCCAGTGGGAGTGTCCTATGAATAGAGGTCCACTTACAGGAACTCTGGATCCAAGCCATAGAGTTGGAACAGATCACAGTATTCAGTTGGATCCTTTGCCCAAAGATTGGCCCCACCACCCACAAGTTCCCCTTAGATTGAGTCATGCACTGCAAACTGCTGTATTCTAGTAGCAATAGGAAGCAGGTGTATCGAAACATATTCACCTCCGGTGAAAAATCATTGACTGATTGAAACGGGAGAAGCAAAATATACATGGGGATTTTTTAAAAAAAAAACTTGCAGAATATCCAGTACGTAGATGTAGGATTTAGAAAAGTATTTTAAAAGACCAACTATCCCACACTGTGCAGATGGTGATATATGAGAGGCCACACTTTGGAGGATGGTGTAAAGAGCTTTCTGAAAATACTGATTGCGTTCCAATGCTCTTCGAAAATGCTGATGATTTCCAGGGGATCGGATCAATATGTGTCATTGGGGGAATGTAAGTATGATTTAGCTTCTCTCTTGCATTTCATTCCAAAGGTTCTCTTGGGCCTATTACAGGCTCAAAAGCTCCTCATCCAGTCTGTTGTTCTAATAGCATGGGAAATCCTGCCTTGAAACACCTTACAGTAATCACTAACAAATGAAATTGCAGTTGAAACTGATGTTATCACCTATTTCCACTTATTTATTTTATTTTATTTATTTAAAATATTTGGTACTCTGCCCTTCACTAAAAAGAAAAAACTTCAAGGACTCTTTACAACAATGCTTAAAACAGTCAAATTCGAACACTTAAAACAGCAGTGCTCAAAAAAAGTATAGTGCCACTGTGAAGATGGAACTTGTAGTGGCTGGGACTTTAGAAGAAACCCTGTTAGATGTCCCTTCCCTTCCCCTCCCATTGCTGTTTAGCTAACGGATTTTTACTGTAGTTTTTGGAATGTATTGGGAGCACCTGGGAGATAAGGGTGAGTTGCAGAGCTGAGAAGCAAGGTCAGGCGTTAATTGGGATGAAGTCATGAGAAAGTGTTTACAGCTGAGAAAGGGCGGGGGCCCCTCCTTCGACAGTTAGGGAGATAGGATTGGTGAACGCTGGGCGGGAAACTGGACCCTAGTGACAATAAAGGAGCTAGGGGGAAAAGCTTCAGTGTTCTTCCATTGAGGCGTGGATGCTGGGAAGTTCCATCTGGGCAGGTATGCCATTCTGACAGGGTAGCTAGGAAAAGCTAGGCCTGGTTTGACTTACTTTGTTTCTGCAGACTCTTGAGGTTTGTTTTTATGTTCTTTTAGAGTCCCTTTTTATTCCCATCCCCTTTTCCTCACAACAACTACCTCACCCCCTTTTCCCCTTTACCTTCTTTTAGCCCCTTTTTATAAGGGATTATTTTACCTATATTGGACACTTGGAGACCCTACACTGACTAATTTGTTATTCTTACTTTTAATAAAGTCTCCAACTTAATCTTGGTGTGTGTTCCTTTTTGAAAGGTTGGGGCTGCTACACCGGTTTGGTGTATGGGACCTTGGGAGGTGTGTGCCAGTCCCGGGAGTTTTGGGACTGTGGCCTGCCCTGCGGGGTTGGCGTAAGATCAGCCTTCCTTCACATGGTGGCTTAGCGGTCGGATTTTGCAGCCCACCTGAGGAACATTTGTTTGTCAAACCAGGCAAAGGTTTGTTATTTTCCAGACAGGGAAAAGTTGCTAGGGCAGAAATGGAGTCTGCTCTGTTGGATCAGGACCGACCCCTGCTGGGAGCAGAGGCGGCAGACGATCTGCCGGTGTTGGACCGGGAGGACATTTTACCAGTTGAGGCTCCTCGAGTTGCCCCTCCTATTGAAGTGACTGTCGATTGGGAAGGCGCGGAGGGCGAAGAGAGAAGGGTGTCGATCCCATCTCGCTTGGCAGCCTGGACGGTGGAACCTAGGGGCCGAGGGGAGATCTCCAGGTCTCGGAGGTGGAGCACGGGCAGTGGCAGTGACCAGGGAGAGGAGGAGGGAGCGACAGCGGTTCTCCTCCGGCGGACCCGGAGGATCCCGAATCTGTCTCGTCCCAGATCTACTTCCAAGGAGAGAGAGAGACGAAACGACCTGTCTCGCCTCAGGCCTACATCCAGAGAAAGAGAATTACAAAAGCAAGTTGACCTTCTGCAGAACCAGTTGGCAAAACACGCTGGAGCTGTTCGTCCTGAGAAGCCAAACTTCAAGGACCTGCCTCGTTTCCATGAGGGGCAGGATCCGCTGGAATATTTGGGCTTGTTTGAAATTGCCTGCGAAGATGAGCGTATTCCCCGTGGCAACTGGATGTCGGCCCTTCGATCACGAGCCTCAGGCTGTCTGGCTCAACTGTTGTACAGCGTCCCGCGAGAGGATACGCATAATTATGGACAGTTTAAAGAACTGGTCAGACAAACTTTTTTTCCTTTCGGCCGAGAGGTGTCGGCAACGTTTCAGAGAGATTAAAGTTGAGCCCGGTGAGGGTTTTGTCTCCACGGCAACGAGGCTGCGGAGGACCCTGGATTTATGGCTGGAGACGGCTCAAGCTGTCTCCTTTCGAGATTTGCGAGAGCTGGTGGCCTTAGAACAGTTTTATGCCGTTCTCCCCGAAGGAAGGGCAGCGCTGGTGAGTGACCAGCGGCCCACCAATCTCCGGCAAGCGGCGCTGCTTGCGGATCAGATGGGAGTTTATAGGAAGGGGGGAAGCAGCCATCGAACCACCCCAGCCAAGCCGGCGGGAGGCGGCGGGAAGAGTGAAACATCCAATCCAACTGGAGGAGGAATCGGGCCCAAAGCTACTTCCACCCCGACGACGACCGGGTGCTTCTATTGTAGATTGGAAGGGCATCTGCGTCGGGACTGCCCTAGATTAAAGGCCAAGTTGCAAAAAAGAAACAGCTACTAAAGTGGGTGCTGTGAGACCGGTGCCTCTCGATGTCTCCCCCGGAGGAGCCTCAGATTGGAGTGAGGCCAGCGAGGGAGAGGGAGAAGATCCAGCCCCACGGATCCCGGGAAATGGAGTAGCGGCCCGGCATTCACCGTCATGGAAGGGAAAGGGGCCGGCGATGGCTTTGGTTCAACCGGGACAAGTCAAGTGGAGCCAGCTACAATTCTGTGAGTCTCTTAAAATTAATGGGCAATGGGGACAGGGTTGGAGAGACAGTGGGGCTGCCCTTTCCGCTATTGACCGGAGTCTGGTGAAGCCAGGACAGATGCTAGAGGGACAATTTTTAACCATCACTCCTTACAACTCTTCCCCCATTGCCATGCCTTTGGCTAGAATACCGTTAGAATACAAAAATTGGAAAGGAGAATTGGACTTGTTAGTGCATGAAACTGAATTTACTACGTTTCTTATTGGAAATGATCTGGCTTTCTTGGCCAGTCAAGCCCCTGTTTTAGCGGTGACTCGGAGTCAGACAATTAAGAAGAAACAGGCCTCCCCAGACCCCGCATTCCCTGCCCCGATAGTAGAATCTTGCCCCCCGGCTGGGGGAGAGGCGACAGCTACGGACAGACGGGCAGGGGAGGGGTATGGAGACCCAGCAGAGCCAGAGTCAGCTAAACAGCAGGGAAAAGATTTATTGCCGGCAGGCGAAGAAGATGTGGCGGAGAGAGAAGAAATCCTTTCAGAGAATCTTCGCTCCACTGCCTTTGTGGAGGCTCAAACCCAAGATCCGTCCTTGCAGGAGTGCAGGGAGGCGGCTGGGAACCAGGTGGCTACTGTGACGCCTCAACATCCTGTTCGGTTTTTTTTGGGAAGCAGGAGTCCTATATCGAGAGTTTGCACCGAAAGGAGTTGGACAAAGGTGGAAGGTTTATCGCCAGTTAGTGGTCCCACAAGGGTTCCGAGAACCGGTCTTACAGCTGGCCCATGCTACGGCGTGGGGGGGGCATTTGGGGAGGAAACGGACTTTGCACAAGGTGTCCAATGAATTTTATTGGCCTTCGGTGGCGGAAGCCGTGAAAAACTATTGCCGCTCTTGTGACACCTGCCAAAGAGTGGGGTTCAATAAGGATCACCCTAAAGCCCCTTTGCAGCCCCTCCCCCGAATAGAGACTCCCTTTGAAAAGATTGCTGTGGATATATTGGGGCCTTTCCAGACGCCCACCAAGACAGGCAAAAAATTCATTCTCACGGTTGTGGATTTCGCAACTCGCTATGCCGAAGCTGTACCGTTAACATCAATCACTGCCTCTACTTTGGCTAAGACTTTATTAGCTATTTGTGCCCGGCTGGGTATGCCCAAAGTAGTACTTTCAGACCGGGGACCGGGATTTGTGTCGCAACTAATGCAGAAGATGTGGGAACTGGGAGGGGTGGAGCAATGTTTCTCTGTCATCATCATCAGGCGATCACTCGTGACCGAGTAAGATTGTCTTCCGGGATAAAAGGAGGAGATTCTAAAGAAGATTGTGTAGACTCTAGCGATGGGTCCGTAAGTGACTGTGGAGGCCAATTCTAGATCCACACAGCTTCCCACAGTGAGGACACAGGTTACCAGATAGAAGATGGTCCTGTAAAGGATTCATTTGACGTGCTTTTCGCTTAGCACGTTTCTCCCTTTCACCTTGCACTCGGGCTTCTTCAAAGTCCATGGAACCTTTGTGAAAGGCCAACCTCCATTTAGATCGTTCATGGGCCAGAGCTTCCCAGTTTTCGATGTTTATATTGCATTTTTTTAGATTAGCCTTATGAACATCTTTAAACCTCTTATATTGACCACCGATATTCCGCTTTCCATCCTTGAGTTGGGAGTAAAGTAACTGCTTTGGGAGACGGCAGTCAGGCATTCGAACAACATGACCGGTCCACTGAAGTTGGCGTTGAAGGATCATTTTTTCAATGCTAGTAGTCTTTGCTTCTTCCAGTACACTGACATTTGTTCGCCTATCTTCCCAAGTAATTTGCAGGATTTTCCGGAGGCAACGTTGATGAAACCTTTCAAGGAGGTGGAAGTGACGTTTATAGATAGTCCATGTTTCGCAGGCATACAATAAAGTTGGTAATACAATGGCTTCATAAACCAGTGTTTTGGTCTTCTTACAAATATCCCGATCCTCGAACACTCTATGTTTCATTCGAGAAAATGCGGCACTTGCGGAGCTCAGACGATGCTGGATTTCACTGTCGATGTTAGCTGTAACAGAAAGATAGCTGCCAAGATAGAGAAAATGATCGACATTTTCCAGTATTGTCCCGCCAAGCTGGATAGATGGCATCACCAAAGGATTGGCTTGCACTTGCTGATGAAGCACTTTGGTTTTTTTGATGTTAAGTGAGAGACCAAGTTTTTCGTATGCTTCTGCAAAAGCATTTAGGATAGTTTGGAGATCATCCTCTGAATGTGCGGAGACCACATTATCATCAGCATACTGAAGTTCCACAACGGAGGTTGTAATTACCTTACTTTTTGCTTTCAGCCTGCTGAGATTAAAAAGCTTTCCATCTGTTCGATATATAATTCCCACACCGGTGGGAAGTTTCCCCTCGACAAGATGTAAAACCATGGCGATGAAAATGGCAAATAATGTTGGGGCGATAACACATCCCTGTTTAACACCTGATCCCACTTTAAATGGAGCACCATGAGAGCCGTTGTTGTCCAAAACCGTTGCCGTCATGTTGTCATGGAGAAGTCGCAAGATATTCACAAATTTATTGGGGCATCCAATTTTCATAAGGATAGTCCAGAGAGCTGTACGGTCTACAGTATCAAAGGCCTTAGCCAAATCGATAAATGCCATATAAAGGGGTTGATTTTGCTCCCGGCATTTTTCTTGGAGCTGACGTGCAGTAAAAATCATGTCTACTGTCCCTCTAGAGGGGCGGAAACCATATTGAGTTTCAGGGAGGATCTCTTCTGAAATAGATAGAAGACGGTTTGCGAGAATCCTAGCAAATATTTTACCTGCGGTTGCTAAGAGAGAAATGCCCCGATAGTTTCCACAGTCTGTTCTATCACCCTTCTTAAAGAGGGTGATAATTATGGCATCCCTGAAGTCTTCTGGGATCTCTTCTCTTATCCAGATTTTTTCGATGAGTTTATGAAGATGTTGTACAAGTTCGGGGCCCCCTTCTTTAAAGATTTCAGCAGGAATCCCATCTGGTCCACTAGCTTTGTTGTTCTTCATTTGATTAATGGCTTTTTTTACTTCATCCAAAGTGGGGAGTATTGCAAGTTCCTCTTTAATTTGTTTTTGCGGGATTTGCGAAAAAATCTCATTATCCACCTTAGACTTACGATTTAAAAGGTCATAATAATGCTCTTTCCAACGCAGTGCAATAGACTCTTTGTCTTTTAAGAGTTTGGTGCCATCTTTTGATTGTAAAGGGTTTGTACCATAGGTTTTTGGTCCATAAATGGCCCTTGTGGCCTTAAAAAAGCCCCGTGCATCATGAGATTCTGCAAGTTGTTGAATTTCTTCAGCTTTCTTTTTCCACCAAGCGTTCTTAAGTTCTCTTGTTCTTCTTTGGACCTCAGCCTTTGCGCTAGCGTAGGTTTTTTTCTTGGCAGCGCAGTTAATATCATTTTGCCATATTTGGAAGGCTTTCCTTTTTTGGTCAATTATATATTTAATCTCATTGTCATTTTCATCAAACCAATCCTGATGTTTCTTAGTTTCATATCCAATAGTTTGTTCACAAGCTGCAGTAATGGAGGTTTTCAGCTTAGACCAATGGTCCTCAATGTTGTCAGGAGGTTCCGTAGGTAGATGTTCCTTAAGAAGTGATTGAAGGTGAGTTTGCTTAATAGGATCTTGAAGGACTTGGATGTTCATTTTACGCCTTGGTTTCCTTCCTTGAAGCCTACGTTGGGGAGCAATGTTGATAACCATAGTGGACCGGATTAGTCGGTGGTCTGTCCAGCAGTCGTCGGCACTCACCATGGCCCTAGTAAGAAGTACATCGCGGCGATCTCTAGCACGGACAATTACATAATCCAGAAGATGCCAGTGCTTTGACCGTGGGTGCTGCCATGATGTTTTAAACTTATTCTTTTGTCGAAAGAGCGTGTTTGTGATAGTGAGATTATGCTCTGCACATATAGACAAAAGTAAGAGTCCGTTCGGGTTGCTATTACCAACTCCGTCTTTTCCAATAGTTTCTGGCCATAAATCAAAGTCACGCCCGACTCTTGCGTTAAAATCGCCTAGGAGGATAATTTTATCCTCCTTAGGTATCTCTGACAGGAGAGTGTCCAACTGGCTGTAAAAACTTTCCTTGATGTCATCATCAGCATCTAATGTTGGTGCATAAGCGCTCAAAATAGTTACCTGTTGGTTATTGGCGAGCTTTAATCGAAGAGTTATCAGGCGTTCGTTAATGCCAGTAGGAACTTCTGACAAAGAGTTCACTAGTTCATTTTTGATGGCAAAGCCTACACCATGTATTCGTCGGTCCTGCTCAGGTAGTCCTTTCCAGAAGAAGGTATAACCTCCTTTTTCTTCTTTCAGCTGTCCCTCTCCTGCCCTTCGAGTTTCTTGAAGTGCTGCTATGTCAATTTTAAACCGTCTCAGCTCCCTTGCAATAATAGCAGTCCTACGCTCAGGGCGTTCACTATCTATGTTATCCAGCAATGTCCGTATATTCCATGTTCCAAAATTCAAATGTCTTTTTCGACCGCTAAAATGGTGACCCCACTGGACGCGGTAATCCAGTCAGGGGAGAAAGAGGTAGACTATGTTTAGGGCACCTTTTCTAGCCCCCTCCCCATACGGGGTGAGCAGAGTGGATCCTAAACAGGGCTGCTCAGTCATGGATACAGCTGCCGAGCTGCTCGACTACCTCGTTCCTTGAACAGGGCGACTGAGTCTGCATCCACCGCCCATGTGCTGGTCCATGACTAGGGGCTTCCAGATTCACAGTCCTGCCCCCGTTGCCATTCGCCAGTCGCCATGGGACTTTTTTTTGTTTGTTTGTTTGGTTGGGTTGGGTTGGGTTGGGTGGGTTGGGTTGGAAGACGCCTGTGCGTGAAACTGTTTTATGTGGGGAGATCGGTGCACAACGAATCACCACACAAACTTGACAGAGTACGGCAGAGATCCAATGGCACGGTTACCCTGACGATTGGAAAACCATTCTCTGCTGCAGCCTTCATCCGCCTTCACAGCCGTTGTAATTTAGGTTTAATTATCTTCCGCCTGTTCTGCCGTTGAGGACTTTATGTTTTGGATCGTTCTTTGTCTGGTTCCTCTCCCCGGACCTTACCGCCATGGGTGACCCTACTGGGAGTACATAGCTCCCGACGGCATTGCTCACAGGATTCATCGGAACACGCAAGCCCACTCACCACTTCAAGGTGACGATCCGGCGAGGGGGTTTCTCTGTACCCTATCATCATCAGACAAATGGGCTAGTGGAGAGGTTCAACCAGACCCTGGGAAAGATGATTCGAGCCTATGTGACAAACCACCCTAAAGACTGGGATCAAGGGCTTCCTATGCTCCTATTTGCGTATCGGGATGCCCCTCAAGAAAGTTTGGGGTTCTCCCCGAATGAGCTAATGTTTGGCCGGGAGCTCAGAGGCCCTCTGACTATGCTTAGAGAAGAGTGGGAGCAAAAGGTGGCTAGTTCCTCTCAGAATGTTATAAGTTTTATGCAAATGCTACAGAATACTCTGAGAGAGGTACAACAAGTGGCGCAGGAGCATTTAGCCCACGCTCAAGGCACGCAGAAGGCGTGGTATGATCAAACTGCCCGAGTCCGAGTGTTTCAGCCCGGAGATCAGGTTCTTGTTCTCAAACCGGTTAAACCCGATAAGTTAACCCTTAAATGGGAAGGGCCTTTGACTGTGAAAGAGCGGCTGGGGGAAGTCAATTATTTGTTGCAGTATGCAGAGACCTCGCGTTTGCCGAAGGTTTTTCATGTCAATATGCTCAAGCGGTATGTGGACCGGAAAGATTTTGTGTTTCCCCTTCAGCCGAGGCCCGAAGAGTTGGCTAGGCCTTTGGATCTGTTAAGAGAATGTCAACAGAAAAGGGGGGTAGAGGAAATACCCTGGCCTTTAACTTTGCCCCTACAGCAACGCCAAGGTTTACAGCAATCCCCCGAGAAGCTTGTCTCGGATTCACACTGAAGAATAATTAGAAGATGAAGTCTGGCAGGAATTCCCTCCCAGTCTCATCTCCTTAAAAGGGGGGATGTGAAGATGGAACTTGTAGTGGCTGGGACTTTAGAAGAAACCCTGTTAGATGTCCCTTCCCTTCCCCTCCCATTGCTGTTTAGCTAACGGATTTTTACTGTAGTTTTTGGAATGTATTGGGAGCACCTGGGAGATAAGGGTGAGTTGCAGAGCTGAGAAGCAAGGTCAGGCGTTAATTGGGATGAAGTCATGAGAAAGTGTTTACAGCTGAGAAAGGGCGGGGGCCCCTCCTTCGACAGTTAGGGAGATAGGATTGGTGAACGCTGGGCGGGAAACTGGACCCTAGTGACAATAAAGGAGCTAGGGGGAAAAGCTTCAGTGTTCTTCCATTGAGGCGTGGATGCTGGGAAGTTCCATCTGGGCAGGTATGCCATTCTGACAGGGTAGCTAGGAAAAGCTAGGCCTGGTTTGACTTACTTTGTTTCTGCAGACTCTTGAGGTTTGTTTTTATGTTCTTTTAGAGTCCCTTTTTATTCCCATCCCCTTTTCCTCACAACAACTACCTCACCCCCTTTTCCCCTTTACCTTCTTTTAGCCCCTTTTTATAAGGGATTATTTTACCTATATTGGACACTTGGAGACCCTACACTGACTAATTTGTTATTCTTACTTTTAATAAAGTCTCCAACTTAATCTTGGTGTGTGTTCCTTTTTGAAAGGTTGGGGCTGCTACACCGGTTTGGTGTATGGGACCTTGGGAGGTGTGTGCCAGTCCCGGGAGTTTTGGGACTGTGGCCTGCCCTGCGGGGTTGGCGTAAGATCAGCCTTCCTTCACAGCCACAACATATAATGCTGGGATAAATAAAAATGTGTTCACCTGGTCCCCCAAAAATAGGTCATCTGGGACGGAACCTAATGGTGTTTTAGGCACCAGATGAAGTCCTTTTTATTTGTCCAGGCATTGCGAGTTCTGTTGTAGCACCACATGGTTTTTTCAGCTTTGCTGTTTTACCATTTGCCTCACCTCTGAAAGTGGGGACACCTGGAGAAATGTCTCAGAAGACATCTTAGTGTTCAGGCAGTTCTTTTAGGTATCTGACTCCTAAGCCATTGGCTGCGTTCTCAGGTCACGCTAAACCACCCTGCGAATAAGCTACACAAACAACACGCAATACGTCTGACAGACAATCAGGCTCACCATGGCTTGTTCTCCCTCTCCTTCCCCTTCTGCCCTCCAGCCGGTATCCCAGTTTCCTTTGCGGCAGAACCTATTTTGTCTCCCCCTCCCTGCTCTGATCGCTACCCCTTTTTGTTTGCCGCTGTTGTTTTGGGGTGAGGTGGGATTGGAGCCTCAAAAAAGTGCAGTTGGGGGGGTGTCATATTTTTTTCTGCCCCAGAAAATTGTGTAATTGTGTTCATTATTTTTTTATTAGTATTATTTTGTTGGTCTTTCACAAGTACACAGGAACACACTCACACCTGTCCGATATGAGAAGTCTTGCCTGGATAATTTCCTTGTCTGTTTCAGCTGTCAAAGGGAGTGGTGAAGTGCAGTAGGAAACAGATTGACAAGGCGAGACTGCTTGTAGGCAAATTGGTGCACAGTTGCCAGGGACCGATTCTCTAGCGGTCAATTGAAAAGCACTGGTGAAGTGGGACCTTGCCCCAGTCCGGAGCAAGCTTCAGCCTCAGACATGGATTCTGACTCAGAGGGAGAGGTTGTAGAGTCAGGCCCAGCTGTGGGTCACCAGAGGCCTGACCATTCATTTCTGTCAGGCCTCACACTGCCTAGCAAACAGGGAGAGGGTGAGGCGCTGGAGACTGGTATGGCTAATCCTCCACAGCTGGAAGACGCGGCCTTGAGGGAGGCGCCTGCTTATCAGTCCCTGGCAACTGGGCAGCAGCAGCAGGAGGGCTCTGTGGGAATGCTTCTGGGGTGTCTCCTTTGGTCTGTCGTCAACAAAAGAGGTCAAGGCAGAAAAGCTCAGTTAGGTGTAGCCACTGGTTGAGGGTCAGGCTTTCCTGCCATGATCAAATGTCTGATAGTGATCCCTAGAAGCCAGTCCCCTTTATATAAACCTGTTGTAGTTTCCAGTAGCCCTTGTAGGAGACAGCGCACCACAACCCTTGAAAGCTTCCCACCTTCCTTGGAGGAGGAGCATTGTGGGATGTACTTGGTGAGCAGCACTTGGTGTGTGTGCACTCTGCTCATGCTCTTCCTGACTGGACTTAAAGCCTGGGACTCATTCACATTCTGTTTCTACGGATCTTTATTGCCTCTGTGAAAGCTGTTTGCTCATTACTGGAATTACAGCAATAAAAGGTTTTATTGGGACTCTTGCCTTGACTTTGGGAGGCCAGGACAGGGGCAAAAGAAGGTGCACCCAAAGGGGAGGGGACAATATCTTCCCCTTGTCAATGTGATCCTCTCAGTTTTAAGTGTTGAACTGACGGGTATTAGTGTCCTCCATCTTTTCAGCACTTCCGGAAAGGGGAGATATTAACTCCCCTGCCCCCGTTCTGGGGCTCCTTTTTGGAACACTTACTGCTGCGGTTACTGCAGTTCACTGGCAGTTCTAAAAAAATCCACAGAAATATACGGAAGTTTAATGGATGGGAAGTAAATGGAAGGGAATTTTGCACATCTGCAGTAACAGAGCAGTTAATACAGGTGCGCAAATTTCCCCTCAATTTACTTCCCAGCACATAAATCAACACAAGTCCCCCTCCATTTACTTTCCAGCCTCTAAATTTGCATATTTTCCCGGTCACCCCAAAAATGCACAAATATTTCCAACAATTAAAAAAAATTATTAGAGATGGCAGAATGGGACAGAGAAAATGGGGCACCAGCATACTTGCACCCCCCCCCCCCTGGGGCCCCATTCACTCCGTCCCATTCAGTTGACTTCTCAGAGTTTTTTTTAGAACTGTCAGGGAACCACAGTAACCGCCGCAGCAAGTGCTCTGAAAAGGGGGAGGATTTAATATCTCCTTTCTGGAGTAGCTGGAGACACAGGGAAGTGTTGAAAAGGTGGAGGATGCTGAGAACTGTCAATTCAACACTTACAAGCCAGAGGATTACATTGGTAAGTGGGAGATCTCCCCCCCCCCGGGGTATACCTTCTTTGCTGCTTTCCCCCCTTTACCGGTGCTTTTCAGTTGACAGCTAGGCAATCAGATCCTGGCAACTGTGCGCCAATTTGCCTGTATGCAGTTTTGCCTTGTCAGTTTCCATGTATGTTATCTACTCAGCTTCATGGCTCCCTTTGACAGCTGAAACATATAAGGAAATTGACCAGGAAAGACTTCTCATATCAGACAGCTGTAAGTGTGGTCCTGCGCATTTGTGAAAGACTGACAAAAATTATAATCATAAAAAGAATAAATACAATTGCCCAATTTTCAGGGTCCGAGAAAAAAATGGTGACAAATCAGTGACAGTCATTCCAAAGTGTCGCTTGGGCATCATTGGAGGGGCTGTCCTGGTGGCAGCATGGGCAAGATCATGAAGGGCGGCACGGGGGGGTTGCCGCTCTTGCTGAGCAGCTCACTAGCCAATCCTCACACACAACCCACGATAAAATTGCTTTCCCAGATTCAGACAACATGCCAACCCATCATGGGCTGAACAACCCCTAGAACAAGCCATGGGTTGTGACTTGTTTCCCCAAAATAAGCCACCCTGTGGGAAGCAGTCTACATTTGGATGACATGACAGCCCAGTGCTTTAAAGGTAGGCACCTTTGTTTTGAATTGTGATTGGAAACAGATTGGTAGCCATTGTGATTGGTTAAGAACTGGCAAGATATTTTCTGCATGGCTGATCACAGCTAAGAATCGTATCAGCCACATTTTGAATCTATTGCAGTTTCTAAGAAGGCAGCCCCACATACAAAACATTACAGTAATCTAATTGGCATGTTATTGGTGGATTGATAATCGTTTCCAAGCTATCTGTGTAGCCAGGAGGGGTTGCAACTTAGTGCTTAGTGTTACAGATGCCACTTGGGCATCCCAAGTCAGGGCAGGGTCTAAAAGTCACCATCCTCAGACTGCAGGTCTGATCTTTAGGGGGGCAATGCAACCCTATCTACAACAGATTGAAAATACCTGCTAGGACAGATGAACCACTCACTGTTTCACATTTTAAACTTATATTTTGACTTTCCATGGCCAATGCCTAAAGCAGCTTCCAACAGTACAAAAAATATACAACAAACCTAGCAATATTAAAATAAAAACAAAATATTTCAAAGAGCAGGTAGAAGCAGGCTAATAAAGCAGAATAATGAAACAGAGTATCAAACACCTACAGCCAATAAAAAGCTCCAGAAGGCAACAAAACAAGAATACCCAACTCACAGGCCAAAAAGGCTTGTCTAAATAAAAAGGTATTTGCTGCAAAGGGATTAGATGAGGGAGGGAATTCCGGAGCCTGGGTGCAGCCACTAAACAGGCTATCCTTTGAGTCTCTCTCACACAAGCCTCCAATGCTGGCAGGGCCGAGAGGCCCTCTCCGGTAGATCTTAAAACCTGGGCAGGTTCATACTAATTGTACCTTCATCTTGTTTTGATTGAGTTTTTGAAGACAGTGCGTAGGGTGGTGGACCAAGGTAGCCTGATGGCAAGTTATCAGCAGTTTTGTGGTTGAAGACTATGACTAAAATTGCTTTCACAACTTTAAATTTTATACATAATAAAATGACTAGAGTCAGGCATAGCGTTCTGTTAAATATTTCTGGGCTTTCCATGTGCCTCCACCAATATTAAGCCCACAGGAAAATGACATCAGTTCGTAATAATATTTTGAACTGTGTGTTGTGGCCAAACCCAAATAGTAATTCTCTCATTTGTGCTGGATTTTCTTTTTATATTTCAGTAACTTCCACTACTGAGCTAACTGAAAACAAATGTTACTGACAATAAAATCCATTTCCCCATCAAATTATATCCCTAATAGAATGTGTGCATTAATAATGAATAGCAGAAATATTCCTTTTTTTAAAAAATATTTTATTTATTTTTCAAAACAAATTATAACACAAAAAATATAATCACACAAATATAACATAATCAACATACAATAAATCATAAAGTGCTCCTCCCCACCCTCCAAGGGACTAATTAATATACTTCTATCCTCTTGATCAAATAAAATCTAAATTCCAAAAATATAACATATCCTGACAAGGCATGTTACCCTTCCCCTTTATTAATACATAGTCTAGTAATTGATTCCATATCTCCATAAAATTATTCTTCTTTAGCAATCCTTTTTTGCATTTGATACTACTAGTTAGTTTATCATTTAGGGCTATGTCCCAAACTTCCTTATACCAGTCTGTTATTAGGAAAACATGTTGTACTTTCCAATTTCTCGCTATCATTAGCCTGGCCGCAGTTAACAAGTTTACAATTAACTCCTTCGTATTTTGATCACAAATAAGCTTCTCAGTTATTGATAACAATGCTAATTTTGTACAGACCTCTAAATTAGTACCAATAATTTTCGATATTTCTGTAAAAACCTCTCGCCAAAACACCAATACATTTTTACAACTCCACCACATATGAGCATATGTCCCTTTTTCCTGACATCCTCTCCAACATAATGCAGAACAATTATTATCTATTCTATTTAATCTTACTGGAGTTAAATACCATCTCCAAATTAGTTTATAAAAATTTTCCTTTATCCTAATTGACATCATTTTCACAATCCGTCTATCCCATATATTGTTCCACCCCACCTTCGAGGTCACCTCTTCAAATTCATTATCCCATACTGTCTTAAGCTGATCCTCTTGTTCTTTTGCTTTTTGGATCAATCTATATAAATCCCTTGTTATACCTCTTGTTGATGCATTACCTGGTAGGCCGTCTCTAGACATGACCATTTTTTCAAAATTAGTTAAATCTCTCTCGTACTCAGTTTTCCTTTTCCATTTCTTCGACCACTGTTCTAACTGTTGTAAATTTAACCACGATAATCTTCTTCTCCCAACAATTTCCATTATTTGATCTCTAGTCCCCATCTTTTCCACCCAATCGGTCAATCTAATAACCCTTTCTTCTCTTAGTTTACCCTCCAGCTCTAATCTTAAGTTTTCAGGAAAATCCTTAAGAGCTACCACCGGAGTTAATGGAGATATCCCTGGTATAAATATGCTCTTCATAGTACCCCAAATCATTAACAAATTTCTTAGAAAAGGGTTGTCTGTATTTTTTATCAATTTATTATTATTTTTTGAAAAAAAATTCCCCAAAGTACTACGTAGTTCACATGTTTCTAACTCCAACCACATTATTTCTTTAGGGCGTGCTATAATATCCACTATATGTCTTAATTGATTCGCTATATAATACCATTTTAAATTCGGCAAACCCAAACCCCCTACTTTTTGTGCTTTATACCATCTTGTTTTAGTAATCCTAGATTTTTTCCCTCCATTACAATATGTATTAATAATTGATTGCCAATCTTTAAGTTCCTTATCTGATATCGCACTTGGTATCATCCGAAATAAAAAAATTATCTTCGGCAAAATCTTCATTTTAATCAAAGCAATTCTACCAAACCAGGAAAGTCCAATTTTTTTATACTCCTCTATTTTATTCTTTACCTCATTCTTTAATTTCCTATAATTCTGATCTCCCAATTTATCTATATCTTTTGGAATTACAATTCCTAAATATTTAATTACATTATTAATCTTATAATTACTTTTTTTTTACACATTTCAATCTCTTCTCTTTTACTATAGTTAAACAACAAAAATTTAGATTTATCCCAATTAATCTGTAGCCCCGTTACTTCCCCGAACTCCTTTAAATGATTCTCCACTCTATCCATATTTTCCATAGGGTTTTCGATTGTCAAAAGAGTATCATCTGCAAAAAGATTTATTTTTATCTTCTCCCTAATCCCTATCCCGCCTATATTTCTATCTTCTCTAAATACATTTGCTAAAATCTCCATTACCAATGCAAACAAAATAGGCGAAAGGGGACATCCTTGTCTAGTTCCTCGACCTAGGTAAATTTGCTCTGTTAAACCATCATTTACTACAACTGATGAAACATTTTTTGAATACAATTGATTAACTACTCCTCTAAATCTTTCTCCAAACCCCATAATTTTAATTAAACTTTTTAATGCTGGCCATTCCACGCAATCAAAGGCTTTAAAAATATCTAATGCTATTACCCCTGCTCTCAATTTATTTTTCTTTATTAAATATATTATATTTAAAACTCTTCTTGTTAAATCTGCCATTTGTCTTCCTTGCATAAAACCACATTGGTCTATCCCGACATATTTAGTAATAAACTTGTTCATCCTTCTCACTAATATTGCTGTCATCAATTTTGCATCTTGATTTATTAAGGAAATGGGTCTATAGGAACCTGGCTCTGTTAAGTCCTTCTCTGGCTTCGGGATTAAAATAATCTTAGATTGCTTCCATGAAGAGGGGATCTCTCCCCCCTCCAAAAAAATATCATTAAATAACCTCTTTAGTCTTGGAACCAACATTTTCTTAAAGACCTTGTAGTATTCAGCCCCTAAACCATCCAGTCCAGGGGTCTTACCCTCTTTCAGTTTATTTATTGCATATTCTATTTCCAATTCTGAAAAAGGTTGTTCCATAATTTCTCTATCTTCATCCACTAGTCTAATTTTAAAATGCTTTCCTATATACTCATTAATCCTCTGTTCCGTATAATCTCCAGCCTTGTACAATTCTGAATAAAATTCATGAAATATTTTTAATTTGTCCTGCATTAAATTATGTCCTTTCCCTTTTTTATCTTTAATTGCCCCAACTATACTTTTTTCTTTCTTTTTTTGTGTGGATCTTAGAAATATTCCTTTTAACAGAAGGGATGCTTCCCTAACTTTTAGCCATCATTATGTTAGCTGCATAAACTTTGCGTATAGTTGAAGTTAGTAGGGATAAATCTTTGCACGTCTTCTCACTGGTTGTTCAGGCAGGAGGCGCTCCAGGAGATAGATAAATTTTATTTCGGTCACAGACCAGAGATGCAAGACAGAACAATAACAGAGCAATAAAATCAATACAAATATAAAAGCAATAAAAACATATAAGGTAAGGTAAACCTTAACCGTTAATTTTTTTTTTAAAAAAATACATGTTAGCACATTATATATTTGATTTCTTAATGACTTGACTCCTTAGTTTTATTGCAGCCGCACAAAACTTAGCTACATTTAAGGAGATCTCTGGTTTCCTATCCTCTAAAAAATGTTTTAAGTAATGGTCCTCAGAATTGTTTGAGGTTTGCTGCTTAATTGGATTAATAAATACAGTGCGTATATCCCTATAAAAATGGCAGAATAGTAAGACGTGAGTGACCGTTTCCACTTCTTTCAGACCACATGGGCA
Source organism: Shinisaurus crocodilurus (assembly GCA_021292165.1). Taxonomy (NCBI): domain Eukaryota; kingdom Metazoa; phylum Chordata; class Lepidosauria; order Squamata; family Shinisauridae; genus Shinisaurus; species Shinisaurus crocodilurus. Next base: position 240,700,326 of record CM037878.1, on the reverse strand, counting down.
TAATCGCTCAGAATATGGTTTGCCTTCAAATCTACCCTGCAATAGAGCAGATGGTAGGACATTGAATCTGGCCAGGGAAAAAGCTTTTCTGAATTTGGGGATATCTAGCTTGGATAAATATCTCGCCAAAGTAAACCCCCTCCCATTATCATTAATTTGACTGTACCTGGCCATTCCACATGCATGGACTTGCAACTCGACATCCCAAATTCGTTGCTTGATTATGGATTTGGCTTTCTCATATCCTAGGGTTATTAAAGCCTGTGTTGTAAACCCTAGGTTTCTCAATTTCTCTTGTAATGAGAGTTTCCATTTTGTCTGGCATATATCTATTAAAGTCAAGGGTGCCAGACCTACCGGGAGAAAAATCAACTTTAGCCAGTAATGAATCTTTAAAATCCATATCCGGGCGTTAACTGGAATTTGTCCAACCTCCAAACGAACTGCTGTATTTGGCACACAGGATGGGACCCCCAGCAGAGTACGATAAAATTTATTTTGTATGACTTCAAAGGGGGCAATGTTTTTATAATTACATACCTGTGAGCCATATAGCAGTTGGGATATCACTTTTGCTACAAATACCTGGATAGCTGCGGGGATGTATTGACCTCCTTCTCCATAAAAGAATCTTATAATTGCTTTTATGTTCCTTTGAGCATTTGCGGAGGCATTTTTAATCTGAATGTGCCACAAACCATTTTCTTGGAAGATCATGCCCAGATATCTAAAAAACGTCACTTGTTCGATTGACTGGTTGTCTATTTGCCATTTATGTCTCAATTTTTTCCTGGAAAACACCATTACTTTAGACTTAGTATAATTAATTAAAACTTGTTCGGCTTTGCAGTAAACCGCTAGGGATCTTAGCATTCGTCTTAACCCCACACAGGAAAAGGAAAGTAAAACTGCATCATCAGCATATAAAAGTACCGGAACAGACATATTTGCCAATTTTGGTGGATGAGTACATTCTTTTTCCATACAATCGACTAAGGAGTTAATATAAAAATTGAATAAAATAGGAGCAAGTACGCAACCTTGCTTTACTCCATTGTGAGTCTGAATTTGCTTAGTTAGGTGGCCCTTCCGGTCACATCTAATCCGAAGCCTAGTATTTTCATACAGACTGCGGATAAGAATCAAGAGGCGTCTGTCTATGTTTGTTCCACTTAGTTTTTCCCATAGCCTATCTCGGGGTATAATATCAAAGGCGGACTTAAAATCTACAAAAGCCGCGTAAAGAGAACCCCCTTTTATTGTGGCATACTTTTCCACAAGGTGTTGAAGCACAAGACCTTGATCTACAGTTGACCGTTGCCTCCTGAATCCTGCTTGTGCTTCTGCTAGAATATGATTTTGATTCAACCAGTCCACTAGTTTGTTGCAGAGATGAGCAGCATATAGTTTACTAATTATACTTAGGAGACTAATCGGTCTATAATTTGACGGCTCAGATCTATTCCCTTTTTTGTATAATGGTATAATGATTGCTAAACCCCAATCCTCAGGAATAATTGCAGAGTGATCGATACTAGTAAACAGGGCTGCCAACACTGGGGCCCACCATTCAACGTTGGCTTTAAGTAACTCGGGTGGGATGTTATCTCCCCCAGGGGCTTTGCCCTGCTTAAGATTTGCAATAAGCAGATGAACTTCCTCTATAGTGACTGGAGGCCATTCTGGGCCAGCATTGCACAAAGGCAAATAAGATGGTTGAGATTGTTTGCTTGCATAAAGGGATTGGAAGTGTGCTTCCCATACCCCAGCTGGGATAGCATATTCCACCTCAGATGGGGCGCCCTGCCATCCTTTTGCAACAGCTCTCCAAAAGGTGGAAGAGTCTTTCCTCAACGAGGCTTCTATTAAACATTGCCATGCTTCCCATTGAGCCTGCTTCTTCTTCTTTTTTATCAATAATTTGTATTTTCTCTTAAGTTCAAACCACTCTACCGGAAGTGAAGGCATATTAACTGATCTATAACTCCTATATTTTTCCAGCAGGGTGTGCTTCATAGCAATACATTCCTGGTCATACCATGGTTTGGATTTATTATGTCGCATGGGCCGTTGTGGGTTTTTTTGTCTCAAACAGGGCTGAAGATAAGAAATCATGTTTTGAAACAGGGCTATTCTTGTTACGGGAGAGGGGGTATTTAACAGAGTGTCACGCATATGTACACATTCATCTGAGTATAATTTACTGAATGTTTCTTTATCTAATTGATCAGACCACCTAATACGGGAAAATCTCAGTTCTATATCCATAGTTTCCGGGGATTCATGTCTAACATTACAGAATGTCTCATTTTCTACCTCAAAAAAAAGACATAATGGTAAATGGTCACTTTCTATGCGATCCTCCACTTTGCATCCCATCACCCTATGTAAGAGATTGTAAGACACAATAATATAATCAATTGTTGAAGCTCCAAAGCTTGATATAAAAGTAAATTCCCCTATTTTATCACCTTCAGCACAGCCATTCACTATAACCAAATCTAATCTATTAATCATTTGTAGAAGACATAGTCCAGCGTAATTGCAGCCTTTATCTTTGGAAAGTCTAGAAGGTATGGAGTGAGCCACATCTGGTTCAGGGGGAAGTTCGTGGTAATAGGCATATAGGGCATCATCCGTTTGACCAATTCTAGCATTCAGATCTCCAGCTACTATTACTGAAGCTTCAGGAAACCTATTTGTCAAATTGTCAATATACGCTTCCAACTTGGCCCATACACTTTTTATCAGTTGTTTTTTCTTTTGTGGGGGGATATATGCATTAATTAATAAAAGACTATGGGATTTACATTTTATAAGTAACGCTGTGGATAGGTGATCAAGGGGCTCGAGTTTAACAAGGGAACCACTCAATCTCGTTGACACCAGGGTACATAGACCTCCTTTGGTTCGCCCACCCTTATCACTAGGGGATCCTGCTAAACAGTGAGAGGAGAAACCGTTAACCACTATATCCTTTGTAACCCAAGTCTCTTGGAGAAATATGATCTCATACTTTTGGATGAATTCTATAAAGGAGGGATCTAGTATCTTTTTAGGCCAGCCTGCAATGTTCCATGACAAAAGGGATGGTCGGCTCATCCTTTGATGTCGCAATTTTTGTCAAAAATCTTTAGTGGGTGTTATCATGATAGTAACTGGGTTTTTATCTTCAGTTGGGAGGCAGGACATCTTTGTTATTTCTTTTGTATTAATCTGATAATCCACATTCTCCTCCACAATTTCAATGAAATCCCACTGTGTGGCAGGCCTACTGACATTTGAGATGATAGGTACAGTTTCCTCCAAAGACCGGTACATAGATTTGCATTGTTCTTCTGACTGGGCTAACTCATAGTCCTCCAAAAATCTCATGTCAGTCCATGTGACAGATCTTGCATTCGGCGCTCCAGGAGGTTCTTGCTTGGTGTTCTCAAGCCTTGTCTTTGTTCGGGGGCAGAGAGTGCTAGAACGTCCACAAAGTACAAAGAGAGCTTCCCTCTTTGTACTGCAAAGAGGGCAGTACAGTTGCCACCATGGCATTTGTATCCCAAATTTAAAAGCAGGAATAAAATAGGTCTGGACCACCAGAGTAAATGGGCCTGGTAGGACCACCTGAACATGCAATGTGCCTTACAGTCCTTAATGAAAGAAACAGAGAGACATGAAATTCAAGAAAATTAGGAAGAGTTTGTTGCTGGTTTATGATCCTAGCTTGTTTGGAAGGAACAAGCCAGGATGCTACGTTCAGACATCATGATAAGCTATCGCTTCCTGGTTTGTTTTACCTGCTCACATGAAGGGAGGAGCAAAGTGGGAGTAAACAGACTGCATTCACCAGCGTGCTGCTCATTCACAGTAAGCCAGGAATCCTGGCTACTAAACATATTGGAATATTATATGGATGAATACCAAAGTATGGTATTTAATGACAGTTGGTATATGTAACATTCATTTATAACTATTGCTAGGGAAATTTATAATTTTTCCTTGTGTGTTATGATTACTACAGATGGGTTGGTTATGAAAAGGAACGATTTAAAGGTCAGCAATATCTGTTAGAAGAGGGAGAATATGAAGACTGGCAGTTGTGGGGTGGAGTAAGCCACATCCTGCTGTCTTTTCGATTTTTGCAAGCTGTAAGTATTTCTTTTGGTCTGCAAGATTATTTCTCCCTTCAACTTTTTTATTTTTCCATTTCATTGGAACTGAACATGGATGAATAAATAAGTAGAACAATAATAACTATATTATTGTTCACAATTCTGTTCGATTCTGGGGTCTGAATTACACTCTTATTACACTCTTACACCTTTGCAAAATTCATCCTTTTTTCTTTTACACTTGCATTCATTTCTATGGAGCTTCTATATGAGAAGTCTCATCTGATTTCCCACCACATAATATAAAAAAAGAAAATTGCCTGCTAAATGCTTTTGCTCAAGAAAAAAAGGAATAGTAATTTATTGTGTAGTGAATTTTCTATATCCCTTGTAGGAAACCTATTTCTGTTTAGTAATTTGTTTTTGTAGCATCTTACTCATTGCAAAACAGATTTTCTAGGGCCCAAAGATCACTTACAGTACAATCCTAACCTCCCTTGGACAGCTGTCCGAGGCTAATGCAAAAGAAGCTTTATATAGAAGATCTCTTATCTGGCATTATAATTGTGCAAAATTCTCACATCTAGAACTGAAGTACCTATTGGTTGTCTCATGGCTCTTTCCTAAGCCTTGTGGTCAGGCAAGTTAATCTATGGATATACTTTTTTTAAATAAAAAGGGTGTTTTTGTCTTGCAACACAAATGAGCAAAGAATGTGTCAATCTCTTTGAAGTAATGTAAAATTTAAACATTTCTGTAAGCATCTCTAGCAAAATGTTTGTTGAGTGATATTTTTTCAAAGATTTCTTTAATATGTGTTTGTTGCATTGGTAGCAAGGACATAAATGGACAGCTGATCCAGAGATGCTGGCAGCTGCTTATGTATAAGTAATACCAAGCATAAGTGAGATGTGCCTCTAAATGTGAGGCCCATCTCATTTACTTTCAGTAGAACACGCATTCAGATGTACACTTGAATGCACATTCCCATCCATATTTGGATATGCACTGGGATGCATATTTATTTATTTATTATTATTTATTATATTTATGAATCGCCCATCTGGCCAGACAACCGGCCACTCATGCATCCTGTTGAAAGCATTGCAGTGTAGATTATGCATTTGGATGTGCACTCACTGCTTCTGATACATGAGTGGAAGCCTGCTTCTGTACACAGTTCCACTCCCCTGGATCAGGGTGTAGGACTTCTTTATCATCTTCCTATGCATTGGAAAACTGCCATAAAATTTAAAGTAGAAAGGGTGTGAGCATGTTGCCAGCAGAAATGAAAGTTCCTACTTTAGAAATGAGTTTCTGAATGTCCTGGCTGCAGTGTCAGCAGCCACCCCAGGAAAATCAGAGTCTTAACGCATGGCATATTCCCAAAAGAAAATAGTTATTTGTGCTGTGTATGGCTCTTTCTTGAGACAGTTTGTTGTACCAATTTTTCTTGCCAAGCATGAAAAGATATGAGTTCATAGACTAAATCTGACCTACTAAGGATTTCTCAGATGTATGAATTAAGCACCTGTGTTGCAAGACTGTTAATGCAGTTCTTTTTCTATAATGATAAAATAAAGCTGCAATCCCATCATCACTCATTTTGTGCATAAATCCATAACATGAAATTGATATTTATCAAGAATGCAGCTTTAGAACTGTGCCCATAACTTTTAATATTTATTTTCTAACAATAGTCTTATAATTGTGACTGCTAGATTCAAATGAAGCAAGAGGAATACTACTTGAGGATAAAGTTAGTGTCTCTCTAGCATGGACAAAATTGTTGTGGATACTGAAACTCTCATCTTTCACAGAATTAAATATTTTAGGAACAGGGCAAACTTGCAATCAGCTTCAGAGCTTTTGTATAAAAGCTGTATTAAAAATGTCAGTGATGTCAGAAAGAATCAAGGACGTGTACTGTTTGTAAAACAGCATTGTCAAGGTTTTATTACTCAACAACATAATTCAGTCCTTGCATGATAGCTTTGGATAGGTGTGTGGGGTCGTTAGTAACAACAGAACTATATGGATGTAGAGTGAGTTTAAGGAAACTCTGTAGGTCAAGAGTTGGGTCAAAACTATAGAAATAACCTAATGAAAGAATCCTCTTTAATCCAAAACCAAGTCAGCTCTACATGTATATGAAATATTTGGAGAATTCTGCTGGTACATGAGTATGTTGTATGTAAAGAGAGGGGGCGGGAGACTTGTATCAAATGCTCCCTAATTTTCAGTTTCAAATTCCAGGATTTTATGGAGTCTGAAGTAACACTTTTTGAAACTGATGAGGAAAATGGAAAGTTGTTGAACATTGTCAATCAAGAAATTCCTGATTTGGAACAGGCTGGGTTTGGCCCAGTAACAAGATCAGCTATCGTGAAGAGCGGCGCGTAAGTTATGTTTCAGATGTTTCTGCAGCATGAAATAATTAACTTGCCTGGATTCCATATCTTTGTTTTACTTTTCAGCCATACTCTGCTTAACTTTCTGGATATGCTAACTGAAAAGTTGAGTTATAAGTGATATGTGATTGCAAATAATGACTAAGAATGAAGTTCTTGGCTTCAACCGTGGCTACACTAAAACTAGCTAGTAAAAATGAAAATAGTAAAAAATGAAAATTCTGACATGGAGAATATGGGCAGTGTCCAACAGGGCTGCTGCGTTCCCGCTGATTGTGTTGCGCCAGCAGGAACAACTGCTTGTGCAACAGGGCTTTAGTGCTTCCGCTCATTTTGGCTTCCTGTATGAAGAGCTAAATCCCTGTTGCTGAAGTAGTTGTTCCTGCTGGTGCACAGGCACAAGAGGATACTGCCCTAAATGAAGAAACTGACCCTGAGTAAATAGTTTAGTTTTAAACTTACAAAATCATTTGAATCAAGAAACTAGATTTTTCTCTCTCGTTATAAGACTAACGACTATAACCCAATTCAGGAAAACATTTAGCAACATATTATTCAGTGTTTCATCATATTAGGCTACAAGCCCCAAGTCTGTAAGTGGGTACTTTACTTTGTCTCTGCAGTAGAATTCAATATCGGAAAGTCGGGGTCAGATAACTTGTGACCTCAGATGTTACACTGAAGTGTTTGTGAAATATTTGCCCCTGTGATTTCTAGACAGAATATAGTTTTATGTGTGGAATCAAAGAGCCCAATCCTATGCTCTGATATGAGTTCTTGCTCTGGTGCTGTGAATGTCCATGCCTGCTACTTCAGCACATGAAGGAACACCTTATACAGCATAGAAGCACACATAGAGTGATGGCAAAGTGCAAAAGTAGCAGCAGACTTCTCTCAAACACATGCACACACAGGACTTGTTTTCTAAAGTAGATGCTTTTTAAAAGATAAAAAAACTAACAAGATTACTCAGGTACTAAAGCTTGATTGGTACAGTTGTGCAGTTTCTTATACGTTCTTCTTCGTGGTCTCTGTGCATCACACATATGGGCTCTGCGCGTGCGCGGAGGCCGCTTCGGGAAAGTTCTATAGCTGAGGCAAATTTTGGGCGGGAACCCCTTCCCCCTGCGTCTCCCTTGCGTGGGTTCCCGCCCTCTCCCTCAGTTCCTCTTCGACCGCCATCGCGTGTGGCTGTTTCTTCGAGAGGTTCTTCGATTCTTCATAGAATCCACCTAAAACTGAGTATTCTTACATCTTCCCCCCGTTTTTCGTCGTGGGATCATTCAATTCTGATTATGGCTCCGAAAGCCCCCTTCCACAAATGCGTAAGGTGTGGGACGAAGCTTCCTCCGGCCGACGGACACTCGCTGTGCCTCGCCTGCCTTGGCGAAGGCCACAATGTGGACGCTTGCCACCATTGCCAAGCGTTCACTAAACAAGCGAGGAAGCACAGGGCGGACAAACTGATGGCCATTCTATACAAAAAGGCCCTCCAACCGCCCGCGGAAAAGCCTATCCCTTCGGCTAGGCCTAGTACGCCTCCGTCGCACACGGTCTCCTCAGCGGACGCTCAGGAGGCCTACATGGCGGCGATGATATCGAAGAGCAAAGCTAAGAAAGCTCGTCGAGAGAAGGAGGAGAAAAGGAAGAACAAGGAGCGAAAAGATAAGGCAAGGAGATTGGCAAAGAAATTGGCTTCGTCTCTCTCGGGATCGAGATCGACGGTAGCCCCGGATCCGACGGACGTCGTGACAGCTGAACGCCCGGCTGGGCTGCAATCTCCTCCCGCACAGGTTCCCTCGGGCTCGAGGGACCCTCCTCCTTGCTCATCTCCAAGAGTCCCCTCGGGATCGAGGGAGACTGGACTGAAATCGCCTCCTCCACGGGTTTCCTCGGGATCGAGGGACCCACCTCAACGCTCTTCGCCAAAAGCCCCCTCGGGATCGAGGGAGGCTGCCCGCACCTCTGTATCTGAAGGCGAGATACCGGACTCACCTTCGGAACCGAGACCTACGGCCGCTGCATTGGAACCGACTACGGCTCTCCCAGCTCTGGCCTCACCAGTTCGTGCGATACGGGCTCGTACTCCACGAACTCGATCTAGCTCCCTCGAGATCGAGGAGGTGCTGATCACCCGGGACCGGGCATCCTCGAGGTCATCCGATTCCCGTAGATCCCGAGACCCCCGAAGATACAGGGAAAGGTCCCAGGATTCGAGAGACTCCATGGATTCGAGATACTCCAGGGTGTCGCACTATAGTTACCATCGAAGGCGCTCCCCTGTGTCTGATTACAGGTACCAGACTAGGGTGTACCGTTCCAGAGAGAGGTCCCCAATTAGGAGACGCTCTCCGAGAAGGGATGAAAGACGTCCTCATCCCAGACAAGAGGGGATGCGTGCCGACCTCAGGACGTCCCCTCCAGCCCGCGCTCTGGCCCTCCCTTCTCAGGTGGAACAGAGAGAAGTGGAAGAGAGGGACGATCGCCTAGCTACGGTCTCGATGGTATCGATGTCCCGATCTCGCAGGTCTTCGACTCCGCGGTCTCCCATGATAGACTCGGACTCGATTATCTCGTTGTCCCCATCGTCCACATCTCCGGACCAGGTCGTCTCTACTCAAGCTGGTGTGTCCCCCTCAGAGGATATGGGCACCTTCCAGGACCAGGTCCTAAGGATGGCTCAAGCTCTCGGGCTTGAGACTGCGGCTGAAGAGAAAAAACAAGTGGACCCTCTCTTCGACGCGGTCTCCAAATCCTCTTCGGGCCCGACTCTGCTCCCTATCACCCCGACGATGCTGGAGACGGTGCAGGGATCGTGGAGCTCACCATCCACAGCTCCTCCTGCGGCAAAGCGTCTGGACGCGCTGTACAAGATCAGGCCGGACACAGCTAAGTTTCTCTTCTCCCATCCCACACCGAACTCGATGATAGTCGAATCAGCGCAGTCGAGATCGGGGAAACAGCATTCCACTCCGTCCGACCCCGAAGGAAAAAGGTTAGACAACTTCGGACGAAGAGTCTACACCTCGAGCGCCCTGGGGATCCGGGTTGCCGGGTACCAAGCCACGATGGCTCGGTACCAACTCTTCCTGTGGGAAAAGATGAGTGGACTGATCGACTACCTTCCGGACGAGAAGAGAGACTTAGCCAGAGTCTTCCAGGCCGAGGCAACGAACACCTCCAGACAACAAATCCATACGGCCAGACACCAGGGAGACTGCCATGGGAGATCCCTCGTGAGCGCAGTCGCACTCCGCCGACATGCCTGGCTGAGGTCCTCTACTCTGACCACAGAAGCCAAGGCCAAAATTGAAAATCTGCCCTTTGATGGAGTCGGCCTGTTTAACGATAAGACCGACGACTCTCTCGACGCGGTCCAGAAAGCGCGGGTGAACGCGAGGAAGATGGGCCTGCTCCCGCAAGCATCTTCCAAAACATTCAGACGCCGCAGGTGGGCTCCGTATCCACAACCAATGGCTCCGGGCCAACAGGGTCAGCAGCTCCAGCAGTGGCAGGACAGTCATTCTCGTCCACAGTTCCAGCAGCAACGGTACCGGGGCTCCCGTAAAGGAGGCGACTTTCAAAGACGTCGGGTTTGACGCGACCCAAGGCACGACCGATTTCTCTCCGATCCTCCCGGCTCGACCTCAGTTCGGAACCCGACTATCCCTCTTCCTACCATCATGGAAGAAAATTACCACCGATCGTTGGGTTCTGGACATTATCCGGCATGGGTACAGGATCGAGTTCGATTCTCTCCCACCCTTTCTTGGCATCCGCACCACGCAGCCATCCCAGACGCTGCGGGAGGAGGTTGCTTCTCTGCTTCTCAAGGGGGCCATCGAGATGGTCCCGCCTCACCTGGCACAGGACGGCCTTTACTCCAGGTATTTCACGGTGTCAAAGAAAGATGGAGGGCTCCGCCCGATCCTGGATCTACGATCAGTGAACTTCTACATTCTACCCAAGAAGTTCAGGATGGTCACTCTCCAATCGATCTTGCCTCTCCTTCGCAAAGACGACTGGTTTGCTTCCATCGATCTCCAGGATGCCTACTTTCACATAGGGATCGATCGAGACAGCCAGAAATACCTGAGGTTCAAGATCGGATCCGAAGCCTACCAATTCAAGGTGCTTCCATTCGGACTTTCGACGGCACCGAGAGTGTTTACCAAGTGTATGACAGTAGTCTGTGCTGCCCTACGGACCCAAGGGGTGACTCTCTATCCCTACCTAGACGACTGGCTCATCGTTGCTCCATCTGCTCGGGAGCTTCGGAGCGCCCTCCTTCTGACTACAGACACTTTGTCCACTCTCGGTCTCTGCCTCAACGACAAGAAGTCCACTCTATTCCCAACTCAACAGATTCAATTCATCGGAGCTTTATTAGATGCCACGGTCGGTCGTGCCTTTCTGCCAGAAGACAGAACTCTAAAAATTCTTACCCTCGCCTCAAAACTGCAAAAGGCGATGTCATGTACAGCCTACTCGATTCAACGACTCCTCGGTCTCATGGCCTCGTCCATCCCGGTTGTTCCTCTCGCTCGACTTCGTATGCGCCAGCTCCAAAACTGGTTCATAAGGTCGTTCGATTCCGAGAGGAATGCACACCGAACGAAACTGACTATTCCGTCCAGCATAAAACAGTCTCTCCGCTGGTGGATGATCCGCTCCAACTTGACGAAAGGGCTACCCTTCCAACCCGTCCCTCCCTCGCTTACGCTCACGACGGACGCTTCTCTCCTGGGCTGGGGAGCCCACTGCGGGAGCCATACAGTGCAAGGACAGTGGGGCCCACGAGACCGAGAGAGACACATCAACGTTCTAGAACTCAAAGCTGTCTGGAACTCGATGAAATCCCTCGAACCCATGCTCGCTGCGAGACACCTACAAGTAGTCACGGACAATACTACGGTTGTGGCCTACTTGAACAAGGAGGGCGGCACCCGCTCGTTGCGACTGACAAACCTAACTCTCCGTATGTTCGACTGGATGATCCCTCGTCGTATTTCGGTGAGGGCCATCCACATTGCAGGGAAAGACAACATGCTGGCGGACGCGCTGAGCAGGTTGTCGCTAGACTCCCACGAGTGGCAACTCGACACTCGAATTCGACAGTCACTGTTCCACCTATGGGGAACCCCAACAGTGGATCTCTTCGCCACTTCAACCAATACAGCCTGTCACAATTTCTGCAGCAGGGCAGGACACGACATTGCGTCGATCGGGGACGCATTCCAGATAACTTGGTCCGGGACTCTGTTCTACATATTCCCACCAATTCCATTGCTAGCCAAAGTAATTTCGAAAATCCAATCCGAGGGCACGAACTGCATCCTGGTGACTCCGTGGTGGCCGAGGCAAGCATGGTTCGCACCACTTCTACGACTCTCCAGGGGACAGTATCGTTATCTACCGAACACATCAACGATACTCTCTCAAGCTCGGGGCACACTGTTGCACCCGAATCCGTCCATCTTGAAACTCACGGCATGGCTAATCTGATACCGAGCGCACTCCCTTCGGAGATCAAGCTCGTACTGCAGGAAGCGTGGAAACCATCCACCAGAGCTTCATATGCCAGAAAATGGAAAGCCTTCTGTGATTACCTCGGTCGGATTGAAGTGCCTTACTCGAGCGTTCCTATTCAGCAAGTATTGCAGTTCATGCTTCATCTGCATCACAAGGGGCTTAAATTGGCCTCGTTAAAGGTCTATTTAGCTGCCCTGTCAGCGTACCACAATGGTCAGGATGGGTCCACCCTGTTCTCGAACCCGCTAGTCAAGCGTTTCATGAGGGGATTGAAGAACATGAACCCTTCGCTGAAACCAGTCACTCCGGTCTGGGACCTCCAGTTGGTGCTGCAGGTACTCATGACCAAACCTTTTGAACCAATGGCGACAACGGATCTCCGCTTAGTGACTCTTAAGACCGTATTTCTTGTCGCAGTCACCTCTGCTCGGAGAGCATCTGAACTGGCGGCTCTAAGAGTAGATCCTCCATACCTCAGCTTCCACAAGGAGAAGGCTGTGTTGCGCCCGGATCTGGCCTTCATTCCTAAGGTCGTATCCTCTTTCCATTTAAACCAGGACATTATTTTACTGGCTTTCTTCCAAAGCCTGTCGACTCCATTGGAGCAGCAACTCCACATGCTGGACGTGCGAAGGACCCTGTTGTTCTACAAGTCCCGCACTGAATCCATAAGGAGATCTCCCCGTCTCTTTATCTGTTACGGTGGACGCTCCAAAGGACTACCGGTCTCGACCCAGCGTCTATCTACCTGGATTGTCGATTGCATCGGGTTGGCCTACGAACTCAAACATCAGCGATTGCCGAGCTCGGTGCGAGCTCATTCTACCAGAGCCGTATCGGCCTCGACGGCTTTCGCGAGAGGAGTATCGCTAACGGATGTCTGCAAGGCGGCTACATGGTCCACGCCTTCGACGTTCGTTTCACACTACCAAGTCGATGTCCGATCCCGGAGGGACAATGCATTTGGCAGAGCTGTCCTTTCCTCGGTCCTTCAGTAACGACGACACCGACCCTCCACCGGTAAGTCAGCTTGCTACTCTGCCCATATGTGTGATGCACAGAGACCACGAAGAAGAAGGACAGGTTGCTTACCTGTAACTGTGGTTCTTCGAGTGGTCATCTGTGCAGTCACACAACCCGCCCATCCATCCCCGCTACGGTGTCACTGTCGAGTTCGATGGTGTACTGAATCGGGACTCTTGGGCTCACTACGGTCGGTACCGTGTAACACCATCGAATTGGAATTTTTGGTACCTCTTTTTGGGGAGGTGGAGAAACCTTCCTATGTTCTCCCTTAGTACTGGGATCGCGATGGCGGTCTCAGGGGAACTGAGGGAGAGGGCGGGAACCCACGCAAGGGAGACGCAGGGGGGAGGGGTTCCCGCCCAAAATTTGCCTCAGCTATAGAACTTTCCCGAAGCGGCCTCCGCGCACGCGCAGAGCCCATATGTGTGACTGCACAGATGACCACTCGAAGAACCACAGTTACAGGTAAGCAACCTGTCCTTACTTATATGTCTGAGGGAAGGAAAACAGACAGGTCAATCCTCCTTGCTAAACCCTAGCAAGAATCAGTTAAGTCAGTTAACACTTGTAAATAATTTTTTTTTTCATCTGAGATTTTTTGCTGTTAACGAGGCATTTCATGAGGAGGGGTTGGCACGCACTCATTACAACCACCTGTGTGCCTTATCGTGTTTTTTTGCTAGTCTCCAGGCCTTCAAGGTCAGAGCTGAACAGCAGCCAAAAATTAGGCTGACTGATTTCAACTGGACGGCAGTAAGGGTTTTTTCAATCCCCACTCCCCTCCTGGAAGCTGAGGGACTTATCCAGCTGACAGTGATTGGCTATGGAGGCTTACCTCACACTGGTCAAGGGCCTGGGGGTGTTTAAAGCTAGGAGGGTTATGGCTGCTAGGGGTTCTTCATCCGGCCTTCACGTGGAAGCTGTCCTGATCTTAGGTTTGCATTCGTGAGCCTGGAATCTTGACTGAGCCGTGTCCCATTGGAAGAACCTTACATGACAGTAATGTGTGGGAGAGACTAGATAGGGTTTATTGTTTTTTTATTTTATTTTTATTTATTACATTTATACCCTGCCTTTTTTCCTGCAAGGAACCCAAGGCGGCTTACATAATCCTCATCCTCCTCTCCATTTTATCCTCACAACAACCCTGTGAGGTAGGTTAGGCTGAGAGTCAGCGACTGGCCCAAAGTCACCCAGTGAGTTTCATGGCCGAGCGGGGACTAGAACCCGGATCTCCCGAGTCCCAGTCCAACATTCTCACCACTGTGCCACACTGGCTCTTTTAGCCTGCAGCAGGGTTTCAAAGGATTTCTCCATTGTTTAATATGTGTTAGCCTGGGTCTAGGGCTTTGTTAAAGGTGGTGTTTCTGGTTTTCTGTCTTTTTATCTTTGCACACCTTTTTTCCATTTTATCCCCCTTCCTTATTGTAAATAAAGTTCACTGTTTCTAGTCTGTGTGTGTTCTGTTCTGGATCTGGCCTCAGTACTAAATTCAGCGCCTTATGCTTTGGTTGGGCTACTGTTTAGGGTTTTAGGCTGGAGGGCTAGAAATAGAGGGTGATCAGGTGATCCCTTATTTCTGTGCCCCCAGGATATCCAGAAAGGTCCCAAGTATCCCCTGGCTTCGACTGGGTGGATGAGAAAGGGGTGGTGGCAGTCTACCAGGTGGTTTGTTTGCCCACTGACCACAGGGTAGGGAGTTGAGAGTTTGGGGGCAACCCCTCCTAACCCCTCCTTTCCCTTCTGTTCCTTCACAACACTAGGCTGGTATATCTGTCCGAGGAGTGTTAGAATGGAATTCAAACCTGTTGCTAAGCAACATCCAGTATTCCCTCTCCTGATTCAATCAAGTGGTTCAGTCCACTGATCTCTGCCCCCTGCCCTTCAACCAGACTATACAAATCTGCCTTTAACCCTTTAATGGGCAGTCATCTTTAAAAAAAAAAACTCCCTGCAGAGTTTACATCTTCTCGTTGCATACTCCAACATAGGATTTAATTTGGGTATGGAGCCAAAAGTTCCAGTGGGTTAGTTTCCCCTTCTCCTTAAAGACATCCCAAGGCCCATGAAACAGGCTATATTGCATCAATATTGCATCAGCTTGGAGTTATAAGCAAAGGGATGTAATTTCCTTTGGCTTTTATAGGCAAACTGGGACAAGCTGTATTATTAACTCACAAGAGATCATTTTTAGTGCCTGTTTAAATCCATACTGGATGAACAGATGACAAATTGAATGTACTTCTAGACCAGGAGTAGAGCACTTGTGGACCTCCAGATGTTTTGGCCTACAACTCCCATCAGCCCTCATTATTAGCTGTGCTGGCTAGGGTTGATGGGAGTTGTAGGCCAAAATATCTGAAGGGCCACAAGTTGCCCTGTTCTAGAGCATTGTATGCATTACTTGAATATATTTCACTTACCGTAGCTGTTTTCTGAATTTGTGCCTCAGGATTTCTCTTATGTGTCACATCTAGGTGGGTTGCCTATCAGCAGAAGTACTTCTGTGGAGAACAGTATATATTGGAGAAAGGAAAATATAAATGTTTTTTTGACTGGGGCGGATCTAGTGAAATTATCATGTCAATCCGTCCCATTAAGTTGGTGAGTTGGTGGGAAATATTATAAAATTATTTTATGATGATAATATATGTAAACCAGTAAAATGAGCATTTTTAAAAAAAACAACAACATTCATATCACAATTTAAACCAACAGTGTTAAGACTGTCCCATGAAAACAGTGTGATTAAATTCCTTCTACCATGCATAGAATTCTGGCTTCCTGTTTTTTAGCCATTTGTTTACAGTTTTCCTGTTTTAGGATTTTTGTTGTTGTTGCATTGTGTCTGAGGTACCATCAAATTGAAGAAGTATCTAGATTTAATAAGAAAATTTGGGGATATTTTAAAGAGAAGAATAGAGAATGTATTTGTTTGGTCCAAAGGTCATAACATAACAAAAATTAGATACACAATATACAAAATTTCAAAATCTATAGTCCTTTATTATTAAAACAGCCCCTAAGGGCATATAAAGCCACCTTTGTCATCATATCTATTGCTGTTGGCCTATAGAAAATCCATTTTGTTGTTTTGGCCAAAGAAAACAATTTGAACAGTAAACTGTTCCAAGTACCTGTACTTTATTTCCTTATGTATAGAGCATCTCAACATCCAGACCCCTGGTGGCTTGAGCCATCCAAGACAGAGAGGTCGGGGTGGCTATTTCTGCTTTTTATCCCCCTCTATGTGTTTTTTTTTCTTTTAAAAATTCCCCCTCACATTGACTGCAATGGGAGGGAATCAAGTATGCCAATGCCAGCATACTCTTTCAGCCTGTTTGGGGCATGTCTGAGGAAAGAAGCTAGGGATATATGAGAATTTCGTTCCCATTCACAAATTATGTGAAAATGTCCCGTTCACAACCCCAAATGTGAACATGAGCAGGAACGCTCATGTTCCTGCTCATTTCGCAATTTCCTGAAATTGCGTTCATGTTTGAAAGTGCACACTTGTTTAAGTATGCTCTTCTGAAAGTGCACACATGCGCAAATGTGCATTTCCCCCCCAAATCCATATTTTCATACTTTAGCCTATGAGGGAAAATGCACATTTTCCAATTGGGGAAAAAATTGCACTTTCAAAAACACACCTTTTTTTCCCCCTTACCGAAAAATGTGCATTTTTCCAAATCAGAAAAAAAAATAGCTGTTCACATTCAGGAATGCAAACAAGGCAAACTGAGCTTTCTTAGAACCATAGAAAAGTAGAGTTGGAAGGGGCCTACCAGGCCATCGAGTCCAACCCCCTGCTCATTGCAGGAATCCAGGTCAAAGCATCCCTGACAGATGGCTGTCCAGCTGCACCTTGAATGCCTCCAGAGTGGGAGACCCCACCACCTCCCTAGGTAGTTGGTTCCATTGTCTTATTGCTCTAACAGTCAGGAAATTTTTCCTGATGTTTAGGTAGAATCTGGGTTCCTGTAACTTGAGCCCATTATTCCGTGTCCTGCAAACTGGGATGATTGAGAAGAGATCCTGGCCCTCCTCTGTGTGACAACCCTTCCTTTGAGGTGGAATTTGGAGAATCTCAACAAACTCAAACATTCCATGTTCATCCATTCCTAGAAGAATGTTTGGATCCTGCAGATCCATAGCCCCCCTTGATATGCCTCCGGAACACCCTGTTCCTGGCCTCTTCATGTGTGGAGAACCTCTGGCAGGTTAGCAACACTGGCAAAGCTTTCTGCATTGCACCAGGGAGTGCTCCAACTGCAGAGCTACCTGTCTGACAGTGAACAAGGAGGACCATAGTATCTTATGGTCCTTCAGCTGCCCTTTCCAGGAATTTAGTAATGTACTTATAGTATATCCTTAATAATGTACGTATATTTGTATTATGTATGTAACTTCTTCTTTTTGTAGGAGACACTAGGAAATCATGAACCCATACACTGGGTAAGTCCTTGAAAGAACATAATTTCTAACATAAAATTATCCCCTAAAAAGCTCATATCATTTTGTTTTGTTTTGATTGTTATATGACATTTTGTAAGTTTAAGACTATGGCCCCAATCCCTCTAAAACTAGATGTGCTTTCAGTGGGACTTGATTAGTCATGACTGACTATAGCTGAATGGGGACCTAGGTCATTCTTCTTCTTATGGAATATTGGCTGTACATTGTCGTTTTCTTCTTGGCTTTGTTGTCTTAATCTGTTTTTAAAATCACATTGGAGGGGGTTTGCAAATATCTTCCTTTTAAATGTCACATCATACTCAATTTGTACATTTGTTTCCTCCATGATTATGTGTTAAACATTCATATGTGTAAAAGTGAATCATAAGGATAGGGTGGAGTATAAGCATGAATGAGGACAAAAGAAAGTGTAACAGAGTTAATCATACGCTTCAGAAATCTTACGCAACAGAGCTTTGATACATTAATATAAGGTTTCACTGTTGTATTGTTTTTACAGAGGCGTCCTTTGGTATCCACCTTAAGAATCAATTATTTCTCTAGTATACTTGTATGTAATCTTCTATACATTGACAAGCACCCTTCACTTTCACATATTCTTTCAGATTATCTCAGTTCATTTACTTGTAGTTTTACTTTCCCTTGTACCTTAATTTATTTATCATTTCCTGTAACCGTCTAATAAGATGATATTTTAGCTATATTTTAAAGAAACACAAATTAAGGGTTATTATGGGGGGAAATCCAATAGGATTTTCTGTCCTGCTCATTTTTATATTTTTATATTTTATTTTTTACTAAATTAGCAGTTACGGTAAGCTAAGTAGACTCGTTTGAAGGAGAAAAAATTAAATGATGTCTTGTCATCTGGATAAGATTTTCATTGCTTCCTGGTATTTGTTATATAAACTGACACAATGCACAGCATACATATTATATTATTTAGGACAGCTTAGATTCAACTCTTCACTTTTAAGCAAGACCTTCAGGAAATATTTTCTGTCTAAAGACATAATTGGTGTATTAGTCTAGTCTTAACTAAATTGATTTCCTACAAACACCTATTCATTTGTCATTTTAGACAGATATAAAAGCTTGTTAAATGTCATATAAATTTTGATATGGGATCACTGATGTGAGTCTCAACTTTTACAGGAGCTAACTTTAATTTAGATATAAATAGAGTAGTTTTCTTAGTAGTTTCCAAACAGCTTTGATAAGCTCTTTTATCCCCCAAACAGCTCATTATGAAGTGTTAATTTATACTGTGTCAGTATTTCAAACCACTCCAGCGAACATGTCAATCAGGAAACCTAGTTAAATCAAACACCCCAAAATATCTTGGGTGCTACTAGGTGACTTAGAAATGTTTTAAAAATAAAATAAATAAATAAATAAATAAAATAGAATTCAACAGTGAATTAGATCAAAACATAATAGGCAGAGCAATCCCCCTGAGGTTCGGGGAAGAGTTTGTGGCAGAGGAACCACCACTTCCAAGCCTTCCTGTATGGAGGACATTCACTAGGAGCAGGTTCACACATCATGCTAAGCCACCCTGAAAGGGTTGTCTTAGTTCCCCCCGCCCCCTGTTTTGGGGAAATGCCAGCTGAATGAGGGCGCTTTGAACCCTGCAGTTCCCTCAATATGCCTTCAACATGCCCCTTTCTTTCTCCCTACCATCATTGGAACACAATGGCAGTGGAGTGATGGCAGCAGAGGTTTCTACCTCTGGGCTTCCTCTTCCTCTCCACTGTGCAGAGAGATCCATAATATCCTATGACCCCTGGGATGTCCTCCAAGAGACCATAGGATTGCATCCTAAACCTAATATGAAACTAATCTTGGGTTTCTTTTTGCAAAGGATTTATGTTGCCTTCTTCTAAATCCTATATGTAGCCCACCTATTTCCTACCATCTTCTAAATCCCGTTAGCTTTTCCAGTTACTCTTGCTCCATTTATTTATTTATTTTATTATGGACATTATCCAGCTGTCTCATTCCCTTAATGCAAATGACGTTGCAATAGCGGAAACTAGGCTCTGAACTATGCACAAGAGAAGAACCCAACTAAAGTTACATTTGTGCAAGCGGTTGTGCATTATGCTAGTGCAATGGGCAACCACATTACACAATGGAAAGATTCAGTGGGGTTCTACTAGCACTATTTGAGTTTGTGAAATTACACCATTGGATACTGCCCTATATTTCTTTACCATCCAATAGCTGAAGCTCCATTGCCCCTAAGGAGAGGTAACAAGAACCTTCTCTTATATCCATGCCAAGTTAAGCTGGTTATATGCTGATATCCCAAACCTCTTGCTCTCTAGGAAGCTGACTTGAGCATGTGTGCTATTTTTTTTTAGTTATAGTATCTATTGAGTCCTCTATCCCAGTTGAACAGCATTTTCTAGTCTACCCCACTGGAGCATTTCTATGGGGAAAGTCCTCCACATTCTCTCAGCTTTCAGATCAAACTAGGTGCCATATACTTTGCTGACAATTAGGCAGTTTGCTAGAAAACATCATTTTTTACTAAATCATTCCCAAGGCCACTAAACCTTAATTTTTTTTAATTAGGTAATATATTGCCTAGTGTGCAGTGGGATCTCACTAAACGTGTGCGTGCATGCGCACGCACGTACGCGCGCACACACACACACACACAAAATGTCACACTGGCAACTAACATATCAACAATTTTATTCTTGTTATCAGCACTCTTAGCAGAATTATAAGAACAGTTACAAATGATACACGGTAAATGTTATGTTTTAAATATATCTTTTTTCTCTTTAAACTTTGGAATGATGGAATAGTGCTTCCCTGTGACTAAAATACTTATAATAATATATACATGTGGTTTCTAGCTGCTGGTTATGCATTCATTTTTTTCAGAATTTTGTTTTTTGTTTTTGTTTTAGATTAAAGCTTTCAGTAACACGCATTTCCAGGGATCATGTGTAGATTTTACAACAGAAGTTGCTGACTTTGCATCTTTCACACCTTGTTCTTTTAAAGTTCTACGGGGATGGTGAGTTGATTTTTAAACTGCCTTGAAAATTGTCTCCGTTTTAAGAAGGAAGCGGCTGTTAACTTCCTTGTGGAAACCTTACACAATTGCTATAGTCTGCAATCAGTTTTGTGCCATATTTTAGAAATAAAGGTTATATAAGCCTCTGATTCATCACCAATGCTACAAAGGTACTGCTATTTGCATCATCATCAGGCGATCACTCGTGACCGAGTAAGATTGTCTTCTGGGATAAAAGAAGGAAATTCTAAAGAAGATTGTGTAGACTCTAGCGATGGGTCCGTAAGTGACTGTGGAGGCCAATTCTAGATCCACACAGCTTCCCACAGTGAGGACACAGGTTACCAGATAGAAGATGGTCCTGTAAAGGATTCATTTGACGTGCTTTTCGCTTAGCACGTTTCTCCCTTTCACCTTGCATTCGGGCTTCTTCAAAGTCCATGGAACCTTTGTGAAAGGCCAACCTCCATTTAGATCGTTCATGGGCCAGAGCTTCCCAGTTTTCGATGTTTATATTGCATTTTTTTAGATTAGCCTTATGAACATCTTTAAACCTCTTATATTGACCACCAATATTCCACTTTCCATCCTTGAGTTGGGAGTAAAGTAACTGCTTTGGGAGACGGCAGTCAGGCATTCGAACAACATGACCGGTCCACTGAAGTTGGCGTTGAAGGATCATTTTTTCAATGCTAGTAGTCTTTGCTTCTTCCAGTACACTGACATTTGTTCGCCTATCTTCCCAAGTAATTTGCAGGATTTTCCGGAGGCAATGTTGATGAAACCTTTCAAGGAGGTGGAAGTGACGTTTATAGATAGTCCATGTTTCGCAGGCATACAATAAAGTTGGTAATACAATGGCTTCATAAACCAGTGTTTTGGTCTTCTTACAAATATCCCGATCCTCGAACACTCTATGTTTCATTCGAGAAAATGTGGCACTTGCGGAGCTCAGACGATGCTGGATTTCACTGTCGATGTTAGCTGTAACAGAAAGATAGCTGCCAAGATAGAGAAAATGATCGACATTTTCCAGTATTGTCCCGCCAAGCTGGATAGATGGCATCACCAAAGGATTGGCTTGCACTTGCTGATGAAGCACTTTGGTTTTTTTGATGTTAAGTGAGAGACCAAGTTTTTCGTATGCTTCTGCAAAAGCATTTAGGATAGTTTGGAGATCATCCTCTGAATGTGCGGAGACCACATTATCATCAGCATACTGAAGTTCCACAACGGAGGTTGTAATTACCTTACTTTTTGCTTTCAGCCTGCTGAGATTAAAAAGCTTTCCATCTGTTCGATATATAATTCCCACACCGGTGAGAAGTTTCCCCTTGACAAGATGTAAAACCATGGCGATGAAAATGGCAAATAATGTTGGGGCGATAACACATCCCTGTTTAACACCTGATCCCACTTTAAATGGAGCACCATGAGAGCCGTTGTTGTCCAAAACCGTAGCCATCATGTTGTCATGGAGAAGTCGCAAGATATTCACAAATTTATTGGGGCATCCAATTTTCATAAGGATAGTCCAGAGAGCTGTACGGTCTACAGTATCAAAGGCCTTAGCCAAATCGATAAATGCCATATAAAGGGGTTGATTTTGCTCCCGGCATTTTTCTTGGAGCTGACGTGCAGTAAAAATCATGTCTACTGTCCCTCTAGAGGGGCGGAAACCATATTGAGTTTCAGGGAGGATCTCTTCTGAAATAGATAGAAGACGGTTTGCGAGAATCCTAGCAAATATTTTACCTGCGGTTGCTAAGAGGCCTGGGGTCATTAGAAAACACGGTTGAGCAAATGCCAGGGCCCCATGGGCCCCAGCAGAGCCAACTGCCCATGCTGCTTGCCTGTGCACTGGGCTTGGTGGATTCTTTTTTTAAATAATGTACTTTTTTGCCACTGAAATGAATCCTGAGCAGCAGTAGCAAGGGAGTGACAGAGGATGGCCGCTGGAGTCATTTCCTCTGGTCAACTCGATAACCTTAGTGAACTGTGCCTGCTTATCCAAGGAGCAGAACTTGATGGCCCTTCAGTGTCAGGGCCAGATCTACCAGAGTTGCGAAAAGATTACACTCAGCTAAGAACTGCTGGTCTGCTGTGGCAATTTCTACTTGCAGTTCCTAGGCGTATCCATCAGCCTGAAGGGAACTGTGCAAGGGAATCCAAACCAGTAGCACAGTTTGGGTCAGTTTTGAACCTTCCAAGTGGTAGAGAAGGAGGAGATGTCATCTTGATTTGGGCTGCAATCCTCAGCATACTTATTTAGAAATAAGCACCCACTTATATCCGTGAGATTTACTTCAGAGTAACCTGAAGGGTTGCATTATTGGGATTCCTCCATAGGGGCATCCAGGTTTGGCTTTTAAGTGGATGACCATCTTTGATAATAGCAAAAACCCCAGGCACTTTAAGACTACTAATAGCCTGGTCTTTTTAATTTGAATAACAGCAGCCACAACCTGACCCAGTTTTCTTTCTCTTTCCAGTAATTGGAGAGTTTAGGGACTTAACTACATGATAGGTTAAATAGGTAGTGTGCCTCTACCCTTTTTCTTCTTTACTTACAAGTAATCTTACAGACCCGATCCAGATTGGAATCACTGTAGGTAGGAGAGGTTTTAAGCCTTTCCCTCTCAGCTGCTTCTTTTCCTAAATGTACCCCCCTCACCAGAGGCAGCTAAAAAAGAGGGGGGAAAGTCTCCATGGGTACCAAATTCATCTGCCAAACCTGAATGCATTTAAAGTATAGGTGAAGGCTCCCTGGCATAGTATGTGAAATCCATTGAACTTAGTGGGGCTTACGTCTGAGTAAACATACATAGGATTGAGCTGCTAGTTTCTAGAGCAACAGTATCTCCCCCACTTGAAGTTGCAAGGCGCTCCTCTCTGTGCAAGCTGTAGTGCAGCTGCTTGTTCTGCCCCTGTCTCCTAGTAAGTCTACCAGGGGCAGGGTAATTTGAGGGGGGGCCCCCAAGGGCACTTTGTCTAGGGGACCCTCAAGCCTGGAGCTAGCTAGCCCTGATCATAATGTCTATATATTTTGTATCTACACCACCTAACTGTTTAGTTGTAATTCCTCAAAATGAAATCAATATTTGTTTACAGATTTCTCTTCTATAAAGATTTTATTTTGGAAAAAACATAATAACCTATTGCAATAATTAACCTTTTCTTGGGTTTATCCTTTCAGCTGGTTGCTACATTACCAGGAGAAAACTGCTGATGGTCAATGTGTGCTAGAAGAAGATGTCTACACTGATCTTGGTTCCTGTGGCTGTCCAGCAGCAGTGGTCAAGTCCCTTGAGCCTGTTGAATATGTAAGAATTTTATTAAAATGACTGTTTCCATAGCAAGCCATGTCCAGAGAAGCCTATTAAATTCCAGAAACTTGAATTCAGAAAAAATAGCATCTAGGAGAGAAATTGTCATTTTGGCTCACACATTTTTGATCATATGCACAGATGTTAAAGAGAACCTAGGTTTGTCTATCTAAAGAGACTTTTTATCATTGCCTAAAAAGTAGTCCAGCAAAGCATCAACAGAGCTTCGCACAATAGAAACCTTGGACCTGGAATAGCATCAGTATGTAGCCACGCTGATCAGGCAAAGCTCGTAAAGCAACTACCTGCATTAAGAACCTGAGTCATGCCATTTGTACTTGGTGTGTTTATAACATGAAGAAATGCTGAACAGTGGAGGGACATGGGTGGATTCCTATTCTAACCTGAACTGGGCTGCTTAGCTTTGTGAGACTTACCTATATTTTAAGCATTCAGTAGTTAAAAATCAAGGATATTAAAAATGGTATGGAGCTACTATATGACCTGGTTTGCACAACATGCTAGGGCTCACCATGGGTTACTTAAGTCACAGTGAGCCATGGTGCATGCCATATGTGATTTGAATATACAATCACCAATAAGGGGTTGTCATGTCGTGGAAACCCAGCCATCGGGGGTTATTCGAGGATTAAACAGCAATCCAGAAGAATGAGGTTTAAAATATGTACTTTTAAAAAGGTACTCACCACCAGTATGCTTGGGGAAAACATGTTCATTTTATTTTTTTCAAATAAATATACAGAAGTTTGACCTTGAATAATGACAAAAAAACTCCTTTTGTTTTAAATAACGTTTAACATCCCTGGAAACAGGTACTTGATTTCAAAATGGGACTCTTACTAGCATAGTTATTTTGATTTACTTAGATGTGGGCTTGAAAAACCATTATTGTGCATAGATGAGATTTTCCATTTTACTTTTATATATGCTGATCAGATTTTATGCAGTTCAAATATTACTTGCTAACATTTTGTTAACAAGTCCTAAATTAAGGAGCTTTTCATAACAGTAGTTTCTAGTCTTGAAGTTGCTGCTTGACACTCTGTCTGTTAGTGTATAGAAGTGCCCTGTTGGGCAACAAGGATCAGCTTTTGTCAAAACATCTGAAGATGGTATCCATAGGACATCTTGTTTATCTGGATACATAAATGATTTTGCTGGTCCAGCTGGATGAAGAAAGCTCACTAACACTTCTGCTCTCTGATCATCTGTTTGTAAAACACAACCTAACCACCATTGTGAGATATAAACACATGTAACAAATCCTCGTATTTCTTGCAATTCCAGTTCTCCTTCTTTAATAGTCACTGTCTCTTTTCTGGATTCGCATTGAAATGAATATCTTTTAGTAGCAACAGTGTGTTTTGTTAATGGAATTACAGCGTGAATTTTCTGTGTCCCAGGAATCGTCTTGAATTCTCGAAGCAACATTTCAGAAGCTTTTCTTCCAGTTCATAATCTTTACTTGTGGTGTATTGAAATGCAACCTGTGTGATGTTCTCCTTTGCCCAATCAAAGAGCTGACGAGGGGTCATGATTTGTTTTTCATATGAATGCTGCAAACTTGCTCGAGCAGCTAACCTTTTCACAGTGCCACCCAAACCATCACAAGGCACTTTTCCATGCGATGTGGCAAAGAAGTGCCATTCTGCATCGATACCGAAATCTGACTTATGCTTACTTAAGTTGTTGAAGTTTTTACCGTTTTTATACTGTGCTGCTGCACCATCAGGGAAATAATAGATCTGCACTAGATGCTTGCTTCCAGCTTGCACTAGCTACTGCTCCATATGAAGCACAACAAAGATGCAACCTGAAAATGGGTCATTCCATGTAAAATCAACCAAAAAAAATATATGAAAATTTACCTCACCATCTGCGATTTTTTTAAAAACTGGCATACTGGTAGACCAGCATGAGAAATGAACATACACCAAATTATAGGTCATTATACCTCACGGTTCAAAAGTACAGTGTGCTCAAAAAATGCCCAAAACACGATTTTTCAGCATTTGTGACTACACAAAAAGTATCATAACTTCCTTCAGAATTGACCTAGAAAGTAAATCATGGTGTCATATGAAAGCTCTCAAACTACCCTTTTATATGATATGTAACATGAAGCATGCATGTGAAATAAAATATTCAAGGTCATAGTTTCTTTAATTTGACCTTGAAGATCAAAAAAACGAAATGTTTTTTTTTTTTGCTGATTTTTTTCCTCAGATAACCCATGTTTACCTTGAGTATATGCACCGATTTCCAGAACGGGGTTCCAAACAGTTCAGAAGATGTGAATGTTCTTATGCATCCACAGTACCTCCCTACAATAACTTCACCCCCTTATACACACTTAAAACAGAATTTTTTGGAGGGAAATTAAACTTAAGCCCACCCACCCCTTCCGGAGCTTCCGGGGCCTTCAGGCTGAAACCAAACCAGGCATGGGTAGGCCTCAAACCTTCACAGAGATATATCTCTTTGGATGTCTACATTAAATCAAGCTTTATTCACAGATTCTGATAAGAAAGAAAAAGGCAGGCCTGAAGCCGTGACAAGTGCTGACCCCACTTCTGCTGCAATGTGTTCATGACTTTTCAAATTGTTGAATTCCTGCACACCATTTCTACAGGGGTTGACAACTTGTAGGATAAAACATATGGAGGGCCGCAACTCTTATGATCCCTCACCATTGACTATGCTGGCAAGAGTTGTAGGCAAAAATACCTGGAGGGCCACAAGCTGCCCACCCCTGATCTAGTTCCTTTTCTAATAGATTTCATAGATTGGAATCACTGCAGGTAGGAGAGGTTTTAAGCCTTTCCCTCTCAGCTGCTTCTTTTCCTAAATGTACCCCCCTCACCAGAGGCAGCTAAAAAAGAGGGGGGAAAGTCTCCATGGGTACCACATTCATCTGCCAAACCTGAGTTGGATTCATCTGCCAAACCTCCTTCTGAGTTGGAAGGAGCCTACAAGGCTATCGAATCCAACCCCCTGCTCAATGCAGGAAACTAGAGGAGGGGTCTCCCATCTAAGTAATAACCGGGCCTGACCCTGCTTAGCTTTCCACGCTCAGACAAGCTGAGCCAGCGTGAAAGGAAACTGAGTATCATCAATAGGATAAAGGAAATGTCACCTGAAGTTGTCAAATTACGAAGGAAATTATAGGTAGATTTGATTATGGATATCTTTGCTTCCAAAGTTCTCAATTTATTTGAAGATTTTGCTTAGCAGTCAAAATCCATGGTGGCCCTGTCCTCATATATCTCATCTTTTAAGCATGTACTCCCCCTCTGTAATTGCCCTCTAAAGGGAATCAAGGTCCTCTTAGTCTTAGTCCATTTGACCTGCAGCATAATCCTATGCATGCTTACTCAGGACAGGAGTAAGTGCCACTGTATTCAGTGGGGCTTACTACCAGGTAATAGGCTTCTAGCCACAATCTCCTTTGAACTTGGCTAGGTTTATTTTTCAAACTTTGTGATGCCAATTCATCTGTACTGAGCTATAACGTTGAGAGACGTTCTGATAAGAGAACACCTCTGCATTCTGTAGATGAACCGTTCTTTCATTTGTCTATTTTAAACTTTCACATTTTTGAACTCCTACTAGTCTTTAAATTATCTAGTGTCCAAGATTAAGCATGGTTAGCACTAACTTTTGTCTGTTGGTTAAGATTCCAGATGTGCAGTGAAGCCTGTCTCTGGAGGGAGTTGTCTCCTGTGCAACTACAGCGAGACATGGTTGTCACCTTGCAAGCAGAGAGGCCAGAGGGAAGGGGGAACTGCTTTAATAATGTCTTGCTTACTGCAGATGTTACCAACCTTTGTCTGTCTTGTAGGTTTTTGCTGAGCCTTCCATCAGCCTTTTTGCTTTGGAGAATTGTGAAGGCAGAGAGCTGCACTTCCAAGAAGCTGTCAGTTCAATTCTGAATAAGGATGTTCACTTTCTTACCCAGTCTGTGTGGGTAAGAAGCGGACTGTAAGTATGATGACGGCTACTTCATAGAATAATATAATAAATGGGGAATGGTGTTACTTTGTTATGCTACAACAAGTAAACTTTTGGTGCTTTCTCCCTTGTTCTGCATTCCTTATTATTAATTTATTATTATTTATTAACTTTCATAGATGCCTTTCTCAAAAAAAAGACTCAGGGTGTCTACAACAAAAATTAAAATATACAAAGATGTAATACAATTCAAAACAACTAAAAATAATTAAGAATAAAATATCATGACCCGATAAAACAGCTAAATCAAAAAGCCCATCATATGCCTGGGCATAGATCCTTTACTCAAGACAAAGGGAAGTAATCTCCCCAAATAGTCCCAAATGATGACAGTGGATGGTATTGTATGACATCATGAGTCTTTTTTTTTTTTTACTTCCAACTCATAACTGAGGCACAACCATCCTAGACTTTGTCTGTTCTTGGTAAGCTATATCTAGACGGTTCAATACATAACAGAATGAAATGAAAATTGTGAGTGAGTGAAAAAGCTAGAACATAGTGAGCAAATCTGTACACATGAGATAAAGAACTGTAAGAGAAGTTTGTATGTGAGCCTACTTTTCAGTGAGGTGGAAACTAATGGTTTATGTTTAGTATGTGTGAAGGGGAGTGCCAAGAGGTAATATCTGTGACTATCTTTTAAGCAGTAGCTGGAAGTAAGCAAGAATCTAGATGGAAAAGAAAAGTGAAATACTTCTAAAAGCATGAGACACTATGGAACAGTACCTATTTGGGATGTGCATTGGAGGATTCGTCTGAAGCCCAGAACTTGGCCCCTTTGGAGTGCACAGAATCAAAGCTGGACCTTGCATGAGGCTTTGTTCACAATTCGGCTTCAGAAAGGCAGACTGTGTGTCCAAAATAGCATCCTATGCTTTCTTTCTCTAAATGCTGATGAGGGAGGGAAGGAGAGGAGTTGAGTGACTGACAAGACCACCTTATAATCATAAGGCACATTTTACCAGGAGCTCTCTAGTCACTCTGCTTTGGGGGAGGGCAAGGAGAAGACTGTAAGATGGCCATTCTTCCAACGCCACCAGCTTCGGTATGAAAAAGCCTTAAACTGGTTTTCAGTCATCATAACTCCCTAGCCCTTTAACCCTTCTGAAACCTTGCAGATTTCTTGCCTGGAGACATCTTTATGATGTGTGCTGTTTTCATATGAAAAAGATGAGGGTGGGAGGGAAGGGGAAACAAATCACCCTCACCTCAATTTGAGGATTTCTCTTTCACATAAATAGCTACACGTATCCTTCTGAAACTGCAATTCTCTTGCTTAGAACTACGGTACCTCTATGCTGTCTGTCGTTTTCTGAAAAATGGTCCACAAGGAGCATAGCGGAATAAGCATGTCCTTTTTTTGATACCCTCAAAATGTCAGTCTGCTGTTGCACAGAAATCCCTGCACATATTCATCTGAAATTTGGCAAAGGCTCAATACACTCAAAGTATCTATCTGCAAATTTCATCCAATTCTGCGCCTATTTTTCTGCAATTTGGCAGGTGTAACTCCCTCCCAAGGGGCTGCTATGCCTGTAAATTTCATCCACTTCTGATGAAGAGAGAGAAAAAATCTATAGCTGCTGTTTGATGTCCCATGGTAGTCAATCGGAGGCATGAAGCCTTGGATTTCTGAATCTCAACTTGGGTTCTACACCTGAGTCGACGTGGACAGCTTCTGAATCGGTCTGAGCGGAATCAGGTCATATTCTGAAGCACAGAATTGAGGCCCTAGTCAAATCTTGTGGACGGTGTACAACTCTAGCACTTGTCAATACACATATTGAGAATAAAGCTTGTAACATACCAAGTATTGGAAGACTATGGAGATGTTGCCCTAGGCCTGTGATAGGGAACCTTTTAATTACTATGCAAAATATCAATTTCAGATCAGGCCGATCAGTTGTAACATGTTTTCTTCTATTTGGTTTGCACTAAACAAAAAATAATGTAGTTACCAAATACCATTTAAATCAAAAGTTTTGTGCTGTAAATCTGCACTAATCTTATACTATTTTGTTTTAGAAAAATGTAACTTGACCAATACAATTTAAAAACTATTAATAATCTGATTTCCTTTTGAATAATTTTTTTATTGTCCATATCAGTTATGATACCCATTTTATAGCCTCTGATTACACTCATAACAATATTTCTGTGAAAAGGAACTCCATGCTACTATATTCCCCCAAAGGCAATTTGGGACACATACATATTAATATGTATGTGTATATATATGTGTGTAATGCAAGTATATGAAATGTATTAGTCTTGCAAAACCACATTTTGAAATAACAGAAGTTCAGATTAGTGGAATTGTTTGTTCACATGTTGTAAGCAAGATAGAACAAGCAAAAAATGCATGAATAAATTGCAGTCTTAGACTTGCAAAACAGGAAGTACACTATCTTATTTTTGGACAGGTTTGGAAGAAAGACATTGAGAACCTACAATACACAAAGTTCATGCTTGCAACAGCTGTAGATTCTAAATGTAGTGTCAGAATACAAGCTGCAATGGATAAGGAGCCCCACTGACATAGGAGTCACCAGCCTCCCCTGGGAAGAGTATGAGGAACAATAGCAGCTAGTGACAAGACTGTGATGCACCACCCCCCACAAAAAAAAACTACTTTAGAAAGCAATAAAATAGACCAGAACTTATGCATTCTTATTGTGCCTTGAAGGTGTTCTAAGTTAACAGATATAGGCTACAATACAGAAAACGGCAGGCCTACATTCATCCTCCAAACAAGGTGTGCATTCTGACACACACACAATTTTTAAAGTAATTGGTGAATGATGGGAAGGGGGAACCTCATGTTACAAGAGACAAATCAGAAGTCTGCTGGACATATGCAAGGCTTTGGGTACATCTACCCAAAATGTACAACAAGATCTGCCACAGATGGCCTTCTCCCTGTCCCATCAGCCAGAGAAACCAGGCTGGTGGGGACTAGGAGGAGGGCCTTTTCTGTGGCAGCCCCCAATTTATGGAACTCTCTCCCCAGTGACCTCCGCCGTGCCCCTTCCTTGATTAGCTTCTGCCGGGCATTAAAAACATGGCTTTTCAGGTGGGAATATGGGGTGGGTTAGGATTTTAAAGTTTTGTACTTTTTTAAATTGTGTTTTACACTCAGTTTTTTTTTTCTTGTATTTTATTGGACTGTGCATCGCTCAGAGTGGCCGGATGACTGGCTGGATGGGCGATTCAAAAATTAATAAAATAAATAAATAAATCTAAAGAACTTATCACTTAGAATTCTCAGTGGAATTTTCTATGGAGTTAGGTTCGAACTGAAAGAAATTACTCCAAATTTATTTGTATTTCCTCTGCCCCCCCCTCACTCTTTCTCTGTCCAGTGTTGTTCAAATGACCAAAACCCTGTCTGAATAGGAAGGTGATATTCCTATGCTATAGACTAATCTTTGACATAGTCTCTGCTTGTTTCATTATAACTGAGATTGGCATAGGTTGTCATCTTGCCCTAAATAGACTATTCTAGTAGAAATGTCTGGGCCCAATTTTGTGCATGTCTGTTGGGAAGTGAGTTCCACAAGTTTGCATAGGATTTCAGCCTTTAGTGGCTTACATCTTGGCATTTAGTATAATGTGATCATGGAAAGTGTAAAAGATTTACCTAGATCTTATTTTGTAAAGTTGGAATGATAGTATTAATATATTTAATTTGCATCTCATTTTGAACTAGATGGATTGCATATGAAGGATGTAATTTCTTAGGGAAGCAATTTCTCCTCGAACCCAGCAAGATTTCAAACTGGACTCAATTCAGTGGCTGGAAAGTAATTGGCTCCCTTCGTCCTGTAAAGCAGGTACTGTAGCAAAAGTCTCCTTAAAACAGTTTCTGTTTCTTCTAGGGGAATACATATTTAGCATAGCAACCTTCAGCTTTCTGTCAGTTGTGGAAGTGCCCTATCTTTTGTGCCTCAATCACACAGAAGTGTTGTCTTGTGTGCTATCAGAGGGGGAAAGTTACATCTGAGTGGGTTTATCATAAGGGTTTATGCTTCTTCGTGAAGTATGAGGTGCTCTTTTCTCTTTTAGCCAGCAGTATACTTCAGAATAAAAAACAGATCCCAACACAAATACCTGACAGTTGCTGGGAATCTAACCGACGCAAGAGCAACATCAGTATGTCTTTCCCTGTTAAATGGCAAGAATACTCAGATCTGGAGCTACAGTTGTGGTCTCATCAAGTCCAAGGTACTCTGCTAGCTGTTGAAACTGCAATGCCATATTCCATCTCTGCCTTGTCACATTAAAACTTGGCCACTGTTTCTGTTGTGCAAATAAGAACCAAGGTGATATGATTTGCAGCAGATAAAATTTAGGTGAGAGGAAGGTGCTTAACCCTTCCCCTGTATGAGAGCCAGTGTGGCATAGTGGTTAGAGTGTTGGACTGGGACTCGGGAGATCCGGGTTCTAGTCCCCGCTTGGCCATGAAACTCACTGGGTGACTTTGGGCCAGTCACTGACTCTCAGCCTAACCTACCTCACACGGTTGTTGTGAAGATAAAATGGAGAGGATTAGGATTATGTAAGCTGCCTTGGGTTCCTTGCAGGGAAAAAGGTGGGGTATAAATATAATAAATAAATAAATAAATAAATAAATAATGTCCTTTTCTCCCAGCTTGCTTCTTACCCAGCCCAGATTCTTAGCCCAGGTTTCCATTGCATTCGCAAATTCATATTTCCAGTTTCTACAAATAAACTGCAAACTCTTTAGAGTGAAAATAGATCATGTACTTTAAAAGCAAATAAAACACACTTTGTCTCACTTAAGTAGAGATTGTTTGTTTTTATAACAACCTTCATGGAAGAATAAATTATTTGACTTCTGTATCTTTTTCAAGTTCAGATGCATTCACTTTGAATGTGATACATTCACTTGCATGAATGTCTTCCTCAGATAAAAACCTCTGTAAAATGTTACTTTAGTGTGTTTTGCATCACAGGAGTGTGCTAATTTGTAGCAGACCTCTCAGGCAATCTCTATCATGCATCAGCAAGAAATAAAACAAAGCCGGTTTAATTACTCTGCAACCCTTGGCACTTTTATGCTTCTTTAAGGCATCATCTGAGCTGCTGCTTAGATGATTGTTGTACACTGCCCAGAGAGCTTCAGCTATTGGGCAGTATAGAAAATGAATGAATAAATAAAATGTGTGTGTAGATGAACTGTGCAAGTGATACAGTGTTACATAGTACATACCTTCACCTTTGCTGTATTCAGGGAATACTTAGAAACTGTTCCTACTCTGCATATTCTCTGAGAGGGCAACAGTTCCATTGGCATCCAAGGTAAACCTAGTAAATTATACAGTGAGCTCCTTTGAACACTGAGGAGCTCAAGGATGCATTTAGCCTCTCTTAATCAGTGATCATCTTAGACATTTTTGTAACTGATGTGAGAAGTCAAAAGGTGGTATCCAACACTGTTACTCTGTGAATGGAAGCCACTTCTGTTCACAGAGCAACAACCTTGGATATCACCTAAGATGATCTTGCTGTAGACTAGAGTTCAGTTCGACACTGGAAGCAAGATGGTGCCATCGGGTAAATACGCTACTAGAAGGAACTGCCTCATTTTGCTTTATGGTAAGCCAAAACTGCCTTGATACAATTGTTCAGACATAGGCCTGTGTCTATAGAGCATAACCATGCCCAACAATGGATTTGAGGCCTGTAGCGCAGTGAAGAAGTTTGTTTTTAATCTTCAGGTAAAATACAATGTTTTTAAACTGAGTAGTAATAAGAGTGATATCCTGTACTCAGTAAATCACTTGTATGACTTGGTGGTATGATGGATGCAAGCTTCTAGTTGGAGATTATATTCTGACTGTACTTTTCTGTAGGCATATCTCTGCCAAAAATATATAAATGTTGAAGCGCTTCGAAGCTATGACCAAATTCTATTTTCCTCTCTACGCATCTAGGTTAATGATGCTTGCCTTGATGTTATTGGAGGCAGAGATGTACCTGGTGCCAAAGTGGCATTGTGGGTAGAGCATGGGAAGGCAAGACAGAAATGGATGCTCAACAAGGATGGGACCATTGGCTCATACCTCCATGATCAGCTTGTTCTTGATATCAAAGGTACTAACACACATTCAGTTGGTTTAGGCTATTATTTTACATACCCTGTTAAGTTGGTACAAAAGCATGAGTCTTCACATAGTTGTGTCTCCTTTTTTAAAGCTCTAAAGCTAGTCAGGTCAAGCTTGCCTAGAATAATTTAGGAAGTGCTCATGTATGTGAGAACAAAAGGGTAATACTAAAGGCCACTAGGTCCACTTGCTGACTAGACATTGGAATATTGGCCCTTGTCTTGCCAGTTGAATGGGCAGCTAAAATAATATTACTTTGCTATACAAGTAGCAAGTGCAATTGCTATAGACATGCAGATTAAATTGAACGGAAGATTCATGTGTTTATACACAATGGTAACATTTGTTTATGACACCTTCCATTTTGGAAAAGTGGTTCAAAGATTGTTCCTGGATAATGCTTTTTTCGCTACAGTGAAAATTCCCTGAAATTTTATCTTTTAAAGAAGGCCAGCGCTGCCTGAATCAGTGCAGTGTTTTTTGTATCTGTCAATATTTCAGTTCCAAATTGCCATGACCATCTCTAGGATCTCTGTATTCCTAAACTAGAGATCCTAGAGATGGTCATGGCAATTTGGAATTGTAATTACTGGTGCTTAATAACAGGGCTATTACTGCTATGGGGTCCTGAGACATCCAGGTGTATCTGCAGC
Organism: Shinisaurus crocodilurus; assembly: GCA_021292165.1. NCBI lineage: Eukaryota > Metazoa > Chordata > Lepidosauria > Squamata > Shinisauridae > Shinisaurus > Shinisaurus crocodilurus. Next base: position 240,665,599 of record CM037878.1, on the reverse strand, counting down.
TGCAAGACAACCATCCATTCCCTAAACCTGTTCAGAAAGGAAGCATTAGAGTAGGTAGCAGCCATTTGCATACTGGTAAGTTACCTATATGACTTAGACAAGCAAAGAAAAAATATAAAGCAAAGACAAGAAGGGACATTTAGGGTGCAATCATTTGCATATTTGGACAGAAAATGTCTTCTAATTCCCAGCATGCCTCAGCCAGCATGGCTGGCTAGAGGGATGCTGGGACTTGTAGGACTTTTTTCTGTCTAAACATGAATAGGATTATGCCCTTAAACCATGAAGTTATTCCCTGGCTAACTAACCCTTACTGTAGGACATTATGACTACCTTCTTATTCCTAAAGTACATTGTGTGGGATCAGTTAGGTCTGGACCTCATATGTCACCTGCTTGCTTTCAGTTTATCTGAAAAGGTTTTTGAAACATTTTTAAGGTGTGGCATTTTAGACATATAGCACATATAAAAGTCAGTAAGTACTTAAAAGGAGTCTATGTTAATCTGTCTCAAACTTCTATTTTAGGAGGATATTATTATGACAGGAACCACATCATTGTAAACCAACTTGACACTAGTGAATGCACTCAGAAATGGGACTTTGAAATATTGTGAGTGTGTCTCATCGCTACAAAGACATTTAGAAATGTGGACCAACATGGGCCAAAAACACTGTTGAACAAACTACTGAAGTCACAGAGCACTGGTGCATGTTATAGAATCTATCCAACTCTGCCAGGAAGAAATAAAAAATTGTAATTGTTTTAAGCCTTTAAAAACACAATCCTATGCATGTTTAGGTATGTCTGGCTGGGGAATGCTGGGAGTTGTAGGACTTCTTTCTGTCTAAACATGGATAGGATTGCGCCCTAAATAGGCTATGGAAAGCTAAATATATTGTCTAGTTTACACCTGTGAACAAATGTACTAGATTAGGGGAATAGTGTATACAGCACAGATTCCTATTAAGCAATAACCGATACCAGATGTTACAGTGGTGAGTATATAGACTTTCTCTACTTATTAACTTTGCGTTCCTGTAAAATTTTTTAGTTCTTTAACCCTTTACCTCATTATGTAAGAGCCAGTGAGGACAACTTGCAAAAAGTTGAGAAGAAATGTGTCTCCTATCATCTTCTATAATTTTTAAGCTGTAAGTAGGAGCATTTTGATTATTGCACTATTTTGTCATATCTAAATCTCTCACACCTTTAGAAAACTATGAGTGTTTTTTGCCTCAGATATGTTTCATAATTATACATTGCATTCACTATACTTATCTAAAGAAACTCAGAATGGAGATAAAACTAATGCTATTGTGAGTTATATGTTGAAAAGGCAAGTCAATTTGTGTTTAGCTTACTGCTAATTCTCTATTCTCAAGAGTATTCTATTCATAAAATACTGCAGAATTCATGTAAAATTCCCAGTGATGGGTTTCAGCTATTTGCCAAGGTTGAAAATGCAGCTTGATAGAGGACATATCTCCATAGAGCTCTGACACAGTGAAATGTTTCCAACTGAACTTTTGTACAGAAACTCTTTCTAGTGGTTTAAAGAATGGATTAATTGCGTCCATAAGAAATGAACAAATCTGTCTGAACATTTTACAAACAGACCATATTTGCTTAAGAGGTCTGCAGTGCATTACCCCCAATTCAAATTACAAGTGTGTTTCAGGCTATTGTTTTAATGCTGTAAATACAACAAGCAAGGGCCCAACAAGTTCGGCAGGCAATTAATGATTGGATCTCCCACCCTTTATTTTTACTTTAAAAATAGCCCAAATTAGATAGGAGCAGCTGTGCTGAGGTGTATGTGTGTAATTATTCCCCCAGTGCTGTTTTTCCAATGTGACACTCATATAGGCAACACCACTGGTTGCTTCACAGTAGCTGGGGTGGGGGATTTAGATCAAGAAAACAGCATGAGGGGAAAGGATTAAAAACCCAGACCTCACAGGGCTGCTGCTCTTGTCCAGTTCAGGGGGCCTCAACAGTTGCTTTTCAGTGAAAAATATTTTGGGAGATCAGATCTTCCATGTAATGTGTATTTTGGCCCAGAGTGAACATGGAGTGTGGTAACTGCAGCTGTCATTTGAATGTATAAACCTGTTACTAATATTTACAATGGATCACTGTGTAAAACCAGGAGGTGAATGGTCTACTTGCTGAGGCCACAATCCAGCCAAAGATAGATTTAAGTATTGTTTAGCTCCTTAAGGCTCCAATCCTATACCCACTTGCCTGAGAGTAAGTCCTATTAAACTCAATGAGATTTCTGAGTAGACATGGATAGGATCGCACAGTTAGTTATTAACTTTGGCAGGATTGTGCCATGTATTTAACAAATGCTCCTCCCTGAGGAAGTTATTAAAGTCAGAACACTAAAATAAGTCAACATGAAGTATACAGCTGCCTCATGTTGATTTGTTCTCTAGTTTCCTAGAAAATTGTATCAGATCTGGACAGTTTTTTCCCTATGCAGGGTTATTTTTTAAAAAATTACAGTCTTTACATATGAGCTTTCAAAAGAATATGAAAAAGCTGTTCATACCTTCTAATGTAAAGGCATAAGAAAACTCCAGTAGAACTGAAATTCAGCCTTGGGTCCTTTCCCCACTTTCAAAAGAACTTTTCTACATTCCATCATTGCACCAATTGGCATTGTTTTACTCAACTCAGATGTAAGTTGTGGTTTAAAGCACTAGTTCACAGTGTAATGCTAAAGGCGTGGAACTTACTTCATGCTAGTCACACACGGAACAGCCAAGTCTGTTTGGGTGGAGGTTTTTTTAATCAAAATTTTGTTGATTGGCTTCATTGGCAGGGAGTGGGGCAATGGGGACTGAATTTTGTGTGATATTTAATAGTTTGCAAAGGGCTTCATTTATACCGCATCAGCTGTTACATTGGAAAGGAGAACCGCATGCGCAGGATCTGTTTGCTCATGTGATTCTCTAGCCAGGTGGGCATTTGCACATGAAAACTAGATCATTACCCCAAGCTGCATCAGTGCACTTGTGTTCAGTATTATTAAATGAAATAAAAAAATTAGCTAAAACCAAAAGGTGCATGATTAGGTTTCTCATCTTTTTTTTTACAACTGCATAGATTACCACCAGGAAGAAGCAAATACTTTTTTTAAAATCTCTATTTTTGTATAAAGATATGGCATTATTAATATATTAAGAAAATCTACCTAAGGGCTTAAACCACAACTCAGCTGCATTGTGCCAGCAACCACAAAACAGAAAGCCCCAGACAGACACACACGGATGGGTTCTGGAGATACAGGCCATGCAACTACCGTCACTGGCTGGAATAGCGGCTGCCTTGAAACCAGCCATGCAGAGCCACAAGCCGTTAAAATAGCTCCTCTCCCAATAAAAGCAGCTCTGCAGTCTCCAGATCCTAGAGCAGGGATGGGGAACATGTGCCCCTCCAGATGTTGTACTGCAATTCCCATCATCCTTCACCACTGGCTAGAGCTGATGAAAGTTGCGGTTCAACATCTGGAGGGGGGCGCCTTCCCCGCCCCATCCTAAAACATGGGGCGCCTTCCCCGCCCCATCCTAAAACAAGCCTAGATTTTCTAGAGCTAAGGGGGGCATGTGAGGTGCAGTGCTGTGCAGGTGGTGGATTTCACCCTATAAATAGCACTTTAGATTGTAAAATAAATCATGTATTTACTTTTTGCTCTTTTTTTTTTAATGTACAGTATCTAGGATCTTTAAAGGTATTTTCATCTGAAGCACTTATTTAATTTTCTGTATGTTACTATATCAAACAATTCTTAAATACATTTAATAATACACCTTTTTTAAAACTTTGTGCTTTCAAGCGTATGTAAAATCCAGTCAAGATTATCTCATCTGGTTATCAGTGTTATGTAACTAAGGATGCAATCCTATGCATGTTTAAACGGAAAAAAGCCCAGCATTCTGCAGCCAGCAATGCTGGGAGTTGTAGGATGTTTTTCTGTCTAAACATGCATAAGGCTGAAATCCTATACCTACTTACCTGAGAGTAAACACTGTTGAAATTAGTGGGACTTGCATCTGAATAGACATATTTAGGATTGCAGTGCAAGGCTACAATTCTAAACACATTTACTGTGGAGTAAGCCCAATTAGACGCAGTGGGATTTACTTCTGAGAAAACATGCATAGAATTTCCACTCTAAGCACAGCAGACTTCTAGGATATGATATAGTCTTACCACAGGCATAATTACCACATGTGAAAAATTCTCATAGACTCCCATGCACTGGGTGGGGTAATGGCTTGTAATGGGAAAAACCGTCAAGGCCTTCCATGTACTCACTACAAGTTATGGATGCTTTGAAGCATCAGTAACTTATCTTGGGCAGGGGGCCAAAACAAGGCTTTAAAGAACCCGTGGAATATCTCCATGCAGAAGCCTGTTATCCAGAATGGGACTGAATTGTCCTAATTTTGTGATTGGACTCTATGCATGTCTATTATATTAGTGTTGCAGGGAAAAGAGGAAGATTTTCTACATCTGGTTCATTTTGTATTGTCTCAAATGCAATATTCTTTTTTAAATGCATCAAATCAGGTTTTTTTAAAAAACAGGAACTCCTAAAGATCAGAATTACATTTTGACTAAAAGTGACCTTATATATAATATACATAGATGATACTGCTCTGTGCCACTGAATTAAAATTAAAATACCATCAGTATGTGTCTTTTATTTACATGTGTTGTATTCTTTTGTTTACCCAGTATCAAACCAGCCACTTAATCTTATTGTGTTTCAAATGTGATCTACAAAGTGAAGAAGAAAAAGGATTTGGTTCCGGAGTTCTGGGACTGTAGTTCAAAACAGAATTGCAAGACTAGAGAGCATTGTGTAAACAAGTCTTTTTAAAATGAAGGAGCAGTCAAACACACGCTTCCACCCACCCCACGTTCTGATATGTGGGAGAGTCTTCTCATGAAGCTAGAAATGCATTAATGAAACTATTGTGGGTGGGGCTATTTATGTGACTTGTTCCCTGGCTGGAAAGGAGGACAGATTTATAAGGTGGAGAAGAACCAGTTTTCATACCCTATGGTGTATGCTCAAATGATATGGGGGTGGTGGTGTTCATATACTGCTGCTGGTGTACATGAAGGGGACACTGCACATTCAACAAAAATTTTATGTCATAAATGAAGTTTCTTACTTAGTATGATGCAAGACCTTTAGCATATATTTGGTGGTTTAAACCTCATTTATCTTTCTATATACCTTGAATAGTAACTCCAAATTACTTCTGCGTCACTTCTGGACGTTATATGACCAACCAACAAACACACCCACCCAATTAACGTTCAGCTTATGCAGCAGACCATGATAATATCCTCTGAACTCTGTTAATGTTTTACAAAGCAGCAGAGAAAAACACTGGGTTGGATCCAGGATCTGCCTTCTGCAAGAGGAAGGGCACTGCTTGCAGAAAGTCCCTCCACCTGGTATGTGGGAGTCCCCCCTCTCCCCATTCAGTGTTTCCTGACTGTGTAGCATTTTCAGGGGGCTGGAGGGGCTGCTATGGGGGGGGGGAGAATCACATCTGTCAGTACCATTGATCCAGCATAAATCTTCAACCCTTTATTCCTAGAATGTTGGTGCACAGATCTTATGTAAAATAATTTCCAAGGTAATCAAATGAAAAACAAATTTGCCTTAAAAATAAAAGTAGGAGTCTGCTTTGAGCTTCTAGCGAACCCTAAATAGGGAATACACCCCATTTGCAGCTTTAGCGAGATACCAATGGTGGTGGTGTACAGTAGGTTGGTTATTTCTGTCTTCTGGAATGGCATTTGATAATCAAAATCAATTCTGATCCTTTTGGCTTCACAGGCCACTGCAATTTAGGATATCACTTTTAGGATGGCAAGAGCAAGCCTTTTTAAGTATACAGGAGTTGTCATCACTGATACTAGGCTATACACATCACAATCAACTTCAGCGGCTTTACATCCTTCTCCTGTTTTCTGATGTATTTCAAGAAATCAGTACCCTTCTCATTTTTTAGATGCATGTGTTTTTATGTATCAGTCCAGTAAACAGGTCCTGAGTATATTTGGAATTTTGGTACACAATAAAATCTTTCATATTCTTACAAGTACATGTAAGAAGAGCCTTTCTACACACGAGATAACATTTTGCTCCTTCTGCGTAGAAACAGACGTTAACTTTGGCTGGTGCATGCCTTAAGTCCCTTGTTCTCTCAATGCAGAGATTTACGTGCATGCTTAACTCTCCCACTAAAATCCAGGACACATGTAAGACTGCTAATTTTGGCTGCATCAGGCCTTTAGATTACTTCAATGAGGCATTCACTCCACAGAGATAACACCAAGTTCTCTTTTTCTGCTTCTGAAGTAAGATTCAGTGCCTCAACACAGACAGTATCACAGCTCCAAATTTGCTTCAGCGCATCCATATGGGAAAGAGGAAATCGTAACCCATGAGTCTTTATGAGAAAGAAAGAAAGAAAGGTTAGAGACCAGATTGAACTAAATCGGACACCTCTTACAAGCACTTTATGCATGCCAACATGTACCACGGCCCACTAACAACTGCTCTTATGCAGATGAACACTATTCTTCATAAACATCTTATTACATGACTGTTAGCATAAGGTGTTTTCCAGCCAAGCCAAGGCCCTTGCTACAGCATAATTATCAGTGATGGCTTGTGACGGTCAGGGTAACTCTTACCATCACAGCAGCCATATGCCATCCTGCTGTGGGAAACTACAAACTAGTGGCAACCTCGCAGAAGGACAAATTGACCACATGTGCTATCCCCACAGTGTCTATCAGCAGTATGGAAGAAAAGTGCCTGCTTTTGTCTGTTTCTGTATGTGAATGTTGAGAATAGTGCTACCTTGTGTATACATAAGCTCCAAGAGTATATTATAGTATAGAATTGGAGCCCCATAGTCTTTGAATCCAGAAACCGTTTGCTGCATTGCTTACTCCAAATAATTCCCCAAAGAGGGCAGGCAGGTAAGAGTACCTTACAGGAATTCCTAAATACGTTCATAAAGAGCAGTGAGCATAGTTAGTTTGGTTTTAATGAGCATCTTGCTTATACATATAAGATAGTCTTCTATAAGTCTACTAAGAGTACAATCCTAAGCATGTATACTTGGAAGGAAGTCCCGCTGAATTCAAGAATTGTGCTCTTACAGTGCAATCCTACCAAGTGCGGAATGGAGATTCAAAGACTGCCTCATCCAAAGCCCTCCCACTTTCATGCAGGGTAGAAATGAAACAGTGGCATTTGTGCTACCATACCCTCTCTGCCCATGTTTCCCCCCTACAATTTCCCTTCCAATGAAACCAAGGGGAAGGAAGGAATCTACACCAGCTCCAGGGCTTGTGTAGACCATCATCTGCTTTGAGGGTGTATCTCAGGATCTTGTGGATCTACAATTACTTCCGGGACACCTCCATTCCCTGCTCTACGACATCAGAGTGGCGAATCTGATACATTCCATGGCCCAGGGATGTCTTCCCAGGCATGATAGGATAACATCCTTAATGTAGTGCTTTCACTGCCAGTGCTGGCAAATGCTTTGTGCAACTGAAAATATTACTAGCAGAAATTCGGGACTCTAGTAATATTCTCTAATCACAGAAAAGTGGAAGGCATACAGTCATGCCTTGGATTGAGAGCATAATTCATTCCGGAAACGTGCTTGTAATCCAAAACACTCTTATATCAAAACAAAATCCCCCCAAAAAATTTGTACAGAGATTTTTAATTTAAGCCGTTCTACAGTACTTGTATTGAAAGACGTCGCTTGTGTATCAAGTAAAAAAAGTTAAATATTTAAAAATGCTTGTCTTGCAAAATGCTCTCAAACCAAGTTACTTGCACTCCAAGGTATTACTGTATCTCTACTTGGAGAGAACATGCACGAAACACATGCTGGGGTGTAGGACTAAGTGAAGGCTAGCTAATATATAGTCAACAAGTTTGTAGGAAGTTGTTTGTCCTGAGGGTTTTGTTATTTTAATTCACTTTGCATTCCCATTTCTAAAAACATACGGTATGAAAATATAAATTTTAATAACCAGCTGAAGTGAAGCAACTTTTACAATTCAACTACACAGCCCAGAGTATGAGACAACATTCTACTCTTGGGGCACAACTACTATGCATGTTTAGACAGAAAAAAGTCCTACAACTCCCAGCATGCCGTAGCCAGCTATGCTGGCTGGGGCATGCTGGGAGTTGTAGGACTTTTTTCTGTCTAAACATGTATAGAATTGTGCCTTTAAGCGTGCAGGAGAAAGGCTGCAGCTTTATTAAAAGGGACAGCAGTGCATGAACTAAAAAGCAATTTTCTTCAGAACATATCTATTCATTACATTTTTATCCCACTTAAACCCCCAAGAGGCATGGAGCGGCCTATGAGGTTTTCCATTAAGCTACGAGAGGATAACTGGCCCAAGGCCACCCAGAAGGCTTCATGGCTGAGCAAGGATTTGAATTCAGGACTTGCCAGTCCCAGTCCAACACAAAATGAACAATCACTGTGATGTAGCAGTCAACAAAATCATTAACCATCAGCAATAACCAAGTTTGCAAAGAAAATGCCTTTAGCTTTTGCCCTAACACAGAGAACCGGCATATCCTAAGTAGAGCAGTATGAAACAAGCCAAAGCCAAAATTTCTTCTGTGCCACATCTCTTTATTTAAAAAAAATTAGTAAATGACACCTTATCCATATGTACAACATCGGCACTTTCAAACACAACTTTAAAAGTCAAGATGCAAAAGTGACAGTGATTAACTACAAGAGCCAAATGGAACCTGCCGGGTTCACTGAATATCAGTTGCTAGGGGAGAACAAAGCAGGGTTGCTGAGTTCATGCCCTGCGTGTGGGCTTCCTAAAAGCACCTGGCTGGCCATGGGATACTGGACTAGGACAAGGGTACTGAAACTCACTCAGCCCGAGGGCCAAAATTCCATTTTCAGAGAGAAGCTCCCAGGTGCTACATAGTGCAGTGTTCTCCGACCTTGGGTCCCCAGATGTTTTTGCCTACAACTCCCAGGGCTGGGGCATGCTGGGAGTTGTAGGCCAAAAACATCTGGGGACCCAAGGTAGGAGAACACTGCCGTAGCGGGTGGGGCTAAAGGCAATACAGGCAGGGCCAAAAATACCTGCATATTTCATCTTGAAGCTCTTCCTGACAGTAACTAAGCCTTAGGAGAGGCATTCCTTTTAGAAGGGCGGGCGGGCGGGGGAACTGCTATGGCCTAGGGCTGTGTCCCTACACCTGATCTTGTCAGTCAATGCTCCTCTAGGAATTCCAACTTGGTGGAACTGGGCCCAGTGGCAGGATGGCCAAAAAAACCCCACTGCTGACCAGCACAGGGGCAAAAAAGAGAGATCTGGAAAGTAATCAAGATTTGAAAATAAAAAAGGTTAATCAGCAGAATTAACAGAATGGAAGACTGACCTCTGTCATTTCTTCCTCATTCATATTCCCATCCCCCATCATATGGGTTTGCCTCTTGTTCTTTAAAGAGTGATACACAAAAACCATTTCTTTAAGCGAATCATCCTGGAAAACATGAAAGCACTTCAGCACATAAATCATCCCCCTCCTTCATAGTTAGAAGCCTCACTGTTTATTCCTTTTAGGGGTCGTTAATTATGTTCAGTATTTTTTTCTTACCAAAATTACTTAGTGAAATTCCTGAGCTAAGGCCAGCATATGGTTATACATATACACACATACTATATAGTTAGTATTATCAAGTACAGGTTTTAAACTCCTGCAAAACGTTAAGACCTTCCCTTTACAGAACAGCGCAACGGTATCACTATAATGACAAATCCCAATCACGTGCTGTGGGATGCAACTATGCAGTCTAAAAATAGCATACAGCCCATGTTAGAACACAGAAAGCCTTAATGAAAAGCAAGTCTCTGCAGACTGTACTCACCAAAAGGTCTTGTTCTGGTTCCACTGTAATTACGGTGTAGTCTTTAAACAGTAACCTGATTGTGCTGCCTACTTTTGGTAGTGCTCCAACTAAACAAGGAAGAACAGCCATATTACTTTGCTGCAAATCCCTCTCAACGAAGACCTGATGCAGATATTGCTGCAGCTGGCTAATTCCTATAAATACTTCTTACTCAAGTGGTCTACTTGTATGAGCAATGTTAATGTCTGAAGTAAAGACTCACGGAAGAGCACAGGGACTATTTTTTTTTTTTAATCATGGAAGTGGCTGCTGCAATCATGCATGGGTCCCCCTTCAGCTTTTAATTGAAATATGAAAAGAAGAAAACAGGAGAGTCTTCAGAAACGCAATACCTGCCTTGGTCTTTTGAACCAGTACGCACATTAACTCAACTATGGCAAGCTGGTTCTGCGTGACTGATAAATAAATAATGCTATTGCTTCCTGTGTGGCACAAGTTGTCTCCCCACCCTTTATGAAAAGTACACAGTAAACTTTAAATGTCACCTGGAGTCAAAGAGTCAAAGCTAGTCCCCAAGAAAGGAGGTAATCTGTTCATAATAAAATCTTTTTTCATTTCGGATGACCTCAGTTCTCTGCCATTTTCCAGACGGTCAGCAAGGCATCTCAGGAAGCCACTTAATTGCTTGGATGAATCAGACAAATCTACCTTCTAAACAAAGAGAACAAGAAGAAGGTATACTAGCAACTGGAAACAAGATCTTAATTTACTAGAAAAGGTGGTCCAAAAATCTCCAAGCATTACAGATACTGGCTCTTCAAGCTACTGTGCTGGGACAAAATTGACTTCATAGACGTCATAGATCATAGTTGTTAGGAGCCTACAAGGCTATCGAGTCCAACCCCCTGCTCAATGCAGGAAACTAGAGGAGGGGTCTCCCATCCAAGTAATAACCAGGCCTGACCCTGCTTAGCTTTCCACGCTCAGACAAGCTGAGCCAGCGTAAGCCATAGGCCTAAAGGTGTTTATTTCTGGAATAAGCAGGAATTCTTTTGAAGTCTTCTTCCTGTTCCCACAGTTTTGGGAAGCCACAGGTGACCAAGTTAAATGAATCCAAGTGTTGCATTGTGAAATCATAAAATTTGGAATGCATTAACTTACGTAGGTTTAGTTTTCCCATGCTTCCTTATCTATAAGCCTTTAGTATCTTTCACCCTCATAGTAATAAATATTTATGTGTAATCGGAAGTCTATGAAATTAGCTCTCTTTATTACAAGACCTCTATTAAAACTCTGCAGGGACCTTTGCAAGCCTTACTTTGCCTAACTTTATGCAAGACATTAGAATTAACAATCTTCTATCATTATTTCAAAATAAAAAGGCTAACATACTTCTTCAGGACTGACTTTGGCTTTTTAAAATAGCTCTTGTTTTATGATCCTGTCACGAAGAGATCAAGCAAGAAAACAACACAGTCACACAACTAATTGTGGGAGAACATCAAGATCTGGCGGTATACTGGTTTCACTCATAGGGCAGTTAAAAAGAACCACACAGCGTATAAGATTTGCTACTAAGAGACAAGGCTGCCATCACTTCTCCCCACAACAAAGCACATTCTGGAACTCCTAATGGAGATCAAGGGAATTACTCTATGCTTAAAATGGAGACTATCAACTTCTTCACTGGGAGCACTGTTATTTTCTTTAGCATTGCATCTTTACCATCAATAACTGCCTTGGGATGCTCCTCCGAAATGCAACATCTTCTTTTGCTGTATCCAAGACAAATTCAGGAACCACATCCAACAAGAAATCTCTCCAAGAGCTGGCATACAGAGAACAAAACAAAACCTTTAATGACAAGCAAGTCAGTCCAGAGCAGCATTTCTTGTTGAGGAGAAAGGCCATGTAAAAACTGCCTTTGAGAGTCAAGCCAAGTGCCCATCTAAAGCAACATCCTGTCTAACAGTGACAAAACCAGATTGATTTAAACTATGAAAGCTTTTAAATAGGATGAATATCCATCCATGTCAGGAGTAGGCAATGTGGTGCTTGTGGGTTCCAGTGTACCCTCACGACACCTTTACTGGTGCCTGCCAAGGTGTCCTGCCCCTCCTATTTTTTTTCCTTTTAAAAAAATAAATCAATGTTCATACTAGCAGCCGGAATCGCTTCAAAGTGAAGTGAGGACCTCCAGCCAGTGCCATCTTCATTTCCCATTGATCCCTCTGGGCCACATGTTGGACTCAGAGAGCACCTTAGGAAATGCAGCTACAGCCTGACGCTTTCCTGTGCAGCGTGCCCAGCTGCGGAAAAAGGGGCTCCCGAGACTTCTGTCTTGTAATCTGCATAGGGGGCTAAAGAGAGCATGGTCTGCATGGTGTTTTGTGTGTGTGCGCGCGCGCATGAGTGTGTGAGTGTAAGAGAGAGCATGTGCATGTCTATGGGTGATCAGTCCGGCTGAGAGAACGAGACAGTGTGCATATGGTGGTGATCCAGAGAGAGAGAAAAAGAGATAGGGGAGAAAAAGTTTACCTTCTGTGAAATAGGTTTCTGTTGGTGCTCAAAACTGTTGTTGTTTAGTGTGGTGGGGCTCAAAGACACACTATAGTCAGTCTTTTGGGCAGGTTACTTGTCCTTTGTGACTAGCCATACCTCTAGTGGAGCCCAGGACAGTTTTTCAAATTGCCAAATGTGCCAACCAGCCCCAAAAAGTTGCCTGCCCTGATCTATGTACTCATCATGACCTAGATGATCACTATAAATAGCCTAAAGTTTCAGGGGATCCTCAGTAAGCATACGTATGACCAGAACTTCATTAATAACTGGCAAAAAAAGGAACAAACACATTCAAGAAAGAAAAACGGAACATCCTGAAAGTACAAAACAAACCAACAGTCAATTAAAGAAAAATCTAAGAGTCCCAAAAGTCAGACAAAAAAGGACATCTTTATAACCGTTCCTAAACATGGAGAAACAATTCCACAAGTTTAAAGAGAGGTCATACAATAGCTTCATGGCTATGGCTGGAAAAGGCACTCCTAGCAACAAATATTCATATCGCAAACATCAGTGCAGCTGACAAAATAAAGGCTACACGTTTCCACTTCCTGACATTTAACAAGGATCAGGCTGCAGCATTTTGTACTAATTGTAGCTTCAAAGTCATCTTCAAGGCCAGGCCCATGTAGAACACATTGCATTACTCAAGTCTGAAAGTTACAAAACCATGGATGATCAACATGATAAGACTCCGGTTCTCCAAGATGGGAAGCAGCCTACACAGCAGATATCTGATAAAAAAAATAAAAAAAAACTCTTCTACAGACCACAGCAACCCACTCACGAAAAAGCAAGGCAAAGCCAAAAATGACACCAAGGCTGCAAATCTGCATCAATGAACTAACAATTACTGATCATCAGCATACTTCACCCTTCTAAGGCCTAAGGCATAACATGTAATTCCTCCTATTCATCTAAGCCAGGGTTGGGCAACTTGTGGTCCTCCAAATGTTTTGGCCTATAACTCACATCAGCCCTAGCCAGCATAGCCAATGGTGAAAGATGATGGGAGTTGTGGCTCTGCAGATGTTTTGGCCTACAAGTTGCCCACTCCTGATCTAAGCTCATACCTACACGGTTTCACTCAAAGCAAAACATTTCAGCTTGCAGATTCATTCAGTTCAAAATCACTGGCAATGCAACTATAGTATAAACACAAGGTGCTTACTTGTTCTGATAGGTACTGATGGTCACATGGGTAGAATGAGATACCCCAGGAGGTGTGTCAGCTTGATGAATGGTACCCCTTGGAAAATATAACAAGTCTCCTGGCTGGAAGGAAGTGTAGGCAAAACCGTTAAAAATAATTGAGACTGTTTAGGGATATGCTGCTGCCCTTGCAAAATAAAGAAAGATTACTCAGAATGCTCCCAATTTCATTCAGAGCTGTACTGTAATAGAAGCACTGCAATCCAAAATCCTACAGCTAATCTAGTTTATATAAAATATTTTAATGCCACCTTTCTACTTCTACTACCCAAAAACAAAAGGATTCAAAGTCATTAAATACTGTAATACAGTGTCAATAAAAAAGCCAAACCAGCAGATAAAAACCACATAGCAGCACAGCATTAAACAGCCAATGCAGAAATTTCAAGCGCTCCCTCTCAGTCTCCTAACACAGAAAAGGCCTGCAGGAAGTTGGTAAAAGTGACTGAAAGTAGATGCACAGTGAGACAAGCACTGCTAAGCAAGGTGGCCAATCCCTCTTTTTAACGACTAGAGGGGCAGTAAGCTTCTCCACCAGCAATGAGCTAACTATGTCAAAGTCTACAGAATGTATCCTTCCTGATGGCATAGACACTTTGGACTGAAGAGAGGTACACCTGACACAGTACCTTTAATAAGAAGTCATGCGTTGGAGTCCCAATTTTCTCCTCGGGTTCAGCATTGTATTCCTGAGCTAGATGTACGGTAGGCTGGTAGAGCCGCCAGTGCTTCTCTCCTTCAAGCTGTAAGATAAACACCTGCAAGGAACACAAGTCAATGAGCATCAAAATGCCCCACAGCTCCTCAGACCTTTACCTAATGGCACTAAGGAATAAATATTTGGTGCAAGCGAGCTCTTTATTTATCCTTGTAATATATATAACCCTGTAACATTGAAAGTACTGGGTTGTATTTCAAAACAAAATTCACCTGTATATGCACACACATAATCCATTACATGGACACATACGAGTTTCACAAAATTACTTTATTCTACCCTTGAAAACACCTGTGAACAGGAAACGGACAGGTGATTGTGGTCTCTCTTACCTCAACATCATCATAGTGTGGAGGCAGGGCTTGGGACCCTGGAGGGGTAATGTAAATATTTGATCCAACCAATGAGCCGAAGTAGCATTCCAACTTCTCCTGGATCCTCCAGAGCTCATCCTTAAAATAAAATAACATTTTAAAAAAGAGGTGAGAAGAGACAGAGAAAAAGTTAGCAATGCCAAGGCAATGGCCCTTTCTCCTCCTAGCCCCTTTACCTCTCATGCTTGCATTCTATTGTTCCAAATACATATCACTCTAAATAGTATGTTCAAATGACCTGCATGGAAAAAAAAGTCGAGAAGTGGCAAAAAAGTGCAACACACCCTGAGGGCAAGGATGCTGCTGCATTTTCTGAAAACATGTCCACAAGCCAGACCAAAAGAAGGCAGAAAACAATTGCCAATACAAATCTCTCTTTTTCCACTTCAAGCAGGCAACATTATAAAGCTAGATCCTACACTGCAGCAGTGGGCAACCTGCAGCCCTCGCCTAATTTAATGCAGGTGGAGGGAGCCCAGAGGGGAAAGGAGGAAGATGGGAGGGGAAAAATGTGTGCAGGGGAGGGAGCTGAAACAGACAGAGCAATGGAAGGGGGAAACTCTCTGCAAGACATCAGTTCAGACATCTGGTGAGGAGGAGGGGAGGATTGGGGGAGCCAAAACGGACAGAGCGAGGAAAGGAGCGGGAGAAAGCCCTCTGCAAAGCCCTCTGCCAGTTCAGACCTTGGCAAGCACCATCTGTCCTTCCCCCAGCAGCCTCTGGACAGGGAGGAAGAGAGACACACAGAGGAGAGGAGAGGTTGGCAGGAAGAGAGGGGGGTTGGCAGAGAAATGGAGAGAAAAGGGGCAACCCCACCATCAACATGCTGCCCTCGGCAGAAAAAAAAGTTCCCCAGTATTCCTGAGGCACCACATCCAGCCAGTCAAGAGTCCCTTTTGTTTTCTCTTCCAATCAAGTTATTTTTACTGAGCTGGATCCAAAGTCTGCCCACTCAGCAGGGTTTTCCCACCCACCCCTTCCCACTGTAGCCCTCCTATACCGCCCCCCCCCAAAGCCTGGGGACCGGGGGGGGGGGGGAAGGCCTGGGATATGGTGTGGAGGGCTGCAATGGAGGGAGGGGGCATGTAGATCAGTGAAAAAGGCAGAGGCAGCCTCTGGATACAGCCAATTAACGGAAGTGATTTGTTCTAAAGTGAAATGGAATGAAGTATCCTGAAAGAAAGCATGGCTGGCTAGAACACTGACAGGGGCCCCTCCAGGCTACAACATTGTGTTGCGGGTCCCACTTGTGGAACTGTAATCATATATATATATAGATAGATAGATAGATATGTGAACTCTCCTGGAAACAACTTATGGATTCATACAGAAGAGGATCAGTACTAATTTCATACGTTAATTATAGTAACAAGGAATGGATGTCAATTGCAAATACAATATTAGATAAGTCTGGCAGTTTCAAAGTTGTAGCTGTGCGGTTGTCAACCTATCAGGCACAGTTCTTTGTAATGCTAAAACGTATTAAATAGATTAGATTCTAATCTATGAAATCTAAGTGTGTCAAGTTTTCTGTACCTTTGCGTTTCCCCCCCTCAAATTTAAACAATGTAAGGGAATTACATGCTATTGTATTTAAATTTTTACAAGTACTTCTAATGAAAATCTCTACATACTAAAACATTAGTATGTAATTTCTACATACTAAAACCCTAACCTACCTCACAGGGTTGTTGTGAGGATAACATGGAGAGGAGGAGGATTATGTAAGCCGCCCTGGGTTCCTT
This sequence comes from Shinisaurus crocodilurus, assembly GCA_021292165.1. Classification (NCBI taxonomy): domain Eukaryota; kingdom Metazoa; phylum Chordata; class Lepidosauria; order Squamata; family Shinisauridae; genus Shinisaurus; species Shinisaurus crocodilurus. The sequence goes on along the minus strand of CM037878.1, from coordinate 240,649,027 downwards.
GAAGGAAAAAAGGTGGGGTATAAATATAATAAATAAATTTAAACCACATTAAGTGTGCTTCAGTTTTCCCCCTCAAATATATCAGGCCAAATGCTTGGGGTGCATTGGGACAAAAAAGTAACATGGGGTCCTTTTTTTAGCTTTGTTGTACAGGTAAAAGAAACATGCTAGATCAGATCACTCTCTAGGGCAAGGGTAGGCAATGCGGCACCCATGGGCAGCAATACACCCATGGACACCTTTCTTGGCTCTCGCCAAGATGTCCTACCGCTCCCACTTTTTGGCTTCCTCTGCTCTAGGGCATCAGAAAATTTTCTGATGCAAATTACCCTATGCAAATTTGCATAAGAAAATTTTCCAATTCAAAATTTCCCAGAAAACCCACATCACTACCCCGGTTAAATGAATTAAAGTCAATATCCTAATTCTCATTATATCAAAACAGAAGTAACTACCAAGTAGAACTGATATAAAACATTCTAATTTAAAAACTGAGCAATCCATGGCTGTCCAGTCAGTTTAGAAGCACCCCTGAGCACTTTTCAATGCAGGTTGGCAGCTGCATTCAGCCCAGGCAGAGGATGGGTACACGCAATTCCATGGTCTGCTGCCTAAATCCTTGTTAATTGTATGTCTGAGTCAATCTAAGATTATACAACTGCAACCACAAACTACAGGCAACTGCTGAATCTTACCTTAAATCTCTGCGGTTGGTGAAACTGTATTGTAGCTTTTTTCTGCTCAAAGTCTTTCTTCAGTTGTGCGTAGTTGACTTTGCCGTCTTTGTTAAAAATCTTTTTTCCCCCATTCATGCATCTGCAGATGTTAATGTCCTTTCCATAATATAAACCTTGTTTGACTATGTCTTTCAAGTCAGTTAGCTGAAACAGAGACTGATGGTACAATGCCACAGAGGGGTCATCTCTCTGAAGTAGAAGTGGCTTCTGCTCCCAGTATTCCCTGAAAAATTCATCTTGTTTTATAGGAGAGATCAAACACTCAAATAAGCTCTCTGGCTTGTCACATTTCCAAAGCAAAGGGCAGGTTGCTTCCACTTTGGCTTGTTTGCTTGGTAAATGTTGTGCCTTCTCTGTTTCAGCCAGTCTCCTTCCCTTCTTGGGCATGATCCTGTGTAGGTAACAAAGAAATTAACAGCATGATCCTATGCATGTTTACCCAAAGCAAGTCCCACTAAAATCAATCCAGACTTATTTCTAAGTGGACATAGGATTGCAGCCCATTTTGGGAGTGCCCCATTGGATTCAGTGGGACTTACTTCTGTGTAAATCCACTTAGGATCAGGCTGCATGACCACCAAAAGTAATAAACTAAGGCTGCGTTCCTATGCACAGTTTCAAGGTAGTTAATTCCCACTGAACTTGGTGCAACTTACAAGTAAACATGCACTGGGTCAGACAGCACAGCTGCAATCCTGAGCATGGCCCTTCTAGAACTGCATCTGACTGGAATCAATGGGACACCAACTACCTATCTTTAAGACTGAAGTGCAAGTTAGTATCACTTTATTAAGTTAGGACAAAATGACCTCATCTGAGGTAAATAAATGTGGGAGGAAGACAGGTAGTAGGATACTCCATGAAGAATGTACTCCCTTCCAATCATTCTCCTCAGAGGAAAAAGGTACCGTATGCAGAATGATAACAAAGACACTGAGTGATGTATATGCAGGTCTGAATTAGCCTTAACACGTTTATTGCTGCATGAGTTATTGCCTTTTCAGTACTTTCCCTAGCTACTCACTCATAGCTCCTTTTCTAGGTTTGAGAAAGGATTTCTGCAAAAAGTGAATCTCATTTCAGGAGGGTCACCTCAGCTTTTCAAGCCTCCAGTATCAGATAGCACACATGTTAGTTTTAAGATAAAGCTTTTAAAATGCTGCTCCATCTGACTCCCTGAGATCCCATGATATTTTCTGTGACAATGCTAATTGCCTAATGTCCTCAATCCACCTTCCCATTCTCTCTGCTGGGAGAAGACTAGCTGCCAGTTAGCAGCTGGTTTCAGTTTTAAGAGTGCCAGAGAAACACAGCACGTAAAACATTTTGAAATTTAATAGAGAATACACACACCACAAGAAGAAGAAGCTCAAAGATATTATGTGCAAGTTGCCATCATGCCATTTAACAACCTGTGCAGCCCCCTGGGCAAGGAAGATAGTAAATGAAACATGAATTCCCTTTCCTGCCTGCTACATCTTAAACTAAATATTTTAATGGGTACCACTTTATGCCACCCCTCCCTTGCGTTTAAACCTACTTAAGAGCTGCAGGAAAACAGTGCTAACAGGAACAGGCAGATGCAAATGTAAAATGGTGGTGAGGGGGAAGCAAGAATGTGTCCCTCACATATATTTGAGAGCTGCCAAATCAAAACACTGAAAAGGTAAATACCGGTATAAGCATCACAGATCTGCAGTCCTTCAAAACTGGGTGTTTTGAAACATGCAACACTCATTGTTATCTAAGGAAGATCAGTTTTGAAAGCATGTAATTCTTAGCATTTGGGTGCCACTTTAGTGTGTTCAAAGCACTTTATTTATTTAGTACATTTATATCCTGCCTTTCTTCCACCATGGAACTGGATGCATGGAGGTTCCCAGGCGGTCTCCCATCCACACACTGACCTGACTTGAAACTACTTAGCTCCAGCAAGGTGCTCAGCCTTCAGACTATACTTTGTGCACATGATCTCAATCATCCTTACAACAATCCTACAGGGCATGTTATTGACCCATATTGCAGATGGGAGAGCATGCTTGCTGAAGGCCACATAGTGAACTCCGGGCTGAGTTGAGATTTGAACCTGGGAACTGGGGTACACAAAACCTGCGTCCTTATTTCTGTAACAATGGTGCACGTCTCTATAAATCCAAATAATTGCTCATCAGTGAATAGACTGCAGTCGGTTCTAATGGGAACATGGGGCCTGGAAAACCCTCGATGGGGCCAGCTTGAACCTACTCAGTTACAGCAAAGTGCTCACCCTTCAGACTATGCACTTTGTATACATGATCTCAACAATCTTTACAACAACCCTGCAAGGCAAGGTTCCTTTGTACACGGCAGACCCTCTTGCCCACGTGGCCTGCAGAAAGAGGCAAGTCTTCCTCTCAAAAACCAAAGGGTTTTCCAGATTGCCTCCCTCTCTTTACCCCCATGCAAGCCAATGCAGACCTCACCAGAGGAGCAAACAGTCTTCTCCGCCCTGCAGCACGCTTGGTACATAAAATGATACCAGCACTTATTAGCAGCACTCCTAACTTGAACCGGGACTCCGCAACGAAGAGCATTGTGGGAAATCCAACCACACCCACTTCAAGAAACCGAAAAAGAGGGGGCGCCGCAAAAAAACGAGGTTCTTCCAGCGAAACGGGGAAGGGGGCGGCTGAGAGAAACGCGCCAAGGGAGCTCCGATTATCTTTTCTGAACAGGGACGAGGCTCGGAGGGAACGTCCTAGATTTGCAGCACGTCGGGAGACGGACGGAGGAGGCTGTTCCAAGGGGCAGGGCTGAAGCTTCATTAGCCACGGCGTATGTTTATCCGGGCTGGCTGAAGAGACCACGTTCCTCCGGGTTGCGCTGCTCGGATAGCCGCCCAGCCGAGGAGGAGCAAGCATGGCTGGCAGCGTTTCTCCGCGAAGCGAGCAAGAAGGGACGGGGGCATTTTCTAAAGGAAGATACAGGGTAGTGTTCCCCAAGCTGGTGCCCTCCATCTGTGTTGGACTGCAACTCCCATCATTCCCAGCCAGCAATCTTGGGAGTTGCCGTCTAACATATCTTGAGGGCACCCGCTTGGGGAAGGCTGGCACTTGGCCTTTTGGGGCGGGGGCTTGCCAGGCCATTAATTTATTCTCCGAAGAGGCCCAGGTGTTTCGGGGGAACTCGAACAGGCAGCTGCAGCTCCTCGTTCTTCCGCACGCGCTTTATACCGACCTGACCGCCAGGCTTCGGCGCTCCCTCGGCGCTGGGAACGACACGTGGGCTGCCGCGGGAGCAAAGGCTGCCCCGCCCGCGCGTTTCCTGCCAGTGGGGCGGGATGGAGGAGGAGGAGGGTCTGACGCGTCCCTTCCTCCTCCCCCTCCTCTTGAGCGAGACCTGTTGCTTTTGCCCGCCTACCAAATGGGCTCGGCGGGGGCAGTAGCTTTCGCGGCAACCGGGATAACCGCGTACGGCAGGCCCGGCGCCACACAGGCCTCGTGTCTGCTTCTAGCAGCTGCGTGACGCGCAGAAAGGCAACAGGCGTATCCTAGCCTCCCCTCCAGACTGGCAAATGCTGCACCTGTTGAATTTCTACCTGACCAAAAAAAAAAAAAAGCAATTTTGCAAAATTGGAAAAGCGGGATGGAGGGGAGCTAACCCTAGCCCGAAGAGAAGGAAGTGGGAATGTTTACATCCAGGGTTTGTTTGTTTTTTAAATAAAAAATTACAAAACACTTCAAATGAGACTTCGTCGGCCAGTTTCCACCCTCTTCTCCCCGTCCCCCCCCCCCGCCCGCTTCAAAACAGCAGGATGATTGCAGGAAACAAAACGCCTGGATCGGCTTCGTGTTCATACCAGATTTTCCAGAAGGGCAAGGGAGGTGAAGGGCAGCTTCGCTATCTTGCTTTCCACTCCCGGGTTACACCAATTTTATATAGATGGGACAGTGCACCACATGATTGTATTCATTTCAGTGGGCCCCATTCATTTCAATGGGTCTACTCTAAATAGGACTAACATTAGATATCCACTGTCATGGGGGCAAGGACTTTGCAGGAGTATCACACAAAGGCTAAAATGGGTGGGCATCTTGAGACTCCAGATGTTTTGGCTTACAACTCCCAACATCCCTCACCATTGGCCAAGCTGGCTAGGGCTGATGGGAGTTGTAAGCCAAAACAGATGGCTAAAAAGTGCAGTTGGTGCATGCCTTTGACTACACAAAAAGACCCATATTGCAATCAAACTTACATAGTTATGAGCTGAAATGCTTGTCCAAAGCCCTTTGACTTTTGGCACAACTTGGAGGCCATTTGAATTTGGCAAGAGGAAGCAACTTTACGATTTGATTCAGCCTTCCCCAACCTGGTGCCCTCCAGACATGTTGGACTACAATTCCCACATAGCTGGCTAGGGTTTTGTGGGATTTGAACTCCCATCTGGGGAGCACCAGGTTGGGGAAGGATGTTTTGACTGAAGACGCATGCTTGCTGGTGGTATACTGCTGTTGCTTACATGCTGCTTTGGGGCTAGGACAGTAACATGTCACTGCCTACATGTACCTGCTTTTGCTATTTGCTCAAACCAGGGCCATAGACAAAACTTGGCTTGGGGAGGACTAACAATAGAGGGGGGAATATAAATTAACGCAGAACAGAAACCCCTAAACATAGGTAGTCTAACATGTATACACTGAAGTTATGTAAATCATTTACAATTTTGGTGTGCATGGTTATACGTAATTGCAAATCTGTGTACTTTGCTTTCTTACATTATATAGCACATGTGTAGGCTATGGAAATTTAAAACTTCTTGGTAAGGAGCTGTATTAAAGATTTGTATAGATCTGTATAGTTAAACTGCCATCTTGAGATAGCATCTTGTGATGGCCACCCTGGGCTCCTTGTGATGAAGGGTGGGCTATAAATCAAATCACCTTCACCTTCATCTAGACTGTGCAGCTAGACTAGCTGCACAGGACCCTCAGAACTGACTTCCAAACTTAATCAACCCCTAAGTGAGAGAACCATTGGAAAAACGTAACAAAACCAAATGAATCCAGATATTATTTTTTTAGCTGAGAAGAAGCTGTCAAAATACGATAGTGAGAATAAGGGGTTTCAATCAGAGCCAGAAGAATGGCTTGAAAGTTGAAAGGTCTGTAATAGCCAGTGACAAAGCTGTAAAGCCTGTGCAATGCACATCTTTTGTCAGGGAAATTCCTATGAAGTCCCTGCGGAGAAAAAGCGACATTTTCTGCACCACACACACACACACACACACACCTCCACGCGTGTAAACAAGTATAATCCCAGCTGGGGGCTGGGAAATGCAAAATGTACATAGTTTCTCTGATGGCTGGTGCCACAGCTATTTGCATGCAAATGCGGCAAAGAGCCACCCCTCCCCTGCCTGGCCCAGATGAAGTTCATCCTGATTGGCTAAAGACACCTGGGCTACTGAAAGGAGGGGGTGGGGGGAAGAATCTATACTGCTGCTGTGGCTTCTGGTTTGGGTTGTTGTTGTCTGCACGCTTTCGTGGGAGTAGGGTTTTGCTAAGGCAAACTCTGAGAAGACCAACCCCCAGGTAAAGAAGTAAGGGCCTGGGGTATTTATATAGTAAAGGAACTAGTTTTGTCTCCCCACCTTTCTCCCTCTTCCCTCATTCCCCACCTTTTACTGTAATCTGTTTACCTTAAATAAACTTTCCTGGTTTTACCCCACACTGTGTGTGTGGTCTCTCTGTGGTTCAGTGCTAAATCCAGTGTATATTTATTTATTTTATTTATTTTATTTATTATATTTATACCCCGCCTTTTTTCCCGCAAGGAACCCAAGGTGGCTTACATAGTCCTCCTCCTCTCCATGTTATCCTCACAACAACCCTGTGAGGTAGGTTAGGCTGAGAGTCAGTGACTGGCCCAAAGTCACCCAGTGAGTTTCATGGCCGAGTGGGGACTAGAACCCGGATCTCCTGAGTCCCAGTCTAACATTCTTGTATAGACAAGGGCAAGGCCCTGAGAGAATCAGTGTCAAGACGGCAGAGCTAAGGCTGGCAGTTTTGCACCTTTGATCTCTGGTCTTGAGAAAAGGATCTGTTGGCAGTCCTTCACAGTCCCCATAATAGATATTGACACCACTTGTATGGAAGAACCATTTTGGCAAAGGTATACTACCATCCCCAAGCTAAGAATGGCACACTACCACCTCCAAACTAAGAACAATATAGTCACGATCTGTGACAGAAACAAAAGAGACTGCAGTAACTGAGTGGGACAGACTCAGAGAAAGGGGTGGAGAGTACCTCTGAGCGCTGGAAAGCATCTTTTGAGGCTCCCTCTCTGGGGATCTTATGTAGGATGATGGATTTTGCTGTTGCAGTGTTTAAACTGTCTGTCTTCAACTATGCTTAGTCTGTATATTTGTAAATAAACTCAAATATTAAAATGCTGTAAGTCTCTAGTAATCTCTTCATTTAATGGAAATCAAACCAAGGTAAGCATTCATCCCTGGAACTTCTCGCCACTTGTGTAAGTGGGGTGAGTGTAACAACATCCTTTTAACCTGCAAGACTCTAGGCAAGTGCTTTTTTCTAAATTGGAAAACCAATTCCTCTTACCATCATAAAAGAGAAAATATACACCCCAGAAAATGCCTTCTTTTTAAAAACAAATACAAAAAAAAACCCCCACTCCTTTATTTTAACCCACTAGTGGCATGTAATTTTGATATTTTTATCAACAGGTATTTCCATTTTGCATATCAAATTGCAAAATTTAAAAATCTTAAAACAGTAAACTACAAACCATTTTCTCTAGAGTAGTTCCATTACAATGAATGATGAATGGGCATGCTCCAGTGTTTGTGATATGGCAATTACAACCAAGAATAAGTAGGGTAGTCAGAGTTAGTTTCTGGAAATGTTGGAAATTAAAAAAAAAATATTAATAAATTACATGGGATTCTTGATTTGCCTTCAAAGCAAGCTCAACCAAAATTCTGGCATGGTATTCAAAGAGGTATAGAAACAAAGGCAGATATCCACAATTGCTTAAATGTACAAAAAAGCAAACGTTTTTCTTCAGCACTTTATGCTCTGGAACACATGCTCTGGAACATATTTCCCATCATCCCGTTATTGCCTGATGCCCTTTCCCTCTAAGACCATTTCCCACTTAAAAGTGGGTGGGTGCAACCTCTATGTTACCTTTTTAAAGGTAACTTATTCTTAGAAGCCATCAATTCATCTTGTAGAATGTAGCGAAATGGAAGTTGTCCAAGTTTGAGGACTGGACATGCATGTACAATTACCTGAAATATTTTTCCCCTGTGAAAAAACAGCTGGGGTGATCTGGAATGGAAAAATAGAGGAAAAAAGCAGCCCCCATCTCTCACCACTGGTGTTCTTCCACTCAGAGTCATAGCCTTTCAAGGCTGTTTTGGTCCAGATAAAAATATGTGCAATGTGCGTATAGTTTGGGTGCAGTTCCATGCAAACTTATCTGGGAGTATATTCCACCAAAACTACTTTTTGTGTGTTTTTAAACAAATATGCATAGGATTGGGCTATAAAGCTATTTGTTCTGGCTGCCAGCAATTTTTTTTACAAATATGGCATAAATTGAAATTGGTTAGCATTAATTAAATGCATTGCCCTATTGGGCAGATTAGCATTAATTTATGTTAGTTACCATTTCAGAGATTATTTTTAGCAGAGCTTCTTTCCTGTTGTGACTCTTAGTTGACATGAGCCGAAATTTAAAGCTACTGCTCTATGTTCATTCCAGAATGTGCATCTTCAAATGATTGGGTAGAATACCAGAACCTGACATAAATGCTGTGTCTCTGCTGATGTATCATAGGGCTAGGGCCAAACCAAAAGAAATACAGGAGATCTTTGGTCAGAAGGATCTCCACAGTTTTAAAAAGTATTAATAGAAGGAGTGGGGGAGAGGGGTGATTTGGACTGGGATCATGGCAACCGGGGGAGAGGGGTTAATCCTTCCCTTTCTCTGATGCCATTTTCCTGATCTGAATTGCCCCATACAGGTACCTGTGAATCTTCCCTTACAGGCAAAATAGCAACTCTGGGAAGGCAACCCAGATCAGGAAAACAACATGGGGGGGGGGGGGTTACCCCTCTCCCTCAGTACTGTGGCTCTGATCTGAATCATCATGATTAAAAAAAGTACATGAGAGGTTTGTGGTTAGGCTCCTAGTCAGCTTCCTTCCTTCCGAATTACAGTCAGTCTTTAATCCACTTGACAAGCAGAATTCTCTCCTAGGTAATAATCCAAGGACAAAGACTTCTCATACAGATAAATATATGAAATACTCCAGGAATGCAAATTGCAATAAGGTAAGTGAAGGATAATTTGCAGAGAAAAATAAACTGGTGCTGATTTTATCACACCAGTCTGGGTCATTGATGGTGGTGGTGGGGGCATAAGGAGAGAAAGAAGGATAAGCTACTGCATATGTGATATGTGGTCACCCTTGGCAGCTTTAAATTTGTTGTGTAAGCTACTTAGAAACATTGTGAAAAGCCCCATAACTGCCAGTGTTATTACACAATGAAGTAGATATGTTATAGTGTTGCCATGCAAATCAGTTAAAACCATTTAGAAATAAAAACATAGCTAGCGTAAGAAACCAGAACTACTGGGTCTTTCTTTTCAGTTAACCGGTTTAACAGTCAAGGAGAGAGAGAAATCCATTTGTTTGTTACCAGAATCTCTTCTTCAAACTCTGAATCTTCTCTTATATTGATTGTGGTTTATACATAATTTAGCAATGCATACCCTTCCAAGTATGCTCAAATGAAAAAATATATCAATTATAGTCCATTCATATATACAAACCCCAATAAAAAAAGTTGAATACAATATATACAGTAGGAAATATAATCCTGGAATATGTGTCAATGACATGATTGTTCTGCAAAATAATCCTGCCCACATTTCCTCTTAGGGATCTCTTCCTCTTTATGCGAGTTGCATCTAGATTGGTAATACTGGGAGCTCGCCCTCGCGTTGAACTCTCTTCAGAATGAACTGAAAAGGTGGTCAGGTCAACATCCGTGTCATGGTAACAGCCATCAAAGGCCATTGCCTGCACTGCATCAATGTTGTACAATCCAGCAGCCTACAAGCAAAAGAGACCATTACTGGCTGAAAAAGATAAGCCCATATAATGGAAGAACAAGTGCCATTATAGCTGTAGTCTTAGTATAAAGGGTTGTTGTTGTTTTAATATTCCCCTTCTGGGAACAGTCTAACAAGACTATTAACAGCAAGGGCATTTTCACAAATTACCTGGAGCAATTCCATGTGGAAATGAAAGTAGAAGAGCCATTTTTAAAATGAATTTACATTCTAATGCTAAGCTTTTCACTCAACTTACAAACAGGAGAAATATCCAGAAAAATTATATGTGCCTCTTATGAAAGCAACCTGGTTCATAGAGTTATCATTCTTCACAAATATTAGAGAACAGTTATGGGGGGAAAGCATTGGACTTTTGTCAGAATAAATAGAGTTTCATAGGTCATAGAGTTGGAAGGAGCCTACAAGGCTATCGAGTCCAACCCCCTGCTCAATGCAGGAAAGTAGAGGAGGGGTCTCCCATCCAAGTAATAACCAGGCCTGACCCTGCTTAGCTTTCCACACTCAGACAAGCTGAGCCAGCGTAAGCCACAGGCCTGTACATATATATATATATATATATATAGGTTACAATCTATAAAATATTATAGGTTACAATCCTATACACATTTACCTGGGAGTAAGTTGCACTGAACTCAGTAGAACTTACACCTCAGGACACATGTATAGAATTGTTCTGCTAGTTATTTAAAAGTGGTTTGTCATGTGATTGAAAGAGGAAGCAACGAGTGTGCAGGAGGCAGTGCACTCACTCGCTACTGCTCGGCCCCAACAATTCCTGGGTTAAACAACCCAGGAATTGTCATGACGTGAAAACTGCATCAGTGTGTAAGCTTTATCACATATGGTATACATATGCATTCCATACTCTGTTCAACCAATCATCTGTGGACCTTGTGCATTTTTCCATTCGTGTGTGTTCTAGACACAGAAAACACTGTGGCTGGGTTTGCATGTCACTTTAAACCCACAGAGGTTCTGAAACCTCTGTGGGTTTAAAGTGGCTCCAGGCCCCGGCTGTGCCTGACTAATGGTCAGGCACAGCGGGGGTCCAGAGGCACCACCTCTCCCCCTCAGTCCTCCGATTGGTATCCCAGCGGACACCACTGGAGCACTGAGGGGAGAGGAGTGGGGATGACAGCTGCCCAAAAGTGCCCAAGTGGCACTTTGGGGCAGCTGTCAGAGAGGCTCCTTGCCCTTGCTCGGTGGGGTTGCATCCCCACCAAGCAAGGGCAAGGAGCCCCCCCCCCGGCAACGAGGGCCCCCCCGGCCAAAAGGACAGCAGCAGCAAAGGTGACGGTGGGTGCGGAATCCAGCTGGCCAGGTAGCAGCGGCGACAGTGAGTGGGGCTCGGGGGTGGGCCACTGGGGGGACGACTCGTTGCGGATGGCAGCAGCACGGGGATCCAGGCACCCAGCCTCACGAGCAATCCCTCTCTGCCAACATTGGCCATGGCGTGGGGGGAAACCAATGACAACCACGCTAAGTGCCACTTGGGCACTTGGCCAGCTGTCATTGGCCAGAGCCCATGCCCAGAGTGGTATCCATTTTTTGCCATTCTGGCCAGGGGGCTCTATGCTCCTTTTGGCTTGCAGTAGGGTTAGCATGTTGCTGGGTTCAGACAACACTCTAAACCTACTAGGGTTAGTGTAACCCTAATGCAAGCAATGATTTCGCAGGGTGGTTTAGAGGCCACACAAGATTGGCTTCTAGAGCACCCCACAGGGATCAGACAACATGCTAAACCTCAGTGGGGATTAACATACTGAGGTTTAGCATGTCATGCGAACCTAGTCAGTGTAAATTCTTTACAATTTGGGTCTTTGTTTGTGATGTCTGTGCTGTGACTGTGTTGACTATTGGGCAGTCCTTAGGCATTTGGGTGCCCTGATCATAGTGTTAAAACAGGGCCCTTCCTCATATTGTGTCCTGGAGCTCCTTGATGGCCATCTCAGCTAGCCCTGTGACTTCTTGAGTCTTGACAGGGCTTCCTAATTCATGAACCCAATTTTTACAACTATACTATCCAGCCATTCTCAGCTGTGGCCCCTTACCATCCTCATGTTTTGGTGCCTCTTATCAAACCCAGGTTCCAGTAGGCTGCCAACAACAAACCATGGGAGATGGTTGGGTTATCTCTGGGTTGTTTAACTCCTAAACAACCCAGAGTTCTGAGTTTAGATGTCACAGTAACAACCCAGGAACCCTGGGTTGTTGACCGAAAGCGGAAGGAATGAGTGCACAGGAGGCAGCATGCTTGCTCGCTGCCCCTCAGCTCTGACAATTCCTGGGTTAAACAACCTTATGCTGAAATGCGAACCGGGTTATTTAATTCTGTTTAGAGAAGGTAGGCTAAGCATTACTATTACAGGGGAGTTTATTTTAAATTAGAATTAATTTGTCAATTTTTGCAATGAACATTATTAACAGAAAATAGCTACTGATACTTTAATTTTTGCGCTGAAAACAGTAAAGAAAAGGCTATTTATTTATTTATTTATTATATTTATACCCCACCTTTTTTCCTGCAAGGAACCCAAGGCGGCTTACATAATCCTCCTCCTCTCTGTTTTATCCTCACAACAACCCTGAGAGGTAGGTTAGGCTGAGAGTCAGTGACTGGCCCAAAGTCACCCAGTGAGTTTCATGGCCGAGCGGGGACTAGAACCCAGATCTCCCGAGTCCCAGTCCAACACTCTCACCACTATGCCACACTGGCTTGTGTCTATTTTTTATTTTTGGATTATTGTTACCATTTTCTCCGTTTTTCCTTATACCGTAATTAAAAAAAACACTTTTTAATGTAAAAGAAAAAGGAAATCACACACACACACACACACACACACACACACACACAAATGTATACCTTCCCCCTCTTTTTCAGTTGTTTTCGTTCTTCAACTGTGGTGAGATAATTTACAGCTGCATATTCAATGACAGACAGGAAGACAAAGAGAAAACTGATCCATAAGTATATATCCACAGCTTTTATGTAAGACACCTGAGGCATTGAGGCACTTACTCCTGTGATTATGGTTGACATTGTCAGCACAGTAGTTATACCTGTGAAGAGGGAGGAGAAAGATACAAGGGAAATATCAGTTTGCTCTTGCATTTTGCTAAAATATGGACAATAATACTGGGTGTCTGCAAACGGCTAGTGCCCTCTGTCCCTTCCACAGTCAGAAAATATAGAATGTATCATGACAAATAAGTGCATTGAGCACCTTGAATTTGTGAAGCTGCTGCCCAATTTCAGCCAATATCCAAGGTTCAGCAGCAACACCAAGTTGGTAGGACCACTGACTTCCCCCAAGTGTTTAGTGCTGTTCTGAAAACATTGGAGCTGCTCCTGGTGCTGGCCAGAGGATTAGCTGCATCTTTCTCCTTAGAAAGTGTTCCCTAGTGATATTTTTCTCAGTGGATCAGCATGAAGAGTCAAGGAACTCTTGTTATTCCAGTGGAGGACCCAGGACTGGTGCAAGGCAGTTTGGTGCCCTAGGCAAGATCAGATATTTAGCGCCCCCCCTTCCCACTTGAGAGCGCTGTATTTTTTTTCAAGGCGTTTCTGGCACCCCCTTTAGCCCTGCGCCCTAGGCAGCTGCCTAGTTGGCCTAATGGTAGCACCGGCCCTGGGAGAACCATGTTTGCAGCCAAGCTGAGAGTGAAATGTTATGTAAAGGTTGTACTGGGGGGGGGGAGATTGGGCCAAGACATTTTGCTGCCTAAGGCAAAGGATAAGATGGTGTCCCCCACCCCGCCACCATCCACCGTTCCACCCACAGAAGCTGATTGGACTGGAAGCTGAATCTTACTTCAACACCGGTGCTGGGACAGCATCATAGATTTCATAGATCTATGATGCTGTCCCAGCACCGGTGTTGAAGTAAGATTCAGCTTCCAGTCCAATCAGCTTCTGTGGGTGGAATGGTGGCGGGGTGGGGGACACCATCTTATCCTTTGCCTTAGGCAGCAAAATGTCTTGGCCCAATCTCCCCCCCCCCCAGTACAACCTTTACATCCTCCATCTCACCTGAGGGCAGGCAGGCCAGCTTAGGGGGTGCAGCAGGGCAGGCTGCCTGGAACACACAGCTGTGGCCTCCAGTGGAGCAAAATGGACATGGAGCTGCTATTGCTATCCACCACCGAGCATCTGCCATCTGAGGCAACCATCTCACTCTGCCCAATGGAAGGGCTAGCCCTGCATACTTGCTTATATTGTTCAAGTTTCTTATAAGTCTTCTTGTTACCACCTTTTGGAATAAAAAATCCCTACCTTTGGTTAGGGATCTTGCTAGTACAGGCAGTCCCCAGGTTACAAACGAGTTCATTCTTAAGAATGTCTTTAAGTCGAATTTGTATGTACTGTAAGTCGGAACAGCATAGCGTTCTATACGTTAAAACCGGCATTTACACAAATTGCGTAAATTATGCAAACTGCGTAGTATACTACGCTATGTACTCTACGTAAATGACGTAGCCCCGGGGAACCCAGAAGTCCGTTCTTAAGTATGGGTTGTCTGTAAGTCGGACGTTCTTAACTCGGGGACTGCCTGTATCTCATATGAAGCTTAACAGTGCTTTTCTTTAAGACCTATTTAAGATAACCGATTGTTAGTTCTCCCTTTAAAAGCATGATTCTTTAATGGGTATTTTAACAAACTCAATAGGTTGGGTTTTTTTTTAACCTATCGCTCTCAAGGGTATCCCTTAAGTAAGAAGCAAAATACCACATCTACAGTTTCTGGGAACATTGCTCTGTTAGTTAGGATGAGTAATAGGAAATCAACCATTCACTTTTAATATCTCTTAATAGAGATATTTAATCCTTAATAGCAATTAAACAAGGCCTGATTCTAGGAGCAGCTATGTTGAAAAAACAGTGGTTCACAGGATAGGGTATTAATATCCATTAAAGAACATACTTTTTAACATTAGCCGTATTGATCCTGGGGAGGGGAGAAACAGGTTAATCAGTATAGTTCCTCTGCACTGGTACAAAGAATAATTTAAGAAAAAAAGACATGTATTATTTGTTGGCTTCATAAAATGTATCCTTGTATTTTAAACAGGTACAATGTATCCTTGTATCTTTTTTTTTAAAAGGACTGCTGAGTTTCATATGATGTACTAGTTAGCTGTCCACCAAATAATGGGTGTTGGTGGGGGAGGACTCCTCTCTCTCTCTCTCTCTCTCTCTCTCTCTCTCTCTCTCTCTCTCTCACACACACACACACACACACACACACCTATTTTAGAGGCATAAGGTGCAATTCTATGCATGTTTAGAAAGAGAGAAAGGCCTACAACTCCCAGTATGCCCCAGCCAGCATGGCTGGCTGAGGCATGCTGGGAGCTGTAGGCCTTTTTTCTGCCTAAACATCTATAGGACTGTGTCCTTGGTTCTAGTTTTTTATGGCTGTTCTTACCTACCATTATCTATTCCTGTGCTGTTTGTTGTTTTGTATTTTATTCTTTTACATATTTGCATTGTATTTTATATTTGAACTGTTTGTATTGCATTTTAGTATTTTAACTGTTTGTAATCCACCCAGAGAATGTTTGTTATTGGGTGGATAAAAAATATAATTATTAAATAAATAAATATTTTTTCCCTTATGAAAATCCCTCCCTGCTACCTCAAAAGCTCCTATTTGCCCCAGAAGGGAGGCTGCCCAATAGCAGCTTCCCTCACAGGGCAAACTGCAGTTTCAGGGGGATTATTTTTATATGGAAATATTGTAGGAGGAACCCCCCCCCCCCCTGCCACAATCATCCCTGACCAGTGGCCGTGCTGGCTGGGGCTGATGGGTGGATGGAGTCAAACAACTTCTGGGAGAGGGGACAAAGGTTCCCTATACCTGCTCCAACTGTTCCAAAGAGTAAATAGTTACTAATTTTTTAAGTGGCAGGAAATCAACCTCCAAAAACATACATTGGTTGCTGACTTCATAATCCTACATAGACTTAAGGGTTATACAGGTGTTCGCCTGCAACACAAGCAGCTAAAGTGAGGACCAGATGTGGGCAAGCACGCAAGGCCCGCCCCAAACGTCCCCACACCCCTGGCTGCATTAAAGATCTTCACACACTGAGCGCAACAATCTGAATAGGGGCTTGGAATCACATTCAGCTGAACGCACCTCTAAACCTTCACGGTCAGCATTTGAAGATCTTTAACACAGCTGACGGCACGCAGACATTTGGGGGTGGGGCTTGCGTGCTTGCTCACAACTCAGTCCCATTTCAACTCTACTCATGTTGCAGAGAACAACTACATATGGCTTTAAAGGACGTTGTATAGCATGTGTCACTCTGGATGGGGGCTGGTTTTGAAACCCTCCTATCTGCAGCAGTGCCAAGATCCGGCCATGCCAACTCTTCCTACACACACCAGGATGACCACCTCTTATGCTCCAAGTCAGATTAGAAATGGTTAGCAAATACCTTCTGTAGCTGCCTAGCAATCCCAACCATGCTTTTATTTATGTGCTGTGGGCTGGTCTGTAACTAGCAGTAGTATCACAAAAAGACACCAGTGACTATAAGGCATCCTCTCGGGGACAAAGTCTGGGGCAAATGTTATCTGTCCACTGAGCAGCCCATCGCAGTTTGTATCCTTGAGAAACATTCATTTTTCTTTTGCCTGCCCTGAGGGTGTTGCTGGGAAGGGCGACATAAGCTGAATAAACGCCTATATTGGTCTGAGAACAGAGGTATGGGACTGCAAAACAAACAGGTAGATATCAAAACATATGAGTGTGCCCAAGCACTTGTGGGCAGCTTGAGGGCGGCTGGCACTGGCTTGCTGCCCTCCCCACAGTGATCGTGAGCCGATTTTGGCTTGCTGCAGCTTTTTTTTTTTTTTTACTTTACCCTTTTTTTCAGAGATTGTGAAAGCTGGGTTGACAGCTGGCTTTCGTGATCACTGTTTTGACAGACACTGACAAACCCTTCAAAGTGCCCAAGCAGCACCTTGGAGGGGCTGTCAGGTAATTTTTTTTTTTTTTTAAATGTGCACAAAAAAATGTGCACAGATAGCTTTGTATTTTTAAAATTATTTTTTTTAGCCACATTTGCGCAGCTGTGGAGGTTTGCAGTTGTGCGAGTGCAGGAATTTGAAGCCTCAGCTGGGGCAATGTCCGGGGGGCACCTGCTGCCAAAGTGCAGCAGGTACCAACCTTGGACATTATCACAAAGAGGCTCCAAAGAGGTTTTGATCCACTTTGGTTTCTCTTGACAGCTGTCAAAAGGTGAGCTGTCAAGAAGAACTAAAGGTGCAAGTGATCTTTGGCCGTGAAAAGGAGGTGGTGTGATTTACATCCCCTTAATGGCAAGATCCTCCACTTTTTTTTTTTGCCCTTTACCCTTTTCTCTTCTGGAGATCATGAAATCTGGCTTGACAGCCTGATTTTGTGATCTCCGTTTTGACAGCCACTGACAGCCCCTTCAAAGTGCCCGACCAGTATATTGGAGGTGCTGTCAACGGTTGGCAAATGTGTGTGTGTGTGTGTGTGTGTGTGCACTCATTGTATGCAAATATTTTCATTTTATTTTTTGAAAAATAATGTAGCTGCACTTCTGCAAGTTCCACGAGTGCGGAAATCAGGAGCCTTGGTTGAACAGTGTCCGGGGGGGGGGGGATACCTGCTGTCAAAGTGAAGCAGCAGGTACCAACCCTGGACATTGCCCCAAAGAAGCTCCAAATAGGGTTTTTCTTCCTTTTGCTTTCTCTTGACAGCTGTCAAAAGGCAAGCTGTCAAGGGAAAGCAAAGACACGAATGATCTTAGTTCGCGAAAAGGGGGTGGTGCAATTTACATCCCCTTTGTGGTGAGATCCTCATCTTTTTTTAATTTTTTATCATGACAGTCCTCAGGGTGATGCATATGTGCCTCACCCTAAGGACTGTCAGGGTGGGGGGGGGAAAGTGGATGATCGATCGTGCTGCAAAGCAGATGTAAATCACACCACCCCCTTTTTGTGAGCAACAATCACTTGCGCCTTTGGGACAGCTCGCCTTTTCACAGCTCTCAAGAGAAACCAAAGAGGGGAAACAATTTGGAGCCTCTTTGGGGCAATGTCCATGGTTGGTACCTGCGCACCTTGGCAGCAGGTACCCCACAGGCCATTGCCCCAGTCAAGGCTTCAAATTCCCCCACTCGTGCAACTGTGAACCTCTGCAGTTGCGCAAGTGTGGCTAAAAAAAATTACAAACCTATTTGCACACTTAAAAAAAAAAAAAAAAAAAAGATCTGACAGCCACTGACAGCTTCTCCAAGGTGCCGCTCAGGCACTTTGAAGGGTTTGTCAGTGTCTGTCAAAATGGGGATCATGAAAGCCAGCTGACAAGCTGGTTTCACGATCTCAGGGGGAAAAGGATAAAATGGAAAAAAAACTGCGGCGAGCCAAAAACAGCTCACAGTCATGGCGGGGAGAGGGGAGACAAGTCAGTCCTGCTGCGGTGTCCCCTGGGATGTCCCATGGGAGGACCAAGGGGGGAGGAGGGGGAGGTCGGGAGCCAACAACCCACAGTGAGCCTGAACTTCTGTGAGGTGCACCACAGGTCATTTGGCCAACAACCAACACACCGTGGCTTATTGCCAGGGTGGGTTGGTGTGATGTGCGAACACAGCCATTATCTCTTATGGTCCACTGACCAAGCAAGGGCAGAATTCCAAGCTTCTAACACTTGCACCAGATCTAGCCAATCCAGAGGCTCTGTTCTAAATGCCAATTTCAGGGGCTGATTTTTCACAGCTCTGTTCCCTTCTGCCATTAGAAAAGGTTTCAAGGATTGAGCAAACGCCGATGCAGTTAGCTTACCAAGCTGGATCTCAGTCTCCACTATGAGGTTCCCAGTTGCTGGCACCTGACAATACATGCTAATGTATATGGACACACATATCAATGCATGATACTGGCTCACGCACAGAGAAACAATTTGTGCTTTATATGTGGTAAGTGCATTTTTGACTCTACCTTTAGTAAAGAACTATTTTTTACTGCTCTGGTGTCACTTGTGACTAAGCAAATGAAATCGGGTTTATTGGCCAGAACCGTCACTTCTTCCATTCAGGCCAAAGGTGACTTGACAAGAAATGATTTCTTGTGACAGATGATTTCACAAGAAATGCTGAGTTAATTAACCCCTGCAGACTGTTCCTCACCTTCCTTCCTCTCATACTACTGCCTCTCATAGCCCTTTGTGATTAACAAACAACTTGTGGTACAGCACAAATAGGAAAGATGAGTTAAATTCCTTCTAACACTAATGAAATAAGTGTTAAACAACTTAGGAAAAATCAGATAATGATGATATACTTATCTACAGACATGCACCTTCTATAAGCTAGCTAAAAGGCAGTACAACCTAATTATTACTGTGCTTTTCTAACTGTAGCAAAATATCTTCAGATGAAGGCTTACCTAGTGATACTCTAGCAGGAACAGCTCTTCGGTCAATCCAAAATGAAACCCATGACAGCATCACCATCAGCATAGATGGGAAATAGGATTGTAGAACAAAAAAGAAAATATGCCTCCTCAGGGCAAAGTTTATGAAAAGTCGATTGTACCAACCTGTTGAAAGATGTAAACATGTTCATTAACATCCATGTTATGTTCTCTATCCTCTTAACTGTGCCTTACCTACAGACACATTCTTCCAATGCCCTTTACTTAAATATGCTTCTATAGAGACTTTTACTCCTGCTTTGCAACAGGAATCAGCTGAAAATTTATTTATTTATTTATTATATTTATATCCCACCTTTTTTTTCCTGCAAGGAACCCAATGTGGCTTACATAATCCTCCGCCTCCTCTTCCTCCTCTTCCTCCTCCTCCTCCTCCTCCTCCTCCTCACCATTTTATCCCGTATTTGGGATTACATTCAAATGCTGCAGTTTTACTCCACATATACCTACTTCCTTTTGCTTAAGTTCCTTTCAAGGCCTCACTTAAGACTTAAATAGCCACCATGGCTGGGATCCAAAGAGTTGCTTTAGGAATGCCAAGGCTTGCTGACATCCAGTGGGATTTTTGACTCATACCTTCTTCATTCTAGCAGATCACCATGTCATACTAAAAGCTGCTTCTGAAACTGCCCTCAGTGTGTCATGGAAGTTGGGAGGTGCTGTTGGAGAAATCCATGTCCAAAGCTCTCTTGGGCTTACTGTGTTAGGTGCATGGTTCTTTGGACCACAGGCTGTGTATGCATGTGTAACAATATTACTGTGCATAGAAGGGGAAAACATAGACGAACAATGCCAAAGTATTACAGGCACTGCCATCTGTGATTTGTCATTCATGCATGGCCTCTTTCAACTTCCCAGCATCCCTTGAGCGGTCTCGATAGCACTTGAAGGAAATGAGTGAAATTAGTGAGACTCTAACAACACAGAAACAGGGTGTGTGATAAACTGTATACCATGTGCCCACTAACAAAATTCTTCCATCTCAGGCTAAACACAATTACGCAGAAGTACAATTAACCCACAATGAACTTGGCCACGACATGCACAATTAGCACTCAAATTTTTGTGAAAAGGCTTCAGGGATATTTCATAATCATACATTCTCAGGTTATATTTGTTGTTGTTTCTTCATTAGCTACACTGTTTTGCTGTTAAACCAAGCATTGGATTACTGGATTAGCCAGCAGCACATAGCACCACCACAGTGCCACCTAGTGAATCACCAGCACAATTCTGCAGCAACAGCATTGAGGTTTTATTTATTATTTTTATTTATTATATTTATACCCCGCCTTTTTTCCTGAAAGGAACCCAAGGCTGCTTACATAATCTCCCTCCTCCTCTCCACTTTATCCTCACAACAACCCTGTGAGGTAGGTTAGGTTGAGAGTCAGTGACTGGCCCAAAGTCACCCAGTGAGTTTCATGGCTGAGCGGGAACTAGAACCCGGATCTTCCGAGTCCCAGTCCAACACTCTCACCACTACACCACACTGGCTCTCAGGTTAAAGGAAGAACAATATTGCGGCAGTGTAATTGCAGCCTAGTTTTATAGTAAGAATCACATCACATTATATTGTAGTGAAAATTCTACTGACATAATCCTGTTGAAAGTTATATATTTCCCACATATTTCCATCCTAGAAAGCATGATTATTATTAACTGGATTTTTAATATCCTCACTCATATCAGCTAACTTTCATGACAAATATACTTACAGTGCAAGCCTATGCATGTCTATTCAGAAGTAAGTCCCATCAAATTCAATGGGGCTGACTTCCAAGTAAGTAGGCACAGGATTGCAGGCTTGATAGCTTTCTTTTCTGCTAGCGATTCAGATCACAAATACTGTCAACTGATTTCCATTGGTGTAAAACACTGATGCTATCAATCAGAACCATTCCTCTGACTGTAGCCACTACAGCAAAAAGTACATTTTTCATTAATTTTATCTAAGAGTTTGAAGAAGCAGTTTTGCAAATAAATATTGTAAGTCTGTCTGTCTGTCTGTCTGTCTATCTATCTATCAGCAATTTACTGGCAGCTTTTAAAGTATTTTTAAGGCATGTATACATTGAACCATACTTCGCATGCAATCTCTCTGATCCACTAATCGGCCACGGTAACTAAGCAGGCATAGAGCCATGGGTAAAATGATTTTATTTGCAGTTATGTTTACAAACAGCAAACACTGCAAAGCAAGACTTTCCTTTGAGTGAGAGCTCACTGGAGTTTACCACCAGAACCACCATTCAGTGCCAGGGGTTCACAGTGATGCAGCTAGGGGCCAAAGTTCAGGGTCTCACAGTCCAGGAGGTACAAAAATTATCACCCAGAGAGCAACAGGCGATGGGGTGGCATGGTCTTATATATGTTTATAAAATACATGCATTTCATATAAAAACGAATAAGAGAATGTGGAAACCGAGGTCTAAATACATTCCCCCTGAAGAGAGGGGGGAAATCTCTTTTGAACTGGTTTCCTTCATAACAGTCATATTACCGACGACTATTATTTGCTAAGCTCAAAATAAATTTAGAAGGGATGAGACTGTCTGTCTGTCAATTAGGTGCCATACCTGTGCTGCTGTAGAACGCTAGTCCACTAGAAGCACTGAATTCTTCAATGAAGAACTGGGAAAGGGAAATGTGCTCATCTGTGCTGAGCGACTCATTGCCATGCTTCCAATACAGCATCAAGTCTTCTTCATTGTAGGCATCTGTGGGAGGAGTTTAGAAAAATTAACAGACTATTGGCTGCCCGTGACACTTATTCGTGGTAAAGGCATACACACTCTTTAACCCACATTGCATTCAATATCATTTCAAGACACCAGACGCTGAACCTGGAGATGGTTTAGCTCCTGGACCAGTCTCTTCAAATGAAGCCCACAGTGATGGACCAGAGACTGTACTCCAAGAGGGGAGTGAGGATTATCACCACCATTTTGTAAATTTAAAATATTTCTAGGCCACCTTTGCCAACCTAACTGCCCTCAAGGGTGGCCAAGTGAGAAGGACCTCTTAAAGTGTGGGCAGACACTTGGCTGGTTTTAAACCATTGGAAGTAAGTTAGGCTTCCTGGTTCTTTCCTGATGAAAGGGTCTCACTGAAAGATTATTTTTACTTAAAATACTGGATCTGCCATGGGAGCTTGGTGGAATAACAGGGCAAGGCCTTGCCCATGCTTTCACATGGACTGGTGTTATAGCTCCAATGACCAAGGAAGAGATACCCTGCATAGAGTGGCATGCCAGGTCTCATCTTTGTTCTCTGGAACCTTTTGGCCTTCATTAAATTTGCTTCCTACTGCCTTCCATACCCACATTGTCATTGTAAATTTATTTAGATTGTTACGCTCCCATGAGAACTCCGGGGATATGAGTGTTTTACTCAGGATTCCATTTTCTTGGAAGGTGGTCAAAGGAGGCTTAAGGCATTCTTGCGATAAATAGTTTATTTACAGATATACTATAGGTGTAGGCTCACAGCTCCTTAATGCCAACAGATACTGCTCCCCCATTAGGTTTCTAGTGGGCTTTTGTGCCCTAAATAAGTGGCCACATACATATCACCAAAAAAGAAGAAATGTATCACCAAAAGAGGGCAAAGAAGCTGTATGCAGGTGTTTGCCTGCTCTCGTGTAGGGCTAAAGTGTGTAGGGGGACGTGGCTGTGCATATAAGCCCTGCCCCCAGTATCTCCACACTCCCAGTACCCGATTATACCTTTGTGCGTTGAGTGCAAAGATCCGAAGAAGGCTCTCTACTCTGTACAGAGTTCCTGCGATCGGAAACCCTGATAAGGCAGGGTTTGCAA
Source organism: Shinisaurus crocodilurus (assembly GCA_021292165.1). Classification (NCBI taxonomy): domain Eukaryota; kingdom Metazoa; phylum Chordata; class Lepidosauria; order Squamata; family Shinisauridae; genus Shinisaurus; species Shinisaurus crocodilurus. The sequence continues at coordinate 240,625,850 of CM037878.1, read as the reverse complement.
TCGCAGGAACTCTGTAAGCACGTTCAGCTGAACATGCTTACAGAGTCCTCTTCAGACCTTTGCACTCAATGCATGAAGGTCTAACTGACTACCAGGCATGTGGGGCTTTTAGCTTTTAGGAGGCCAATTCCCAAGAGCATGGCTATCTTGTGTTATGAATACAGTAATACCTTGGATTGAGAGCATAATTCGTTCCGGAAACGTGCTTGTAATCCAAAACACTCTTATATCAAAGCGAGTCTCTGGCGGGCGTGAGCGGGGCCGATTTTGGCCCGCTACACCCGCTCGAGGCGACCGGTTACATCCCTACGACTACTTGTCTTGCAAGATGTCGCTTGTTTATCAAGTCAATTTTTTAAAAAATTTTTTTGCTTGTCTTGCAAAACGCTCTCAGACCAAGTTACTTGCAATCCAAGGTATTACTGTAGATATAATCATAACCACCATCTGGTTATGATTGTGGCTCACAAAGAAGGCCCCAGCAGCAGTTTGGATAAGCTTGGGCTTATGGGCAATGACTGGCTAGGCCATTTGCTGGACTGACAGAATGAGAGAGAGGAGATGCAAATGAGCACTTGAATGGAGCGTGATAGGATTCCTGACGCATGAGGACATGAATGGGCAGTGGCTAAAGTCTTGCAATGATCAGATTAACATGCATGGCCTAAAGGGACAGGAGAGAGAGTCTCCTGAAAAGAAATCAAAAACAAGCCCTGTAAAAAGATGGCCTCCAACCAATGGCAGGATTCAATCAGAGTCTTAAGCTAATCAGGTGAGGGGAGCCCACAAAAGGCTTCCCCCTACCAATAACACCCATTCACATATCAAAGGCCATGGCCTCACACAAAGGACAGGACACACTCAGCAATAGTCACACAAAGAGGATGGCCAGACATGCCACAGGGGAACATCCAAGCTTTCAAGAATTAGTAGTAGGCGATCACTCTGAGTAAGATTGTCTTCCAGGATAAAATTACAAAAAGAAAATTCTAAAAAGAGGAAATTCTAAAAAATTGTGTAGACTCTAGCGATTGGTCTGTAAGTGACTGTGGAGGCCAATTCTAGATCCACACAGCTTCCCACAGTGAGGACACAGGTTACCAGATGGAAGATGGTCCTGTAAAGGATTCGTTTGACGTGCTTTCCGCTTAGCACGTTTCTCCCTTTCACCTTGCACTCGGGCTTCTTCAAAGTCCATGGAACCTTTGTGAAAGGCCAACCTCCATTTAGATCATTCATGGGCCAGAGCTTCCCAGTTTTCGATGTTTATATTGCATTTTTTTAGATTAGCCTTATGAACATCTTTAAACCTCTTATACTGACCACCGATATTCCACTTTCCATCCTTGAGTTGGGAATAAAGTAAATACTTTGGGAGACGGCAGTCAGACATTCGAACAACATGACCAGTCCATTGAAGTTGGCGTTGAAGGATCATTTTTTCAACGCTAGTAGTCTTTGCTTCTTCCAGTACACTGACATTTGTTCGCCTATCTTCCCAAGTAATTCGCAGGATTTTCCGGAGGCAACATTGATTAAATCTTTCAAGGAGGTGGAAATGACGTTTATAGATAGTCCATGTTTCGCAGGCATACAATAAAGTTGGTAATACAATGGCTTCATAAACCAGCGTTTTGGTCTCCTTACAGATATCCCGATCCTCAAACACTCTATGTTTCATTCGAGAAAATGCGGCACTTGCGGAGCTCAAACGATGCTGGATTTCACTGTCAATGTTAGCTGTAACAGAAAGACAGCTGCCAAGATAGAGAAAATGATTGACATTTTCCAATAATGCCCCGCCAAGCTGGATAGATGGCATCACCAAAGGGTTAACTTGCACTTGCTGATGAAGCACTTGCTGATAAAGCACTTTGGGGGTTTTGATGTTAAGTGAGAGACCAAGTTTTTCGTATGCTTCTGCAAAAGCATTTAGGATAGTTTGGAGATCATCCTCTGAATGTGCGGAGACCACATTATCATCAGCATACTGAAGTTCCACAATGGAGGTTGTAATTACCTTACTTTTTGCTTCCAGCCTACTGAGATTAAAAAGCTTTCCATCTGTTCGATATATAATTCCCACACCAGTGGAAAGTTTCCCCTCAACAAGATGTAAAATTACATCTTAATTCAAGAATTAAGGTGGCAGGCACTCAACAGGGTGATTAACAGTGATTAAGAACATCAGGCAAACAAAGAAGACTTTTGCCCCTCTCATGTAGCAAGGAACTCAGGGAAAGGTATAAGAACTGAGGTTTTAGTAATGGAAGTAAGGCAAGAGAGTCATCCTAAGCTGGCTAGCACGCTGGCGTGTTGAGACACAGACCTCTTGCTTACATCCTGCCTCCACGGGACTACAGTTGGGAATCTACTGCAGGGACCACCAACAGACAGGTAGTAACCGGGACTTCTTTCTCTCACTATCCCTTTAGATGGAAGTCTTTCTTCCACCCCTTTCTATCCATAGGCTACTAGGGCAGAAGGGACTCTTTCTTCTCTCAGAATTATACAGTGTGTTTGAGAATAGCATAAGTGCATTTGCTGCCTGAAATCATTGGGTTTACTGTTACAATGGAAGTAAGATACTGTACCTGCTCTATATTTCACCTTTAATAAACAACTCATTGTTTCTGACATGTGTGTGTGTGTACGTTTAGTGTTAAAGGGTGGAGCGCACACTTCAACCAATTACGTGCGTTTACCCCAGCCAAAGATCCCAAACCTTTTGCAATAGTGTGGGGTTAGCCTCTCTTCTTTAAGAGAATCTAATGCCCAGATTATCTGTCATAACACTTGTATCACTCCTACTTTAAAACATGGATATGGAGAATATATAATACTGTAGCAGAGCCAGACTTACAGCTTTCCAGCTCTAGCGAGCAGTTCTGAGTGTCAAGTGGGAACCTACTGAAGTCCATGAAGCACATGGCGGAAACTGTTATCCTGTCAGAAAGGCAATGGGGGTGGGGAGATAACCTTTAATTATCATAATAAAATGTTTTGCTATGTATGAGAATCTTAAGGTCGATGAATGAGAGAATGTAATATGGCTCCCATATTTATTATTTTCTTATGGACCAGTCTAATGGCTTCTCTCTCTCTCTCTCTCTCTCTCTCTTAATCCAAAAAAGTAGAATATGTCAAAAATAAATTTATGGGGGAGCCCATGACTTTAATAAAGGTGGGGGAAAGGATTCCCTGCCAAAAACCGGCTGGAGGGATGAAGGCCACCCACTTCCAAGGGCACTGTTGCCCCAAGGGTCCTTGGTAGGGTGGGGGGCTTCTTCCCCTCAAGCAATTTTTTGACAGGGCACCTTTCCTCCCACCTCTGTTAAAGTCAATGGAGCAATATTGCTCCACTGACTTTAATAGAGCTGAGGGACGGGGTGTCTGGAGGGCACACTGGGGGAGTCTTGGTCTTGGAGGGCGCTGCATCGCCAACCCCTGCATTAGACTTGAACAGCTCATACTACTGATATACACTGATATAAACTCATTATGTCAGGAATAAAAATTAGAATCAGCAAATAACAACTCAATAGAGCACAACAAACATGTTAACTCTCAGCAGCTTCGAAGGATTAAAAGGCCTAGGGAATTTTTTAAAAAAGTATTTTGCCCAGTGCTGAAATTAAATCAAAGTGGGCACTAGGCAAGCCTCGGGGGGGGGGGGCATCCCATGGAAAAGGATCTCTTCCAGGTGGGGGCATCCAAAGATCCTCAAACAATGATCTCCATGCAGGGCTGATTCAAGCTATCTTGCTGCCTGCGGTGCAGGAGAAGATGGCACCCTACCCCATTCCACATATAGAACCTGACTGAACTGGCAGTTCAATCTTATTCCAACACTGGCAATGGGACAGCCTCTTCCACTGCATCTGAGGGAAACAGGCTAGTTTAGGGAGCTCAGGGGGAGCAGGGAGGACGCTGCCACACACATACACCCAGTATCTGTGGCCTGAGGCAGTCGCCTCACTCTGCCTAATGGTAGGGCTGGCCCTATCTCAGTGACGGGATGGACTGATGCAGCAGAAGACAGAAGTAGCTGACATCGTGCAACAAAAGCTGATCTATGCCGAGTTCAGAATGTGACATTAGCAGCCACACCACTTTTGAGACTGAGACCACAAGGCTGAAAGTCAGCATAATCCTGATGGGAAAACTATGGCTGCCACGGGCTCTGAGGGTCATGTGAATAGATCCTCAATGCCTGTAACTTTAGCAAAGTTCATAATACATCACAGTGAACTAATGACTGGGTTCAGACAACATAGATTTCATAGATTATTAATAGAGTTGGAAGGAGCCTACAAAAAGGCTATCGAGTCCAACCCCCTGCTCAATGCAGGAAACTAGCATTGACCCCTTCTAGAGGAGGGGTCTCCCATCCAAGTAATAACCAGGCCTGACCCTGCTTAGCTTTCCACGCTCAGACAAGCTGAGCCAGCATGAGCCACAGGCATGATAACCCACACTCAAGGGTTGAGTATGGGTTGAGAGTGGATTGTTGTTGAACTATGGGTTGTTGTTGAAACTTGGGTTATCATGTTGTCTGAATCCAGCCAGGATAACAAACCATGGTAAACAAGCCAGTTCACAACCCAACAACAAACCATGGGTTCTCTTCATGGGTTGTTCATGGTTAACAAGCCATGGCTTGTTAACACAGCTGAGTTCAGACAACACGACAACCTATGGTTCAACAACAATCCACACTCAACCTATTCTCAACCTTTGAGTGTGGGTTATCGTGCTGTCTGAACCCAGTCACTGTATCCCACATGCATTCCTCCCACCTCCATGTTTGCTCTTCTGTGAGTGGAGACTGTGCTTACCGTAAACTGAAGAGCACATTGCCATCTGGGTAGACACGTAACATAACATTCTCCATAGTCGTGTCATGGATGAAAGATCTTTTGGAGTGAACAAAAAATATATCAGGTACCCAAATCTTTTTTATTAGTCTTCCATCAAAGGTCATGCTTCTGTTTCTGGTACTAGGAAATGAGAGCCTCTCATCTTTCCAGTAATGTCTGAGGTATAAAGTCATTGTGAAGTCCTTTATGTAAAGGAAATATAAAATAAATTAAGAGGAAGATTTTTTTAAAAAATACCACCAGGCATGAATTCACCAGTTTAATAATACTACCTGTAGAAACATTACTACAGCTAAAAACATTTTTGAGCAGATTTTGCCCTCTTATTTAATAGCAGAGTCCTGCATTATGGATAGAAGGTACTTTTTGTGGTACTGGCTGCATAGTATAGAATAAAAACACATACCGGTAATCATTCAATTGCAAACTCAGGTGGTTGAGTGTTGACAGCATTGGGTGAATGCTGAAGTATACAGAAGTTCAAAACATTTTTTTTAAAATCCAAATTGCAGCAAAAACAAAAACCCAGAACAAGCCAATGAGTACTGAGGATGAATGGAATGTTGTGTGTCAATTGGAAAAGAACAACAGAAAAGAGGGTGCAGTGCAGTGGGAGTGAGTAGGTCTGTTTGGCCTCCTAACAGCTTCTATTATTCTAGAGGAGGGCATGGCTGGCTGGCATCCTGTAGGGGAATTCCTCTTATGGGGTGAGGATAAATTGCAACATTTTCCTTCTAAAAGCCAACTTGAGTGGCCTGTGCTGATCACTATGGATGGAAAACAGGGCCACATGCAGAAAAGGGAGGAATTTCAAGGCAGATAAAATTCAAACTTAAGCCCATATAATAAGCCTAAAAACCCAAAAGAAGATTGCATTCACAGTTAGAATCCTTGCTATGCTTGCCATTTTGCTAGTTCCACCAATGTTCCATGTAGCAAAGTAAATCCATCATGGTGACTAGCATTTCCCACACTGTCTCATGCAACAGCACAGTTGAGGCAGTGCTACTTAATGGTAAGGGCACAGTGAATTTGGGTAAGCAAAGTTTGAATAATGTGGGGATCCACCACAGATATGCAGACCTTACTAAAAAGTCTTAGGGCACAATCCTGGCTGGCTGGGGAATGTAGGGCTTTTTTTCTGTCTAAACATGCATAGGATTGCGCCCTTATACTATTTTAATTATACACCAATATTCAAAGAACAGAGCATTATTTCTAAAATCTTTACGTCTCTACTCCTCCCACCAGATTCCTAATTATTTCAATTGCACTTCTGGATACTACTTCTGTAGTGAAAAGATGAAAAGCTTACCATGTCAACTTCTGAAATGCTGTCAATACTTTCTACTTGCACATCAATACCCACTGGTATTGGTGATCCTTTAAAAAATAAAAATGGAAAAAACAAATGTGATGATCAGACAGGTTAACAGTAGCCTTTAAAAAAAAAAAAAAAGACAAAACAAATACCAATCATGGAACTGCGGTACATGGATTTCCTGAAACTGCATAGTGGTGAGAGTGTTGGCCTGGGACTTGGGAGATCCGGGTTCTAGTCCCCGCTCGGCCATGAAACTCACTGGGTGACTTTGGGCCAGTCACTGACTCTCAGCCTAACCTACCTCACAGGGTTGTTGTGAGGATAAAATGGAGAGGAGGAGGGGGATTATGTAAGCCGCCTTGGGTTCCTTGCAGGAAAAAAGGCGGGGTATAAATATAATAAATAAAATAAAATAAATAAATAAAATATGTGTGCACCTTATGAAACCCCCTTACATGCCTTACAGCAGGATTCAGTCACTACATGGTATGTGCAAACTCAGGCAGCCATGTGGCTTATTTTACAGCAGACAGACCTCTATTTGAAGGTCCAGTTTAAAGCTAAAGAACCATAAGAAGGGAGAGCACCAGTGGCTGTGAAATTGCCCATCCACAGTTAGCACTTGGACATCAGACTGAGCAGGTACACAGGTCACCTGGTTACAGTCTTCTCCACTATGGTTTGAGGGACTGTATTTCTATTTAAAGTAATTATTTCTAAATTTGCACCTATATGTATAAATGAGTGTATGCAATTTTTATGCAAACCTGCGTTCTCTTTTGTCCTTGGGGGGGGGGGGGGCAATGCATTTCCTCTTTAGGAGTGATTCGTTAAGTGGCCACGGCCACCCTAGTGCAAACTCCTGTCACATTGCCCGACATGCACACACCCCTTTTTGTTTGTTTGCTAATGAAAAGCAACTTCAGAAGGTGGCAACTGAGAGTGGAAAAAAAGCAGCTGTTCAGGAGGAACTTAAGCATTTGACTTCATCAGGTTTGGGTAGCAGCTTTGAAATCCAGAGTTCTCCACTGCTTTGCAGCACACGTGGAACTGCTCCTGTGTGCAAATGCTTCCACAGATCAGTGAGTCTGCTGATCAGCCCTGCATCCTTAGGCAGCTGCCAAGAGTGCATGGATGTGGACACCTGTACTGGATTGGGCCTATCCACCCACCTGTTTACCTTGTCTGATAGGTAGGTTCAAGGCATTAGCTATTTTAAATTTCCCACAGTTCCCCCAAGTGATGCTGTCAGGGCATCATGGGAAATCTAAGACCGTAGATGCCTGTCAGCTTCTCACTGCAGATCATGGTGCTGCTGCTACCCACTGCCACTGGTAAGCCCACCGGGGGTGCCACTGCTGCTGATGTCAGGTGGGCCCCACATGCACTGGGCAGCTCAGAAGGTGTTGGATATCACTTTCCTGCCACCCCACCCCAAATCTGGAGCTGGCCCTGCTGTTGATAATTACGCACAAATGTTTAGCCAAGGCTTCTATGTATGCAATGCTTAGGGGGAAAGTGGTTGACACACATTCAGGTGTCCAGATTTAAATATATAAAGGAAAACAAACACACTAGCTAACACAGAATGCCACGTCCAATGAGAAAAACAGATAGGTACACCAAGATAAAGTAGTGATGAAATGGAAATTTAGCACATTGGAGGACACCGCACACACATTGTTTATGTTGTTATTTGGTTGTTATTTCAAATGAATATGTGAACTTCATGCTCACTCATTTCTGCAGCTTCCAGCCACAGGGTTCCTCTCCTTTCTCCCCACATTCTCTTTCCTTTTCAGACTCTGCCCCTCTCTCCTCTGGACCATTTTCTCATTGAGCTCTCCTTTCTTAGGCCCCTTTGCTTAGCTTGGCCTATTGCCTCCTCAGGCTCTGACCCCCATCTTTCCTGGGGCCTTGGTTCCTTTTCCTCTCCTTCACAGAGACTGGATACTGTTAGAAGGAGAAAAGCTCAGCCAAGGGGAGCTTCACACTCTTGTGTCTGTCCCGCCCCTCTGTAACATGAGGGCAGCTCAATCAATCACTGCCTGACACGCCCTATACAGGCATTGCCCCTACAAGTTGCCAGAATGTGTGGAAGGAGGAGCAGGGCCACACATGTTAGCCCTGCCGGAAGGGCTGAAAGTAGATTCCTTTTACATACAGCTGAATGGGCCAGAATCCTTCCCATGATTGGGAACCCTGCACTGTTGTTGTTGTTGTTGTTGTTGAATAATAATAATAATAATAATAATAACAACGACGACGACGACAACAACAACAACAACATAATCATCATCACAGTCCACATTCCAAATTTCAGTATCCAACTTTACTACAGTTTTGATCTCATTTATCATCTGATTAGATGTACACTGATTGGAGATAAGATCAGGATCTTTTTACAAATGACCCTAAGAATATGACACTGAACACTGAAAAGGATCATTTTAAAATCAAGTATCCTTTTCATTTAAGTTGAAAAATTGGGAAATGTAAAAAATGATTTAAGCATCATTTGTGAAAACTTCTTCAGCCACTTGGGTCAAAAGTCTTGTGCCATTACTTTTAAACCATCAAGCCAAATTTCATCCTTTCTTGTGTCTAGTCAAACAAAAACTAGATGATAGAAAGGCAGATTTTGTTATGAAATGGAGTGATTTTAATAGCTGCTGGCATAGTTCCACATCACTTCAAAGTGATTTGTAAATAATATTTTTGCAGAGTGATTTCATAGAATCATAGAATCATAGAAAAGTAGAGTTGGAAGGGGCCTACAAGGCCATCGAGTCCAACCCCCTGCTCAATTATTTGTCCAACCCCCTGCTCAATTATTTGTAAATAATATTCTTGCAGAGTTACAAACATGGAACTTGTTTCCCTCTTTTCTATATTTAAAACCTCTTCAGAGAATTCCATTTGTTTTCCTAGATGGCCTGGAAGGAAGGTAATAGCTGCATATGGGTATTACATAACTTTTTAAACCAGGTCATACACAGATGGTAACATTTTTTAATCTCAGCCATTTGGGGGCTGCTTAAAGTTGGAAAACAATTAATTATTGACACATCACCTCTTTACTAACTGAGGGGAACTAATGCAACACACACACACACACACACACACAGTGCTATTACTATTCATGTTCCATTGATTTTTAACAAAACTATTCCGCTATGGCATTATACAAATATGCATATGTCTCTTTTCCTTTTAGATCATAGATCATAGAACATAGAACATAGAGTTGGAAGGAGCCTACAAGGCTATCGAGTCCAACCCCCTGCTCAATGCAGGAAACTAGAGGAGCCTGAGGCCCTTCAGTTGTTGGATTCCAACTCCCATCAGCCCCAGTTAGTGGGCCAATTGTCAGAAATGATGGGAGTTGTTGCAGTCCAACATCTGGCAGTACCTTGTATACTGGTACTGTTGCTGGCAGTACCTTGTATACTGGTAGACTGAATTATTAGAGCTGATTTGGGGCACTGTGAGAACATAAAATAGCAGCTAGATCCAACCACCAGACACTGTTCAGAGCGTTACCTTTTACTGCCAAGTAAGCCCACCAAGGTCCACTGATGGAAGAGAGGGCTCACCAGAGGGCTCTTTGCCCTGGACCCCTTTCAAACCTGGGCTTACCTGGCAGCGAAAGGTGACAGTGCTCTGAGCAGTGCTGGGTGGCTATGCTACATTGGGGCATTGTGGGGAATTTAAATTGTCACTAGACTTAAGGGGGTGCCAGGGCAGGCATCAGCAATGGACCCTATGAGGACGCTGAGGCCCATGGATGCCTGTTTGTGGATACTGCCCCAACATCAACTCAAGATAGTCACACACACAAGGCTGGGTCCATAGCTAAGCATTTCAATTAAGTAACAATCATTTTGGGTAAACCTAGTACATACAATAGAACAGCCAGTTCAGCATAACTAGCTGACTGAAATATCTGTAGGTTCACATAAACAGATTCAAATATATAACAGCATTGCCACAGGGCACTGCTGTTTGCAACCGGACACAATTTAGGGAATATTTAGGAAAAATTAATTGCTTTGTTTTTGCTTCACATTTTTTAATTGAAATTATCAACATTTATATAAGCCACTCCATGGCTTAGACATAGAGCTGGATATAAACCTAATGAATAGGCAACCTGGTGCCCTCCAGATGACTTGGACTACAGCTCCCATAATTCCTGAACATTGGCTATGCTGGCTGGGGCTGATGGGAATTGTAGCCCCAAACACCTGGAGAGCACAAGGTTGCTTATTCCAAACACAAAGTGTACCTTCAATTGGGGAGTGGCCACAATTTATACACGTAAAGTACCTTACCTTTAACCACATGGCTCCACACTTAAAGTGGTGAACATCTTTGCTGCAGATACATCAGCTGAGGTAAAAACAAAACCCATCATTAAGGGCACAATCCTATGCAAGTTTAGACAGGAAAAAGGCCTACAAATTCCAGCATGCTGGATGGAGCATGGTGGGAGTTGTACACCTTTTTCTGTTTAAACTTGCATAGGGTTCCACCTTAAGAGGCTTATATTAGCGACAGTGTATCTGAGCCTTTAAGAAGTGTCAGTAAGCAGTCTTTTGAAAACCCCAAAGTAAATATTTGTATTCCCTTATGTACAAAACATCCCTGTAATAAACCCATTTGTTTTATAGTTCAAACTGCCTCTAGTATTGGTGCCCATTTCACACCTAAGCTTCTTATAGCAAGCTACTAGGCAGGTTTAAAGTATTCTGAGAGAACAGGTTGCAGCAGAAAATGGTCAGCTTGTGGAACTCTGCATTATAGTGTCAGGGAGTTCCTTAGGCCCAGAAATATAAGCATTTGCTAGAAAAATAAGAATCCCCATGGGTGGTGGCATTGCCGTGAGCAAATAATTCCCCATAATGTGGCTAGCAACTCTGATAACCCTTGGACTATCTGTCACTTGTTTAAAGACATGAGTAAATCATCTACAGTTCACATGTTTGCTACATGAAACACTGATGTAGCCACAACATTTGTGCCTGCCATGAAACCTATAGAGCAGCTCTCGGGACTTCTGGTCAGGACCGGTTCAAGGCAGTTTGGTGCCCTAAGCAAGATCAGATATTTAGCGCCCCCCCTTCCCACTTGAGAGCGCTGTATTTTTTTTCAAGGCGTTTCTGGCGCCCTCTTTAGCCCTGCGCCCTAGGCAGCTGCCTAGTTGGCCTAATGGTAGCACTGGCCCTGTTTCTGGTGAGGTGTTATGGCAGGCTGACATCTCCATGAAGAAGTGGAGACACAACGTGTCTTGGAAGCCGGCTAGGAAGAGATCCCAGTCGGCAAAATCTCCCTGGATCAAAGGGATGATCAAGAGCTAACCCTACGTACCCTAAAGGCATATACTTGTGAGGGTTCTTTTTTTGCAGAAATTTGACATAATCAAGAATGGATAAGTCCCTTATAGCTCAATCCTATGCATGTTTAGACAGAAAACATGGCTGGGGCACCCTGGGAGTTGTGGGACTTTTTTTCTGTCTAAATATGCATAGGATTGCACCCTTGAAGACCTCCAAACAATTTTGCCCAGTTGCAATAGTTTGCTAATTGCTGCTTTCAGTAGATATGGTAGTACAGGCTTCAAAGAGAGAATCCTATCTGTAACAGTGAACATAAAATAAAATGGAGCTGAAAATTAATAATTCAGAGAATTCTTTTGGAATATTTGCTGGTCCTAGGAATTAAATGTGTTATGTCCCATGTTTTCATTTTATTTTTTTTTAATCCTAGGAGGAAGGGGAGACATAGTTAAACATGCTATTCCATTTTTAAATGACTTCATTGGCCCAGGTCTGAGCAGTTTACTTCATAAAATGAGGACGTAATTGTGGAGAAAAAGTGTCAGTCTCCTGCACCACACACACACACACACACACACACCTCCTCACGTGTAGTCCTTCACAGTAATCCTATGCGAGTTTAGAGAGGAAAAAGGCATACAACTCCCAGCATGCCAGCTGGGGCATGCTGGGAGTTGTAGGCCTTTTCTCTCTCTAAACTTGCATAGGATTGTGCCTTGAGATAATTATATGGTATAGAAAAGCAAATGCCGGTGCTCTTACCTCCAAAGCCAGGTCTCATTGCAAAATCATGATCCTCTATGCGGAGAAGCTGTTCAGATTTCACGGGCCGTACTTTAGTGCTATCTAGTTTTCTCATCTTAATTTCTCGTTTGCTGCATTAAAAAGAAATAATTACATTTTAATCCAGTGTATAATCCCATCACACATTGTTAGAGGTCTCTCAGGGTGGCTTATAAAAAAATGTTTTTAATCAACAATTAAAATTGAGTTAAGCGGACTCAGAGAGTACCACTAACAACAGAACAATTAAATCAGAGTACACCCCACTGAACCACAGAACAGATGTTAACATACAATGTTTGTACGTTGAAGTTTTTATCTTATGGTGGTTTCTTATGCTGTGAGCTGCTCAGAGAGAGCTTCGACTGTTGGGCGCTAAAGAAATATAATAAATGATTGAATGACAGTACAGAAAAAGAGAACAGCCAATAACACCCAGTCATGTGTTAACAAAGAGAATCAATAATAATAATTAATGCACATCTTGCACAATCATCCTGTATACACAGCTGTAATACACAGCTATGCTGGCTGGGGCATGCTGGGAGTTGTAGGCCAAAAACATCTGGGGACCCAAGGTTGGAGAACACTGTTCTAGAACATTCAAGACCTCCTGCCCACACAGCTCTTTTCCAAATCAGCATGGCCCACTTACTGGTAGGGCAGCACTGGCACAGGAAGGAGCCGGGGGGGGGGGGGTTGTCCCATGTGATCACACACAGCTCTGTCCTTGAGCACAGCTTTTAAAAACAACAAAACGGGGAGCTGCCCTTGCCCCCTGTGCCAATGCACATCCGTAAGTGCTGCTTCTCCATAAGGGGGGCGGGGGGCGGGGGGCGGGGGGCGGGGCGGCTCTTCTGCTGCACAGGAGTGCCACACAAGGGGCTCTCACTGATAGTGAAGGGGTGGAGAGGGGGCAGAGCCATTGCTGGACCCTAGCACACCATCCTAACAGGGTTGGCCCACTGCTCCTAAAGCTATCACAGCAGCTTTCCCCAACCTGGTGCCCTCCAAAGGTTTTGGACTTCAACTCCCATCAGCCCCCACCAGCATGTTAGGTTTTGGTATGGTGTGCAGAAGCGGATGGAGTGCACAAAGTCTCCTGACAGTCTCAAGGTGATTTGTCTTGGGACAGTTTGAAGACAACATGTTATGTACAACAAGTTATATAAGTGTTGCACAATTGGTGAGTAATATCCTATTTATAGGCACAGGGTTTTTCCTATAAAGGTACACACTTGGGACTTGAGGTCAGTCTTGTACTTGGGACTGGGCTTGGGACCTGAACTGGTCACATCACTTGTCTTCTTCCTCACTGGACAACTTTGCCTCTGCAATGATGTAGTGAGACAGAGTCATATTTTCTGCATAAGAGAAGCCTGCATTGCTTGTCTTAATCCCATGTATTTGGGTCCTACAAATGAATGAACTCCTTAATCTTTATAACTGCTACTCTCTCCTCTTTCCGTTTGTGGTACTGAGAGTTGATTGCTGGACTAGCTTCGATCCTCAGTCGATCTTACACAGCAATGGTCAGTGTGAAGGACCGCCACCAGTCCTTTTCCGCGAGTTCGGGAGTTAACAGGTTAACCAGCACACTTTAAAACTCCCGTTCGCGGCTTCTAAGTCATTAGAAATCAACCGCACTGGAATAGCACTAAGTCGGAGGCATTAGAGCAGGCTAGCAGCTGTTTGTTTATAACAAGTTTAATTGAGCAAAGCGGGTCAGGAAGATAAGGAATTCACAGTAAATGAAAGCAGTCTATAAAAGTCAGCGAAGCATGAAACCGCAATACACAAACGAAGTCAATGAGGCTTGCAAGAGCACAGGCAGAATACTATTTGACATCAGAGAATGTCTATTCAGAGAATACTATTTGAGCTAACTAACACTGTAGGCTCTACCTAATCTACTCTTAGCAAATTCATTAAGACTTACAGGCTTACAGCAGTCCACCAAGCACTCAGCTTGGGGTTGAGGTCCCTGGGCTTGGCCGTAGCCGACGACCTGTTCCGTGAAGTCCTGCACCTTGTTCCCCAGCAACTTCAACAGAGTTTGGGTTTCTCTTTTACCCCCTCCTCTCACACCCCACCCCTCCAATGGCAGGCTGAGCTGGTTCTGCTCAGCCTCAGCAGGGATTCATGGCACCTCACCTCAGGGGTACTTGAGGGTATTCTGCAGCTCTTTGAGACTGCTTGGGAAGACCATTGAGGTGAATGCAAATGTGTCCCGGGCTTAACAATTTTCCAGGGCAAGCAATCTATATGCAAATGCCTGCTCCATGAACTGAGCTTCTCTGCCCTAGGCAGAGATTATGCCGGTGACTGGAGCAAAGTAGGTGTCTGGTCAGGCTTTCTCTCCACAGTCAGGAATGCTGGGAGTTGTAGTCCGAAATGTCTATGGGGCAGCAGGTTGGGGAAGGCTGCCTTACAGCCTTCTGCTACCCAGGATCACTTTTCCAAAAGATTTTCTTTGTTTTCAGAGGAAGTAGGAAGGAGTTGTCTAGCTATGCCACACTTGCCTTGTGCAGAACATCATACTAGCTATTACAAGAGGCAGAGTTTGCATCACAACGGTGCATGGGTGTCTGCAGGAAGGGGCAAGGGGGTACAGTTGCCCCCTGATGAGCCATAATCTCCAGATTCCCAGTTGTTCATTAAAAAAAGAGGGGCAAGTTTCTAGCCCTTGTAGAACCCGAGATATGAGGCAAAATGTGCAGGCCCTATTCCACCCATTCATTTCTGTGACAAACTAGCCTGCTCTTATGCCGGCTCAGCTTGTCTGAGTGTGGAAAGCTAAGCAGGGTCAGGCCTGGTTATTACTTGGATGGGAGACCCCTCCTCTAGTTTCCTGCATTGAGCAGGGGGTTGGACTTGATAGCCTTGTAGGCTCCTTCCAACTCTATGATCTATGAAATCTATGAAATCCCGCCTTTCAATGTTTTTAGCCAATGAATGAAGTCATAGCAACAGTTAACACACCCACTATCTGGGTTTGTTAACCCTTCTGGATGTGTTAAGCCTTTTGGGGGTCTTCCCTGTAAGGAAGTAATTGCAGCCTGATAAAAGCAATTTAGAAATCCAGGAGTTTAATGTAGCTGAGTTTGGGCAGCAGTGTATCTACCAAAAAACAAAAGGTAGCAGCAAAGACAGGAATTTGTGATCTTTCTAACACAAGTCTTGTTAATAATTTTCCCCCACGCCTGAGTTTATAAACATTAAAAGAAGAATTACCCTAACAATGCATGCAGATAAAGTTCATTATTATAATACCCATATTGCAGGAAGCAGGGCTGTGGCTGAGAAAGTGTGGGTTACACCACTCCGTCTCCTGCAAAGTAGCCCAGGGTTGTCATACCTATTTTGCGGGGTGGGTGTGTTAGAGCACTGTAAGATAACTCTGCAATGTAGTTCAGTGTTGTTATCCAGTCTCCTGGTGTTTTAGGGAAACACACTTTTAGCAGCAGCGTAATTTATTAAAGGCTAGAGGGGGGTCGTTGTGTGTGTGTGTTGCTTTAAGAGAACCTGCCATGTTTAGCTCTTGCAGGAGGCCCAACCTCTCCCCATCCCTCTCTCAGTGCAGGCCTTGGAGCCGAGTCAGTGTGACACACAGCTCCTCAGTGTTTTCTCATATATTGCAGTAATAAATAACCCTTCATTCCCCTTTATGCCCTGGGCGACCAGTGGAGATCAGAAGTGTCTCAGTCATGTCCCCTGGCATGCAGGGGGTATCATCTAACCCAGCCTTCCATAACGTGGTGCCCCCCCCAATGTGTTGGACTACAACTCCATCATCCCCAGCCAGCAGTCCAACACATCTGGAGGGCACCAGGCTGGGGAAGGCTGATCTAACCCAAGGGTACTAAGCAGCCTGTGTTTGACTTCTCCAAAAGTGCTGCCAGGTGCTCTTTTCCAAGGATACTCCGGGCGCAATCCTATGGCCGCTAGACAGAGTCTAGATAATTTGGAGTTCCAGCTCCAAACTCCAAAACTTGCTCCAAATTTGGAGCTGGGACTCCAAACTTGGAGTGCCCTCCCCCCACCCTTGCAGCCAGCATGGAAAGAACCGCACAGCTACAGGTTCCTAGGTTGCAAGAGCGGGGCTGGGGAGGGCAGGAGACTGGCTTCACCAGGGTAGGCAGTGTCCTGGCAGTGCCTCAGGCTCCTCTCCTCGTGCACCACACACACTTAGGCAGCTGAAATCGGTCCGTCTAAGTGTTTTGCGTGGCAGGAGTATGGCACTCTGCGCTCCTCCCACCATGCACACGATGCGATGCCCATAATCCTCCAAGTTCAGAGGGTTACAGGCAGTCTCATTGGACTGCGCTCCCCACATAGTTGAGGAAGATGCCCTGGAATTTTGGCACCCTGAGCAGTTGCCTAGTTTGGCACCCCGAGCAGTTGCCTATACCAAATAAATGCCAACTAGATATCAATGTAAGTCTGGAAAAGCCCTTGGAGTTTGATCAGTACCTTCTTATTTCCACCTCCATTGTCCAGGCAGTCACTTTTGTACTGTCCAGTTCTTGCACATATATTCCATTCATTTAATTAGAGCTCAGTCAGGAGTCATACCTAGAGATCTGTGCTCTTAGCACATATCAATCCAATCACTTGGATTCTATATCTGAAAATCTCCAATGCTAGCTGTGTCGCAGGAGAGCTTTTTAGAATCACATGCTCAGCTGCAAAAGGTCATTCCTGGTCACACGTAACTGAACGTTAATATAATGAGTACTTAGAAATTGTTTTCTTTATTATGGCTCCAACTTACTCTGCAAATCCAGAGTTAAGCGGAGTGTTTGGTTTATGTAATCAGAACTGCTTTGGCATTTTTAGAGAAAATTATGAACAGTCTGAGCATTTGGGTTTACCACTGAAAGTTCAAGGAAGCAGCGAGTGGTCTGTGGCAGGGCTGCAACTATGACGCCTTCAGTCTTATTAGAAGTTAACATGCTGGTTTTAAGTTCACTGCTGTATCTGAAATTAAGGTGATTAATTCAGATCTTGGTAATAAGCTGACTTCATTCATATTAATAAGCTTGGTAATAAGCTGAATTCACATCATGAATTATGTGTAAAATCCAGACCATATTAGCCATTCTTGCATTTAACTGAAATCAATTGAACTTGAGTGGTTGATTTTGTGCTTAAATCCTGCTGATTTCAACTATCTTTCTATTCATTGAATCATTTATTTTTAAAGATTGTTTATGAGGAAGAGGATGGAAGATGTGGCAGCATATGTCAACCCAGAAATATATGATGGGCATGACTATCAAGTTCATTCTCATATTAAAGCAAATGTAGCCATGTGGGCCCATAAGGAACATTCCAAAATCCATATTAAGGCACTATGGATTCTCATATTAGTCTTCAGTCCCAATTATTCTTGAGGAAGGTACCTCATGTAATTTTAAACTGGTAAAAAAGAATAAGGGGAAATGAATTTTGCAAGGAGCAAACATGGTACTTGAAAAAGTGGGGGGGGTTGTTTGGTGGTGACAGTGATCTTTTTTTTTTTTTTTTAATGTGTTATTTCCCCTTAAATGTGTTATTTCCCCTGGGTGACCAGTCAGATGGGTGATTTAAAAATATAATAAAACAAACAAACAAATAAATAAATAAATTTTGAATTTAGAAGTGGCAATGGAGTGGCTACAGTGACACAGCACTGTTCTATGGAGGCTTCTGGGGGGAAATGATGGTCTCTACTGAGAGCTGCCGCTTCCCCCACCAGAAGGTCCTAGTAGCGTTGCTCCAAGGGTGTGTGTGTGTGTGTGTGTGTGTGTGATGGCAGCTAATTATAGGTGGCTGCTGAAAGTAGCTCTGCTGCCACTGTCAAAAACAAGTTAAAGAAAGAAAAACACAAGTTTAAAAGAGAGAGAGAGAAAAGGGAAAAATCACTGAGGTTGTCACCACGAAACAGTAAGCTCTCCCAAATTTTTTTGCAAGCTTTTGCCCCCTTCCTCATTAAAAAACAAACAAACACTGAAAGGCCCTGCAAATTCTCCACATGCATATGTGGCAACAAATTGTGAGAGGGAGCATCTGTGTTCAGCACTACTAGTGCATACTGCATACCCATATCTGTATGCTCCAAACCAGGGTTTTACAAGTACACAGAAGGCTTTCAAAAGGTACTTACAAAACATACCATGCAAATGACATCAGCATTCAGATTTCAATGGCCAAGCAGCAAGATTTAGGAGCAATGCAAATATATTAAAACATGAAAGGAAGGAACGAATGTTCAGGTTGTTATGGAGTCTCATACAAAGTGCAATCTATGCTGTGTATAGTGCTAGGGTGGCCATGATTCCTACACTAGAGGAGGACAGTCCTCTCTTGGGAGGGCTGTCCAGTCCAAGCCCAGTTTGAAGATAAAGAGACATAAGAAGGGAGAGCAGCGGCAGCGGGGCCCTTGCTTGAAGTTGCCCACCGACAGCACCTGGACAGGAGGCTGAGCAGGCACACAGGTCACCTGATCCGTCTTCCCAGTGTGGTGAGATCTGAGATGTCTTATATTACTATTTAAATTATAGTAATTATTTCTAAATTTGCATCTATACATATAAATTAGCATATGCTCTTTTCTGTTGATGTATTTCCTCTTTTTTGGCAATGTGTAACAGGTCACTCCATATTATATGGAAGATGGAACCCTGTAAAAAATAATACTTATGAAAGTATCATGCTTGAATCAGTTGCACAGATCACACAATCAAAGGAGTTCTCCAAAAGCCAGGGGAGGCTGGTGACTCCAATTTCGGTGGGGCTCCTTTTCCATTGCAGGTTTTGCAGCTGTTATTCTGAGCTTCATAGGAGCCATCCATGGTGCTCCATGGTGTGAAGCTCCAAATGAAACCTGAAAAACCTGTAATGGAAAAGGAGCCCCACTGAAATAGCAGTCACCAGCCTCCCCTGCCAAAAGCACAAACTAGACAGAAAACTCAAGGCAGAAATGTTTTTCAAAAATGAAAATCCGTTTTCTTCATTCACCAGTGCCACTTACATCAGTGGTCAGGCCAGGGAGATAAGCTGCAGACTGGCACTATATTGACAAAAATGCTACAATACTGCAGAAGTGAAAACTCAAATATCCCTCTTTATCAGAGGCATTGTTGATTTGACCTTCAAGTTTTAAGACTGCTTCATGTTTTTCATTGCCATTGTAATGTCTTTATTCTTATCACAAGTTCATTGTCCTCAGGACTTAGCTGCAAATATTTAATGCAGTTTAATGGTGTTAAACATTTTTTTTAATGGTGACTCAAGGTTATGGTGCTGTCTGCCAAGGGGATGCCCATAATATGGACTTGACAGGAGTGCTCTGGTATGCTGATTCAGGAGTGATGCCTGCAAGCCACACGGGACCACTCTGGTGACCCTCCAACATGAGAAAAAGTAGAGCCAGCCAGGGTGATGCAGTCCACATGGCACAACAATGCACAAAACATCAATGGCAGCAAGCGCCAGTTCAGAAATGTCCCAATAGTGGTGAACATTTTTCTCAGCTGATTTTACCACTCACATGTGACAGGAGGAATGGCATAATATAGCTATTATGTTTTTTTTTACTGTCTACAGTAACATGATATAGCTAGATTATGCCATTCCTCCTCAGATTCAATACTGGGTCCTCACTAATGTATTGCTTTGAGCCATGGAAATACAAGTCCATAGGCTTGATATGATGTGGTCAAGTGGCTAATGGAGAACAATGAGCTGTTCTAAGTATCTGAAATGTGAGTCACCCTCATGTGCCAGGATGGGAGCTAGTGGCCATTTTTGGACTTAAGAGTGTGTGGGCCAAGAGAACAAAAAGTAACAGTTTGGGGATCTGAACTTTAGGAGATAGAAGTGGTATTGCTGTGAATCTGGTACTGCCTGTGTGCTTGCTCCTGCACCTTCATAATGTCTATTCAACCTGCTTAATAAATAGATTATTAAAGGAGGGGGGAGGGGGGAGAGGGAGAGTAGGACCACCATGTCTCCCCATCAGGAAACTTGCCTTTTATAAAATGCATGAATCTTCTCACTGCTAAAGGCAGGGGAAGAGGGAGTCTGATTTTAAACAGCCATGTGCTCAGTATGTCGGAACATAGGAAGCTGCTTTATACCAGGATAGACTATTTGCCAAATAGCTATTACCTACTCTGACTGGCAGTTGCTCTCCATGGTAGAGATCTCTCTTGTCAGCTGCTACCTGATCCTTTTAACTGGAGATAGTAGGGATTGAATTTAGGAGCAATGCAAATGGCTGCTGCAATGGCTGCTGCATGGAAAGCAGGTGCTCTACAATCCCTCCCCATAAAGTGCTATAGCCCTCACCCTTCAAAAGGATCCCCTCGCCTCCCCACCAAGTTGCTTTCCCTTCAGAAGCCTGAGGTTGTCTCACCCATTCCAGGGAATTCACTGAATGCTAACAAGTTTACCTTATTTCAGAAGATTCCAGCTATATGAAATATACATCACCAACTCCACAAAATGGCATGGCACAAATGCTAATTCCACCAGATTTCCAGGTCTTCCGGTGATTTCCATTTTGGCCTGTGGCTAACAACACTCCATAATGCATGGCTTTAGTTCATTGTTCGTAGAAAGTCTGGTTTCTCTCAGTATCTGCTGTGTTTCAAGGTGTTTTGTCACAGTGGGCTTCTGCACCTTACTTTAGAGCCCAAGGAATAACAGCCATGCTGATGACAACAGTATACTGTTTGTATATGCTGTGTTTTTTACTCTGTTGATACATGCAGCATGGCATGGGTAAAATATGATGCTGCTATTCTTCGTGTGCTTACTTGGAGACCAGTCCCGACTCCCAGTGAACTTACTTCTGAGTAAACATGGAAATGATGGAATAGGCCCTAATGCTTCAATTTTAAGCCTATTTAATGGAGATAAATCCTACTGAGATTTTTAAAAAAAGGTTTACTCCAAGTAAGGGCTGCAAATGATTTCAGTATGCACCTATAAATGTGCAGGTACATCAACACACACACACACACACACACACAGATTTCCCATCCCCAGCTTCTTTAATATGTTATATCTGTTAAATCTGTTATCAAAAAAACAAAAATGTTCTACTCCTCCTGGCTGGTCCAGCTATATTTTAAAGTTCTCACACTTGGGAACATGGGTTACATCTCCTGTCATATAACGTTTTTACTGGCCACAATTAAGCTTTTTTGGGGGGTAAGGGGGAATCAGGTCCATATAAATTCAGCAGTACTCATTAACAATTGCTGTGTGGATAAGTGAATTATATGTGAACACTACACACACCTTTAAATATCTATATACATGAATCTGGGAAATCTGAATATGTGTGTACACGGATGTTTCTTTCCATACTTCACATTTGGTATGGAAAATACTTGTGTTTCCCACAGCAATTGTAACATATAGTGCTACCCTAAAATAGTTCAGATTGGGCAATCCAAAATCATACTTATGCCAAAAAAAAATAAATCTGAAAGAAAATTGTCCAGAAATGATGGGGGCACTGGAGTCCTTCAAAAATAGTAAGGAAAAGTTTAAGCTTGGTCCATTTATTTATTAAGATATAACTAGACTGACTGGTGCAGTTTCATAGGTGCTTATTTTATCACAGAATCTTATGTTTACTCATGTGTTTGATGGGGCTTACTCACTAGTAATGAAAGTGTGCTTAGGATTGTAGTCTTACAGTGGAATCTTATGCATATTTACTCAGAAGTAAGACTCACTGTGTTCAATGGGGCTTATTCCCAAGTAAGTAGGTATAGGACTGCAGCCTTAGAGAATCAGCTACATGTACCACACATGGATACCACAACATATTTTGCAAAATGGGTTTTGCTTATATCCAAAAGCACATGTTAACATCATGAATGAGGAGAATAATCTCTCTCTCTCTCTCTCTCTCTCTCTCTCACACACACACACACACACACACACACACACACTTTTGGTTAATGCTTTAAAATCTTCTTTGCAAGTGAATGTAGACAAACAGCTTTGGGAGAGGAACTGGGCCACACTATTAATCCAGACAAACTTGCAGGATAGAAGTAAAATTTCCACATGATGCTCTTTTTAGAAAGGTTATACATGCTTTAACTATCTGGTTCCAGAGTGTCTAACAATCCTAGTGTCAGTTAAAAGGGATTACCAACTCCCACTACAAATAAAAGAAGACTGAAGAAAAGTCACAGCTTTGTAAATGCTCCCTTTTTAGAGTCTCCACTAGAAAAGAATCATAGGTAAACATATTTGGCTTTCATAGCTATTACACTGCTTAGTAGTTTCTTGTCTATGGTGGGGAATAGTGAGGTTCTACTTTCATGGCATCTGGTTTTGGATTAAAGCTGTTCTCCTCCATTCTTTTCATGGGAGGCTAAAGTCTAGTATGGGGTGGATCCAGAGTTAGACCCAGTTCACATGTCATGGCAGCAAATAATGGATTATTTAACCCACAACTTGTGGGGACACGCACCACCTGCAAGCTGCTTCTGTGTTCTGTAAGAAACCTCCAGTCGGCACAATCGGAGGTTGTCTGCGTGACATGCGGGCCTGGACTGATGGGTTGTTACCCCAATGTTTGTTGTTATGTGCATCCTGGCAAATCATGGGTTAATTAATTAACACACAATTTGCTGCTGTGACATGAGAACTGGCCCTATATCAAGTTTAGAATAGACCCATTGAACAAGTTAGTCATGAGACTGACTTACATCTCATTTATTTCAATAGGACTACTCTTAGCATGACTAAGTCTGGATCCAATGCTATGTATCTGTCCTCCGGGTTATCTCAACAAGAATATTACAGATTATTAATTGATTAAACTTAATCTAGAGCAGGGATGGGCAGAAAGTAGACTGGGGTGCGCTGGTAGAACTCTGAGTGATTTTTGCAAAAGATTGGCAAGCATTTCTGACTCCCAATCATCCAACAATAGCAATTACTAAAAGACTCTTCCCCAACTCACCCCACCCCCAAATTAAATTGCTGAAATAGAACAGCTTGGGGGAAAACCAGGAGTGGCTTTTTAAAAATATGTTATATTATATTATTTATTATTATATTATACCCCGCCTTTTTTCCTGCAAGGAACACAAGGCGGCTTACATAGTCCTCCTCCTCCATTTTATCCTCACAACAACCTTCTGAGGTAGGTTAGGCTGAGAGTCAGTGACTGGCCCAAAGTCACCCAGTGAGCTTCATGGCCGAGCGGGGACTAGAACCCGGATCTCCTGAGTCCCAGTCCAACACTCTCACCACTACGCCACATTGGCTCTTTTTGTGTGAAAGGACTTGAAAACTTGGATCTGGCACTGATAATAAATTCCTGGCCTAAGCATGCGCTCAGAGGTAGCCTGTTCCTTAATTCTTAGCATATGTCCAACTCCTAGCTGAGGCACTATTTTACTGCCTGTCTCTGGGTTTGGGGATTTTTCTTGTGGACCAGCACATCTTTCTTTGTTTTATATTTGTTTTTTCTTTGTTTATAAATGTGTGGAGGAAGGGGGGCTGGCTGACCCGCCAACCCACCCTTTCCTACCCAAAAGACCCCCAGAGATCTCAAGGTGCCAGGCTGCCAGCCTCAGCTCTGCAATCCTACTTGAATCTCTGCCAGGGACTTGCCTTGACTATAACCTGGATTTAGCTGAATCACAGAGCAACCACAAACACCATGTGGGGTAAAAACCAAGAAGGTTTATTCAGGTAGCATATTACAACAAAAGTTGGGAAATGAGGGAAGTAGCCAAAATAGAGAGACGCTTTGGTACATACACAGTAGAGCTGCAAAATAACAAAACCTGATTCCTTATATCTCCCAGGCACACACTAGTTACCTGGGGGCCGGTTCCCTTCAGAGTTGGTTTCAGCACAGCCCTGCCACCGAGGAGACTACCACACCCACCCTAAGGTCCGGGATGGGTAGCCCTCCTCAAGGCTTGCCTTTGCCTGACCCTCATTCAGCTAATTTCACCAGGAGCCACCTGGGGCCGGATCCTGAGGCCAGCCCGAAGGCTTGGACCTCCACGTAGTTTGCTGCCATAATCTACAGCAACGACACGACGACCCAAGACAAAAGCCACACCTTGGCAATATATCTTTCCCCCCCTCCCCTCCTCCTTTCTGTAGCTCCACTGCTTCTAGCCAATCAGGATGAACTTTACCTGGCTCAGGCAGAGGAGGGGTCTCATGACTACCGGGCCTGAACCCCATTTGCATTTTGCATATGAAAGCCGGGTCACTGTAGACTAGACCAGCTTTTCAGGACTTTCAGGCGCCATGCTTTATCAGATACTTATGCACATTTTGCCTCCTCCCAGCCCCCAACCGGGATTACCTGGTTTACACATGAGGAGGCGTGTGTGTGTGTGTGTGTGTGTGTGGGTGTGCAGGCGTGTGAGTGTGTGTGTAGGAACCCTCAGAGGCTCTTTTCTCCACAAAATGAAATAAATAAATAAATAAATAAATAAATAATACTTTGCATCTGGCTCCGGTGGTGGATCTCACAGTTGTAGTAAGAAACAAAGGAGAGCGGCAAGCCTGAAGTCTGTCCACCCCTGATCTAGAGCTGCTTATGATACAAATGTATAATGTGTTGTTAAATGTATAATGTGTTGTCTTAAGGCAGCAGCACAGAACATAGCAAAGCCATGCAAGCAATTGTTTGGAGCCTATGAGGTCAGACAAACCGGAAACCCCCAAAATATGATTCCAACTTGTACTCACCAACAAGTACTCTATGTCAAACAACTTAAGTTGTTAGGGTTTCTTTAAAGTTAAGAGATGAAGCACAGCACTTTGGGCTTCTCTACATGAGGTGTTTAACCAGCCACTTTACTGAGGCTTTTTCTTCCATTTTCTTAGCAAGAGGAAGAGTGCGTTCTTTATATGGGTTTTTTTCTCCAGGCTTTGTCTTTCTCTGCTTTCCTATATGTTACACTAACCAACCACAAGATGGCACTGTGGTATAGCTGCAGTATAGTGGAATTGCAATAATACACAAGACCTTCATTCTGGTTTGTTCCACATTTCAAATTTAATAGCAGATTTTCCTCATTTAAAAAAAAAAAAACCCCCGCAAAAATGGCTGGAAAACATGGGAGAGGCCCTGGAGGATGACAGTCATATAATGGACCCGCAAACCCTAATTGATAGCTGCTGCTTCATATAGCAGGATCAGCAAAGAAGCTGCAGCAATGGTAGTATGAAACTAGCAATGGTAGCATCCTCCTCTTTATCTTTTCTTTGAAGTAGTTCATGTTCTGCTTCATGCTTTGGTGTTGTCATCCCTGGGGAAACTGCATCAGTGCATAATTTTATCATTTTAATATTATTTATTACACTTGCCACTTAATCCTATGTATAATTACTCAAAATTAAACCCCACTGAATTCAATGTGGCTTACTCCCAAGTAAGAGTATAGAATGGCAACTGTGTCTGTAAACAGGAATCCCCTTTGTTTTACAAGTGCTACGTAACTCCTACTATTCAGCCCTCACTATAATAGACGCTTCAAGAAAGAGAGGGTGACATGCTTATACCCAAATCAATTACTTTGACCTAATCTAATTTCAGAATTTGTTAAAAGGGTGTGTTTGCTTGAATTATTGATTAATAGTGGATCAATAGTCCAGAAAATCAAGTATGTTATTTGTACAATAGGATGATTGGTATTATGTGCATGTTTCTTATCAGCCTGTCAAATATTCCACCACTTGGACTGCCTTTAAACTTCATAGTATATTCAGTATTTGTAACAAATTCAAGACACTTGGTTTCATTTCACAAAACACAGTAAAATGCAGTAACTTTTGGGATAGACCTGAGATCATAACCTCAAGATTCATGACAAACCCCTGAGTCAGACAGTTTCTCCAAGCACATCTGTTATTATGTAAGCTTTCCTTGCGTTTAACTGATGTATTCTTAAACGTTATCCTTCCAGTCCGGACAACTTCAAGCGTGCCAAAGTATGCAAGCCTACTGCCACATGCATTGAACACCCCTCTGACAAACAGATAATGAGGGCAGTGTCTCCTCTTTCATCCCAGCCCCCAGGTGATCAGCACTTAAGATGAAACATAGGAGCATAGGAAGCTGCCTATATCAAGTCAGACCATTGGTCCACCTAGCTCAGTATTGATTACACCAACTGGCAGTGGCTCTTCCGGGATCTCAGACAGGAATCTTTCCAGTCCTACCTGGCTGGAGATGCCAGTGATTGAACCTGGGACCTTTTGCATGGAAAGCATGGGCTCTACCACTGAGTTACAGCCCTTCACTTATTATTTGTTCTCCCTTTTGAAGAGAGCGCTGTCTGGAAAATGGGAAAGGGAGATAGAAGCAAGCTGTATATAACTGGAACCTACTTCTGTAAATTGGCCACTCCCACTGGATTGTGGGTTACCAGTGCAATCTATGGGGAATATGTCCTTCAAAACCTCCAGATTTTATATTCTACACTTCCCTACCACATTTTGGTAGAGCTGTCTAAGAGACATTTTCAGGGGATTGTGTCCTAACACAGCAATGCACTGGGTTAAGTCCCACTAAGTTCATGAGCTTGACGAGGAACTGAATAAAATGCATTAACTAGCTTAAAAACTGGGATTTAGAGATGCTGATGAAATAATTCCACAAATTTAAAGCACACTTAACTGTTCCAAGGGAAAACCTTCTGTAGCCTGATTAAAATCAGATTTGAACCCAATAAAAATAAAAACCTAATTATGCTCCCCTTCTTTTCATGTTTTATAATCCATTGATACCGATATTTAATGTAATAGAAAAATTATACCATTGGCTTAGAAATGGGTATCTCACAGGGAAGAAGTTTAACTTTACAATATATATTTTAGCTTTTTAGTAGTTTATATCTTACTCTGATTTATTGTATTTTAACTGCTTATATTTATTGTATATTGACAGTGCAACCCAGTACATGTCTACTCAGAAGTAAATCCTATTGAGTTTGGGGGGGGGTTGTTACTTCCAGGTAAATTGGTACAAGATCATAGCCTCATATGAATGGATCACTATGATAGATGATAGATAGATACACATACATATACAATCCACATATCTATAACATATGTAAGAAATATGGAAAAAGAAATTTTACTTGCTTAAATTCTATTACCACTTTTGCTGATTTTTTGGTGGTGTGAAAGTATTTGGTCCCCACCTTGACCAAAAGCTCTATTGCCTGCATTGTTCTATTGCTGGTACTGGATGAACACATGAAAACAGCCCTTTAGGTCAAACAAGGAGTAAGTCATCTTTGGGATGGCGGCAGACACACAGAGTGTATATAAACAGAACAGCAGCCATGATGCCCAGGGACCATTTTGCTCACCTGTTATGTCTTTTCATGAATAACCTTTGAGGATGATGGTGGTGGTAATGATGGTGATGATCACTGTTATTGATTAAAAGAGAAGTCGGCCAAATACAGGTGAAGAGCAACAGTTTTATTGCAAGAACCATGTCTTCCAATCACCGGAATAAAACCTATTCAATCAGCCCACATTAGTAGCCTTTCATTCTGGTGCTCCAGTTATTAAGAAACATCATTCGATGAAGAAGATGCAAATAATAAGAGGCACTGCAGACTACAAGGCATCCCAGTTTTCATTCTTCTTTGATGTCTTCTCTTATTCCTGCAGTTTTATAATTCCTTAAAATCCACATCATATGGTTTTGCTGTCCAGACACTGCAGTTTCACCTTTAGAAATCTATTAAGTAAAACAGTGTATTTGGCTTATTCCCATTTCCGTCCATTCTTTTGCCGCCTCTGGGTGCATTCCTAGCCTGGTGCTTTAACACCAGCTCAGTGTACTCTTCGATGAAGCTCTTGCACAGACAAAAGCATGATGTCAAACATTTAATCCCCTTAATCCCGCAGGACACCATGTTAAAAAAACAAAACAAAACAAAAACTTTCATTACCCTATGAAAATCTGTGATTAATGAGAAACGGTCAGGGAATTAATCTTACTTACTGCATATGTAGAAAATCATTTGGAGCACATGAATAAAATGCTTAAATTGAGTAAGTAGCAATTTTGCTTCACAGACCGTGAAAATTATTTCCAACTGCTTTATGGGGTAACTAGCATCTATCTTGACTAGGCAAACTAGCTGGTGCCAATGTATTTGGGATTTCACCTGACACTTGGAAACATTACGGTTTACTCTTCTGAAAAAAATATGTAAGGCAGAACTGCTGATAAAGATCTAAGACATATTGGTACTGAAAACAGTAATTCTGGTTTGTATCAGAGAGGAAAATTGCAGCTTTCCTGATTAAATGGTAAGACATTTATGACATATTTTAGGGAGGAAGCTGCCGTCTTCAATGATGGTGCACTTTATCCAAAACATTTTTGCAAACTTTCGTTTAATCAATACATCCCAACATTTTTTTAGTGAGTTACATCTTTTAAATTATACAACAATGTACAATGTGGGAGGAGCCATAGCCCAGTACACACTGCACACATGGAAGGTCTTAGTTTCAGTTCTTGGTATCTCTAGTACAGGGTTGGGAAAAGACCCTCTGCATGAGACTTTGGAGAGGTGCTACCAATCAGAAGAGACAATACTGGGCTAGATAGAGCCAGTGTGGCGTGGTGGTGAGAGTGTTGGACTGGGACTCAGGAGATCCGGGTTCTAGTCCCCGCTCGGCCATGAAACTCACTGGGTGACTTTGAGCCAGTCACTGACTCTCAGCCTAACCTACCTCACAGGGTGTTGTGAAGATAAAATGGAGAGGAGGAGAATTATGTAAGCCGCCTTGGGTTCCTTGCAAGAAAAAAGGTGGGGTATAAATGTAATAAATAAATGGCCTGATTCATGACAGCTTCATGTGTTCAACTGTATCTGTTGACAGTACATTTTCTTGTTCATTGAGTGTGATGTTTGGTTCTGAATACAGACAGAGCCTGAAATGTTAATTTCTTAATTTTAATTGTGTAAAGGATGCCCCTTTGTTACATCCTTCATTTCCTCAACTGAAATCACTATTAAAATTTTAGAATGTTTCAGACTACAAAAAAAACTGCACCTAACTCAGTTGATTTCAGGTATCCAAATGATTTCCCTTCCTCTAGTGTATCCAGTGCTGGAAAAAAATTTTGTCCCCCAGCAGGTGCCTGCATTGCAACAATGAATCCAGTACGGACAGTGATTATGGGAGCGTCACAAGCACCTGATGGATAGTGTCCATCGCCACATAATGACATGTTCCTACCATGATGGCGAGCATTGTTTTCAGGCAGGGTTAAGTACAAGTACAGGATACACGCATATTAGTGTGAGCCAATCTTCGAAGGAAAAAACAAAACAGGTAAAATTTCTGTTTCCTCCCATTACCTCAGAGACATACTTCTGTTCTGGCTAGGAAGCTTGTATGGCATTTATGGCAACTCAGACTGCAGGCTCTCAATTGATGCTTCTATCAGTTGTGCGGATATTTTTGTGAGGTGTACTTTCACAATGCCCAGAACTGGCCTCTCCTGGTAATAAGTAGAAACTATGCCCCCTAATTTGTGTAGAAGCAGAAGTAATGTAGAGATATTTCAGGAAACGTCTGACTCATGCATATACCGTAAGCTTCTCTACATAAGGCATTTAACCCGCCACTTTACTTAGGCTTCTTCCATTTTCTTTGCAGGAGGAAAAGTGCATCCTTTACACAGGTTTCTTCCCCAGGGTATGTCTTTCTCTGCCTTCCTATATGTTACATTACCCAACCACAAAGTGGCACTGTGATATAGCTGCAGTATAGTGGAATTGCAACAATACATAAGACTTTCATTCTGGTTTGTTCCACATTTCAAATTTAATAGCAGACTTTCCTCATTCAAAAAAACAAAACAAAAAAAGCTGCAGAAATGGCTGGAAAACACGGGAGAGGCCCTGGAGGATGACAGTCATATAATGGACCCGCAAACTTCCGTGAGTAAGGGATCATGAGTGCACAATAAATGCCTCGTGTAGAGAAGCCCTTTGAAAAGGCATCCTTGGTTCTTTTTCTTGGAGGTTATCAATAAGGTTACTTCTCCAATGGAAAGTGTGCAAATATCAGATGTGTTGAACCAGCACACCGCAGTGATGTGTAGATTCCCTCATTGATAGCTGCTGCTTCATATAGCAGGATCAGCAAAGAAGCTGCAGCAATGGTAACATGAAACTCCCCCCCCCCCAAGCCGTGAAAATGGCTGCAAAACATGGGAGAGGGCCTGGAGGATGATGACATCATGTAATTGACCTGCAAACTTCTGTGAGTGAGGGATCACGAGTGCACAATAAATGCTTCGTGTAGAGAAGCCCTAAGAGTTGAGTCACACATTATGTTTTCGCTTTCCTTCTGAATTGAGCATGCCCAGTATTCTTGGAGCATGCACTCATATGGACAAAGAAATGATTACAGATTACAGATATGGCCAGCAACAAATCACAGTAGTCCGTCTTCCTAGCCATCATGATCATGAGTGGCTGCTGCTGTTCACCTTATGTATGCTGGGAGTTGTAGGCCAAAAATACCTTATGTTCACCTTATGTTCACATCACATTTGACCATGCAAGGTAGTGCCCAAAGAAGGTTGCAAATTTTTGTGTGGAGAAAAACAAAACTAAATATGTTGTCTGAACCAGTCTTCCACTATGATAATTCCAGAGGTTTACATTAAACATCACTTTTACAAAGACCCCTGTAGTATCAATTGATCTTCAAGAGATTTTCAATGTTATCAGTTAGGAAACCAAGCATGGCCATAAACCACAGGTTGATTCTGTTAAGGGTTATTTGCCTTTTTCTCAGGAGAGAAAATGGTATCAGAGTATTATATATTATTATAACTTGCTATTAAAACAACAGGTTAATCTTTTTGATGTAATAATTCCTGAGACATTTTATGTGCTGACAAATAAAAAAGCACATTAATGGACAATGCCTATAATGGGTTAGTCATTCATGGATCTTGTTTTTCCTCCCCTAATACAAACAATTAAAACTGAAATCTGGCTTTGTTCTGCCATTAAAATATTTTCTAAACTTTATCCCTTTACTTTTTACCCATGCAAAGCTCATAATGCTTAGCTTTTAAAGATGACGTAATAAACTGTTGGAGTCCTAGAAATGGAAATAGATCAAAACATCTGCACTCCTTATTTGGAGTGGGGGCTGGAACAGAGAGATACATTATTCCCAAATAATTCCTAAATTTCATTTGTGGGTTTTCCCATTCCTTGGATGCGGGGCAGGTGAACAATTTAAAAGCAAGCCGATATACAAAATAACTATTTAAACCAGATTGAAATCAAGAAGTATGCTAAAATCCCACTCTCAGCTTAACTCTGAACAACAAAAACTACTCTAGATAAAACACTCTCAAGTGTACAGATGAGCAGAACCATTGGGTTCTGTTCTAGTTTGGTGAAACTAGATTTTGGGGGGTTGCCAGTTTGCCACTGAACATTGGGGACTGTTTCCCAAACCTGCTTGGGATTCAGAAATTTGTATTCTGGATTCCATTTCACAAAAAATGAGATCTCTCAGAACCTGATAGATGGCTGGTGAGGAATGTGGAAGATCCAATATTTGTAGAACCAGTGAGGTGCTGGTGCCTACACAGAAACCTATAGCACAGTGGTTCTCTTCTCAACCTTTTTTGCCCAATGCACCCTTTTCACCATATGTCAGAATGTCATTCCCCTTTCCAAGATTGTCTGACTCAAAAGTTGCATTCCAAATTATATGCATATAATATATAATACCGTAACTATAAATGGAATATTTCCACAGATAACAAGTGAAATGTTTATCTTTATTTTTAATTTAATCTGTACTATGATATCAGTCATAGAGTCCTATTTAGTTATTTATAAAGCACCACCCATGTACATACCGCGTTATAAGTTCCAGGTTTGATGGTCCCTACCACCAAGAGGCTTACAATGTAAACAAAGTTAATGGTAGGAAATACCTTGGATACATGGATTTTGGTGCTCTAGATATCCTGCATAATCATAGCAAACTCATTAAACATGCCCAAGAGGGAGGTATCAGCAGGCTTGGAGAAACCCCAAGGCAGAAGTACACAACAAAATCTTTGGGGGGGGAGTGGGGGGGGGAACCCAAAAACAGCCCAATAAAGATTGAACATTGTCAATTGCAGGGAATTCTGGCTGACTGTTGTGCATGGGGAGAAGAGAAATGGAAGAGAGCACGGGTGGGGGATCCGTTTTGGGCCAAATTGACTCCAAGCAAATCTGGAGCTGCATGCCAGCAATGGGCAGGGCAACAGCGTAAAATGGGTGGGGCCACCCCACTGCTGTTATGCACCCTCCTTAGGGATGGGCACCCCCACCATTCTCTCTCTCTCTCTCTCTCTCTCTCTCACACACACACACACACACACACACACACTCCATTCACAGACAGACAGCCACAGACAGCTTTGCTTGTCAGGTGAGGGGAAAGCCAAGGCCTGGGGAAGTGCCGCTTGAAGGTGCAGGGAGTATCTTGAGGCAGGGGCTTCCCAGTGAGCTGGCGAATGAACAGGGATGTTGAAGAGTCCTTGGTTTTGAGTCACGAGTCGAGTTGTGAGTCTTTGGACCCGAGGCTCGAGTCCTTGGTTCAAAATGGTGACTCACGAGTCACAAGTCACTCCCAAAGCTGACTCCACGAGTCCCTATTAAAATCAATGAGGTTTTCCCCCAACAAAATAAGGCTATTTTAGATGTGTGGCTTAAATAAATTCTAGGTACAAGTGTGCCTTTTTATTTCAAAACTCTGCAACTGATTTTGGCAAGAACAGACCAGGCAGACCAACCCAAAATAACCAGACAGGCAGAGGAGGGAGGGAACCCCAAAACAGGCAGGCAGAGGCCTTTGTCTTGGACAATTCAAACTGTGGAACTGGTTAAGAAGAGACCAGGCAGGCAGAGGAGGCCGGGAACCCCAGACAGGCAGGCAGAGGCAGCCAAACCCAAAATGTCTGAAAGGTTGCATTTTAGGAAAATGATTTTAAAAAATAAACTTGCTGTACTTCCTAAAACCTATCCATGTTGCATTTGAGGAACACAATTTTGGAACACGAGTCCTTGGTCTCGAGTCCCGAGTCGAGTCTCGAGTCCCATTAAAAATATTGGGACTTGAGTCTGACTCGAGTCAGAGGGGGGACTCAGTCCGACTCATGAGTTGAGTCCTAGAGTCCGAGTCCCCATCCCTGCGAATGAAGCCCCAGGGAAGCACCACCTTAAGGCACTCAGTGCCTTGGGCTACAATTTTCCAGTGAGCCAGGAAGGGCGGGGCCTCTCTAGAGGTCTTCACAGGCTGGGTGGGGAGTCCCCAACCCTGGAATACAGTATCCAGGAAGAGGGTATAGCTGGCTAGCTGGAACCCTTAACAGGAGTACTCCTCCCACTTGTGGTTTTGTCTTCATAAAGCCCTGTGTTTTTCCAGATGAAAAGACATATTTCTAATTCAACTGATGACTTTGCTAAACGTGTGCAACTGGGACTCTCTCTGACTTGTTTGGAGCGAGTTTCCCATTT
This sequence comes from Shinisaurus crocodilurus, assembly GCA_021292165.1. NCBI lineage: Eukaryota > Metazoa > Chordata > Lepidosauria > Squamata > Shinisauridae > Shinisaurus > Shinisaurus crocodilurus. Next base: position 240,591,952 of record CM037878.1, on the reverse strand, counting down.
TCTTTGAATTCATAGCAGCTGCGTATTTTCATATCAGATAATTTAGTGATGGGGGGAAATCACTTGGGTTGAGTGTATTTTGTGGAGCTATTTTGCCTCTAAATCCAAGATGCTTCATTATTTTGCCTTAGCAAGTCCAATCACTAAATTAATTTCATCTGTAAATCCCCTCATTTACTTAGTATATGCCAGGCAGCATAGCACGTTAAAAAAAAAGGTTCCGACATCTCCTGTTTTAAGAGTACACTCCTTCCAGTGCTAAATCCTCAAGACATATTTTATTACAGCTAAATAAAAATGAATGGATTAACATGAACTGTGTTTGTGCTCAGTTTGTGCCAGATGCGGCTGAAGCTGGCAACATAATCTTGGTGTTTTGCTAAGGAAACAAATTTGAATATGCCAATGTCCTCCACCCACAAGAAGCTGATTTGAGCTTGAGACACTTGTGAACACACACACACACACACACACACGAATAATGGTGCAACTAGGGCTGGATCTTGGAGCTGAAGTTCAGGGCCCTGAAGTCCAGCGCAGCCCCGCTGGAAATAAGAGAGTGGCAGGTGACGGGGTCAATGGCAAACAGGCCCAGCGAACGACACTTGCTGCAGAGCAGCATGCTTCCTACATGCTTCCTTTCTTATTTCTAAAAACATTTTATAATCAACGGGCGGGCGGCTGGCATGTAGATGGTTACAGGTGCTCATTTTATTATTTTTACTTTAAATATATATTACTGTTTTCTACAATTAAAGGATGCTTGTTTCCAACTAAGTTTGTTTAGCATCAGGGCAGCAGAAGCAAACTCCATTTTATTCCTGTAGTCATGATGGCGCTATGATTTAAGCAAGTTTAAAATGTGAAACTGTACATTTGCAAGAGTATTTCTTTTATATGTATATATCAGGGTTGATAAACAGATGTATGTTTTTTTGCTTTAAGGTATCAGGAATGTAGAAGCAGATGTGAACCCCTCCCTTTTATTCTGACTTTTTAAATCTGGAAGAACTATTACGCCTTAATTCACAGTCGCTTGGACAGCCGCATCACCATTCAACACAAACACAGAGAGATTATTTCCTTTCAGTCATCTTTTTAATAGCTTCATACATGGTGTATTTTGAGTTACAGGCAGTTTCACTACGCCAGGAGTACCATACTTCTCTGAGCTTCTTATATGCCTGCTGTGTGGTGTGTGTTTTTAAAGGAGTAATGTATTTTGAAGAATTAAAAATGAGCTTGTGAAGGGAAAGTGGTTTCATGTAAACAACTAGCAATTGAAGCCAGGAGGCAGCAATACAAAGGAAGAGAAAATGTTTTCCCTCGTTCTAAGCATGCTGTTTTTCTTGTACACAATATATTGTCACAACTGTTCTTAAGTAGGTTGAAATCTCTGAGCTACCAGATGATGTTAAGAAACTTGGAGACAGGCCACGGATCTATCAGGAATTACAATGGGAACCAAAAGGATGTTTAAAGCTTACCTCCATAGAACTTTCTGAGAGTGAACATTTCTCCTGACAACAATGGTCTTGCTATCAGAACAGCAACCTGAGTGATGCAGTGGGCTCCTAGTATCTATGGGTATAATTGTGACTGGCACACAGACAATGCTTCAATATAATATACTATGCGTGTGCTAACTTCTCCTAGCTACAAGAGATATTAGCACTGAGAAGCTTAATGAAAGCTTTCCCTGAGCAATGCCAAAAACAAGTTAACAGCTGATTCCCACTATTATTTAAAAAAATACACACACACAGAAACAATAGATTACAAATTACATGTGCTATTATCCAGTAATCCTCTTCTGTGTATATGTAGGGATGTTGTATACAAGGGACAACTGTTCCATGCATGCAACAAGTCCCTATAGGATATGGCCATACATAAAATCCAAGAGCTGATCCACAGCTCTACCTTTCATGCATGGAAACTTACATGGGACTGTACTCCCATTGTGTAACAAAGGGGTCACATGCAGATTCACCAAGTGAACCTGTAGGTTCATTTCTGAATGCAGAAGCAATCCTGAGCTTTCGGTGCTAGGTAGGAGGTCACAAAGGTGCTCAGGGTTCTCGGTATGGTCAATTCATGAGTGGCAGGGTGTTCTTCTGATTGCACTTGGGCGCAGGGAGAATTAACCTAGCATGTCTGAGAATTCTATGGCCTGGGGCATTCAGGGGTCAGGATGCTCTCTCCATTTCCATGGAGAGTAGTTTTGAGTCAAGCCCTATTCTGAGAATCGAGTTGCTAGCCTGGCAGCAAGAAACAAACTGGAGGTATGAAGGCAAAAGTAAAGCAATCTGACAACACTCTTTAAAAGATGGCAGTGACTTTTCTATTGACTATCAGGGACTTTGGGTTGGATCAATGCAAAGCCAGACCCAGGCTCATCTATGACATTCTCCAAAACTAGAGATTAGAACATGTCTAGCTCCTAGCACAACTGTTCCGTAGGGGGTTGTCTTGAGTTTGGAACACTTGTGGAGCAAGGAAGGGCAAAGGGCAGCATAATGTGTATCTTTTGTGATTGCATCACACTATGAGATTGCATCAGAGAGAGAGGGCAAGGAGCAGAATAATGGCTTCTCCTATGCCTCTATTTAAGTACAGCTAGTACAGAGCATGAGTGATGTAATTGCCACTGAGGAGTGAGAAGGGAGAGTAAACTCTACAGAAGTCTGGAAAAAAGCCATAGCACACTCAAAGAGAAAGGAGGAAACAGAAGGTGTGGAACTATTATTTAACATAAACCTCACAATCACCTCTGAGATGGTGCAGGATTGCATGCATACAGGCCTTCTTAAATTGGGATGGATCTTTCTGGCGGGATCCAGAATGAGATGGAAAAAGAAGAAGCAAAGTAGAAAACGAAGGCAACCTTCATACAATCCATTGAAGCTCCCAAACGAAGGCAGACTCACAGGAGACAAACTGGGTGGAGGCGGGGGGACAGGAAGAGTTATTCCCCTGGAGCTGAGAAACTGCCAATAAGTCTGCACCTACCTGTTGAGATCTTCCACCCACAAGAGGTTACTTCTGCAATGGAAGCACTACCTTGAGGGAAAAGGTCATGAAAGCATGCAAGAAGTAAAGGCACATTTATTATGCAAAATACCTAAATGTTTCAGAGCAGGGGTAGACAACCTGGTTTCTTCCAGATGTCTTGGACTACAATTCCCACAAACCCAAGCCAGCATGGACAATAGTCAAGGATTATGGGAGTTGTAGACCAAAACAACTGGAGGGCCCGGGTTGCCTACCTGTTTTAGAGAATATATTCAGAGGGTGAAAGGCTTAAGAGTGTTTATCCCACCAAATAGAATACAGAATGGATGAGCACATAATGGTCATCCCAGTCCCATACATTTCATAGATTCAAGCAACTATGCTTAGGATCACAGCTGCAGTTTTGAAATGTATTTAGCTCTTTTAAAGATGAATTTGCTTCTCAGATTCAAGTTCAACAATGTTTGATCCTCATTTGGATTTTAAACAGTGTTGCAATGTTTAGAATCTGATTAATCAGGAATCTGATAAATCATGACTTTTTTTTGTCAATGGGCAGTGCAATTCTATGGCCACTAGATAGCCATAGACGGCCATAGGATTTTTCAGAGACCCAGCTACAAGGTCGGAAAATCACTCCAACCTTGTAGCTGGGTCTCCATGCTCGGAACAACCTCCCCTGCCCCTGCAGCTGGTGCAGAAAGACAGGGTTCAGGAGGCGGGGAGGAAAAGAGACAGGCACTGCCAAGATACGAAGTCCCTCATATCCCTCCCGTTCTGAAGTGCCTCAGCCAGGTGCCTCATATCCCTCCTGCTCTGAAGAGCTCCCTCCCACTCTGAAGCGCCTCAGCAAGACAGCCAATTTGGCCGGCGAGCTGAGTTGCAAGGCGAGGAGCATGGAGGCAACCTTCGCCTGCACGCTCCTCCAGCTCTGCATGGGATGCCCGTAATCCTGAGTTCGGAGGGTTATGGGCACCCCTATTGGATTGCACCCTAAATGTTTTTAATCTATTATTGATTAGAAAGGTATACCTTTTTAAAAAGGTATCCCTTGATGAAAAAAGTATCCTGCTTAATGGAGCAGATTATTATTTTATACAAGCACTTACAAAAGCTGTAGATAGCATGCACCATCTTAAAGGAGGCACTCATTTTCTTTCATATAGGAAGAAAGCCCTCTTCTACAATGATGTTGGCAACAGCACATAGGTGCCTTATTTTTAAAACAAAGTATACTTCTTGCTTCTGAATTATTTCTTTTGCCTATATACAATTGTAATCAATAGATGAATTGACTAATACTTATACAATTTGGTTTGGATCCAGAAACAGGTTGGGGGACTCTCCGGAGGAAATTTGGAGGGCGGCAACGGGGAGCAGATGCAGGAAGACCCATTCTGCAAGCAGCAGCCCATTTCTGGATCCAACCCTTAGTCTACTAAAATTTATTTAATCAGATGACAGGCCTAGTTTAGACTTCATAGTTTGAAAATGAAGTCTTATATCTGACGTTCTAAAGATGACAGAGAAGTTGCCATGGTAACTGGCTCTAGGACAGTGTTCTCTAACCTTGGGTCCCCAGATGTTTTTGGCCTACAACTCCCAGCATGCCCCAGCCAGCTATGCTGGCTGGGGCATGCTGGGAGTTGTAGGCCAAAAACATCTGGAGACCCAAGGTTGGAGAACACTGCTCTAGGGTGTAGGGTTGTTTTGTGTGTGTGTTGTTGTTGTTTTAAAACCCTTTCAGATTGAAGAGTGAAGGAATAATGGCATATGTATACAACTAAACTTTCTGGTTGAAAAATAACTCCCAGGTGATATATAGCAGGTTCCATTTCCAAAGATTAGTATTTGTAAATTAGTACATCCTGCAGAAGAACAGAGTGGTGTTTAATGATGGATTAGCTAGGAGGAAACAGGTGGTCTGAAAGCCACCTCACACATTATTTATTATTATTTTACACAATACCATCACAGAAGAATATTTTTGGCAGTGAACCTGATCAAGAAAGCTTTAAACTAACTCCTGGGGCAGGTGGCAGAAGCCTAGAGCTAACTACTGAGCCAAGTATTAGGAACAAGAACCGACAAATGAGGCAAGAAAGTGGAGGGGGTGCCCAGTAATTTGCAGGTAAATACAGCAGGCAAACCAGGAACATGCAACACCCATGGCTTCTGAGATCTACACATTAACACATGGAGTATGGGAAACAAGCAGGAGCTTGAAATCCTAATACAGGATGGTAAATATGATCCATTAAGTATCACTGAGACTTGGTGGGATGAGATTTATGACTGGAATATAACAATTGAATAGTATATTTGAAAGGAATAAACCCAGCAGATAATGGAGGAGGGACACGAGAAGAGTAGCATTATATATAAAGATTGTATACACCTGTATGGAAATCCATGAATCTGAGAACAAAAGCCATGTTGAAAGCATTTGGGTAAGGACTGTAGGAGTCGGAAATAAGAGTTATGTTGTTGTAGCAGTATACTACAAGCCAGCCAGCCGGCATGAATGGTGCTTTCCTGAAACAGGTGACAAAAATTTCACAGAGGTAAGCATAGTAGTAATGGGAGGTTTCAACTATCCTGACATCTGCTGGAAGTCTAAGAATGCTACATCCAAGCAATTTTGGACTTGTCATGCTGACAGCTTCACCTCTCAGAAGGTGGAAGGAGGAGCAAGGGGATAGGCCGTCCTGGACTTAATTCTGATCAATGGGCAAGAACTGATGAAATGAAAGTGGCAGGAACCTTGAGGGAAAGTGATCATGTAATCTTGTAATTCATGACAGCAAGTGCTGTGAAAACCACGATTAGTTGGAAGTGTACCTTGGACTTTAGGAAAGCTGGTTTCAAAAAGCTCAGAGAAAACTTGGGTAGGATCCCAGGGCTAGAAATTTGAAGGAAAAAGGAGTTCAAGAGAGATGGGAGTTCCTGAAAAATGAAATATTTGAAGGCACAATTGCACACTATTCCCATGAGAAGGAAAAATGGGGGCTATTTAAAGAAGCCAGTATGGCTGCACAGGGAGCTCTCTGATGCACTTAATACTCAAAAGGGACATGTAAAGGAGAAGGAAGAAGGAAAGAGAAGCACAATAGAGTGCTTCACCAAAGAGAAGCACAATAGAGTAGCCTGAACTTGTACGGATGGTGTCAGGAAGGCTAAGGCTCAGAATGAGTTGAAGCTTGTGAGGGATGCTAAAAACAACAAAAAGGGGCTTCTTTGGCTATGCTAGGAGCAAGAATATTTATTTATTTATTTATTTATTCATTATATTTTTGAATCGCCTATCTGGCCAGTCATCCGGTCACTCTGAGCGATGTACAGTCCAATAAAATACAAGGAAAAAACCACACAAAATAAGTGTAAAAAACAATTAAAAACAGTACAAAACTTAAAAATCCTACCCACCCCATATTCCTGCCTGAAAAGCCACGTTTTTAATGTATGGCAGAAACTAATCAAGGAAGGGGTGGCGGAGGTCACTGGGGAGAGTTCCATAAATTGGGGGCTGCCACAGAAAAGGCACTCCTCCTAGTCCCCACCAGCCTGGTTTCTCTGGCTGATGGGACAGGGAGAAGGCCATCCGTGGCGGATCTTGTTGAGTAGCCTACTTGATGTTGCTGGAGGCACTCCTTGAGATAAACTGGACCGGAGCCGTACAGGGTTTTAAAGGTCAACGCCAACACCTTGCGTTCGGCTCGGCAAACAACTGGTGGCCAGTGCAACTCTTTGAGCACTGGAGTGATGTGATCACGCCGGCAGCTGCCTTTAACCAGGTGAGCCGCCGCGTTCTGTACTAGCTGAAGCTTCTGAACTGTCTTCCAGGGTAACCCCACGTAGAGCGCATTACAGTAGTCTAGGCGAGAGGAGACCAAGGCATGAACCACTGATGGGAGCAGATGATTAGGAAGGTAGGGGCGCAACTGCCGCATCAGATGGAGCTGATACAGCGCTGCCCAGCTCACAGCTGACACTTGAGCCTCCATGGACAGCTGGGAGTCTAAAATGACCCCCAAGCTGCGAACCTGGTTCTTCAGGGGCAAATGTACTCCATTCAGCACCAGGTCAACATCCCCTAACCTCCCCTTGTCCCCCACCAGAAGTACCTCGGTCTTGTCGGGGTTCAGTTTCAGCATGTTCAGAATATAACAGAAAGCGTAGGTCTGCTGCTTAGGGAAAATGCTGAATTAACAGGAGATGGAGAGAATCATAGAATCATAGAAAAGTAGAGTTGGAAGGGGCCTACAAGGCCATCGAGTCCAACCCCCTGCTCAATGCAGGAATCCAGGTCAAAGCATCTCTGACAGATGTCTGTCCAGCCGCACCTTGAATGCCTCCAGACTGGGAGAGCCCACCACCTCCCTAGGTAGTTGATTCCATTGTCTTATTGCTCTGACAATAAGGGCAGAACTCCTCCTCCTATTTTGCCTCAATTCTTCTCCCACAAGCTGAGTTGCGTTCAACCTGCGTTGGGTAGAATAAATGATATAAGGAGGGACTTGCAGCCCAGGTTATGTAAGGAGATGGTTAGAGAACACCTAGTTACTTTGAATGAGTTCAAGTCTCCAAGGCCAGATGAATTAGGTGCTGAAGGAGCTTGTGGGTACTATTTCAGAGCTGCGGCCTGTAATCTTTGTGCATTCCTGGGGAATAGGTGAGGTGCCAGAAGGCTGGAGATGGGAATGTTGTGCCCATCTTCAACAAAGGGAAAAGGATGATCCAGGAAAGTACAGACCAGTAAGCCTGGCAATGCTATTAAGCAGTCAGTCTGTGAGCATCTAGAAAATAATTCATTTATTAGTAGGAGTCAACATAAGTTTATCAGGAATAAGTCATGTTGGACCAACCTTATCCCTTCTTTTGAGATAATTTCTAGTTTGGTAGTTCATGGAAATTCCATAGATACTGTATATTTGGATATCAGCAAAGCATTTGAAAAGGTTTCATGATATCCTTGCTGACAAGATGGTAAACTGTGGGTTGGGCACTACTACTGTTAGGCATATCAGCTGGTTCAGTAACCGTACAAGTGCTCATTAATGGCTCTGCAATGTCCTGGAGGGAGGTCTCAAGTGGAGTGCTGCAGGGCTCTGGTCCTTGGCCCCATGCTGTTCAACATTTCTATAAATGACCTGGGATGGGGGTGTAGAGAAGATTTTTCTCAAATTTGCAGATAGCCAATACCACAGGAAATGGGATCAAGATTTTACAGGATCTTCACAGGTTTGAACACTGAGCCCAAACTAACAAGATCAAATTCAACAGAGATAAATATAAAATTTTGCATTGAGGTACTAAAAAAAGTCAAAAGGCACTAGTATAGGATGGTGGAGACCTGGCTTGGCAGTAGTACATGTGAAAAGGTCCTAGGTGTCTTAGTGGATCAAAAGCCAAATATGAGCCTACAGTGCATAAAAAGCTTTAAAAGGCTGCTGCAGTCTTAGGCTGTGTGAAGAAACTGTATTTACTGGAGGGAAAGTTATACATGTTGATGTGGTTTGGAACAGTGACTGATGTGAGAAGGGTTAACTGTAAAAGAGAAATAATAGTGTTTTTTACTTTGGCTAGGGCCAGAGAAGTGATACAAAATTTGAATGTTATGCTGGCAGTCTGCCAACTGATAAGCTACCATGTTGTTACCAACAAGATTGCTATGTCCTGTGAGGTTCTTTTCTTTTTAAACAGGACTGAGGAATCAAAGACCTGGCTTGAATAACACAACAACCCATCATGGGTAACTAGCTATGGTGGGTTGTTGTGTCATCTAAACCTAGACTGCATCCCGCATGGTGGCTTATTTTTCAGCAACAAGCCAGCCTTATAACCCATGGCTTGTTCTAGCAGTTGTTCAATCCACGATGGGTTGTCATGTCATCTGAACCTGGGAAAGTAATAATGGGTTGTGGGGATCTGTTAGTGAGCCGCTCAGCAAGAGCAGCAAAAAACCCTGCCGCTCTTCATGATCTCACCCTTGTCACCGCCACTGACAGTCCCTCCACCAATGTCCAAGCAGCACTTTGGAGCGACCATCATGGGTTTGCCACCCCCTTTTTTTTTTTGGTCCCAGAAAAATGTGCAGATGCGTTCGTAATTTTTTGTTGTTGTTGTTGTTGTTGGCCTCTTGCAAGTGCACTCTTATGGCTGTCTGATATGTGTAGTCTTGCCTGGTCAATTTCTTTATATGTTTCAGCTGTCAAAAGGAGCAGCAACATGGAGTAGGTAACATACATGGAAACTGACAAGGCAAGACTGCATATAGGCTAATTTGTGCACAGTTGCCAGGGACCAATTGCTGAGTTGACAATTGAAAAGCACCCAAAACGGGAAAGTGGCAAAAGTAGGTGCACCAGAAGTGGGGGGAACAATACCACCCCATTGGCAATGTGACCCTCTCACTTTTAAGTGTTAAACTGACACTTCCCTGTATTCTCCACTTTTTCAACACTTCCCCAAGTCTCCAGCTACACCAGAAAGTGGAGATATTGGCTTCCCACCCCCACCCCCACTTTTCATGGCCCCTTTTTGGAGCACTTACCACTGCGTTTACTGCGGGTCCCTGAACATTTAAATCTAACATTCAAAGCAAACAAAATAAATTGAAGATTCCAATTGTATTTTAAGAAGGCCAAACATTCCTAGGCTACTTAAAAGTTATGGTAAAACCTCACAGGATCACTTGGGGGGGGGGGGAGGGGATGAAATATCTGTAGTCAGAGAGGAACGTAACATGCTCCAATAGACTGATAGGTTTGTTGCCTTATCAGGAGTGGGGGGATATGTGGCCCTCCAGATGTTGTTGGACTGCAACTCCTATCAGCTCAAGCCAGCTTAGCACATGGTGAGGGATGATGGGAGTTACACTCCCAACAACATCTGGAGGGATACACATTCCCTACCACTGCCTTATATAGTCACAGTGAAAAGTCAGACACAATGTAAAACAACCACATCTTTTAATAGAAAGCAACAAACATGCAAATAGCAGGTATAGAAATTTATTTGAACCAACGTTTTTACTATAAGGTAAGTTATTTTAAACATTGATCCAAGCTCCCATGTTTGCCAGTTAAGGGAAAATATTGCACTTTGCATTTCCTAGCATCCCTCATACATGGCAAAACATTTTAAAAACATTTTGCTTATTTTACTTGTGCACTCTCGCAAGTCATGCACACATTCATTCAAAATCAAAATGTTAGGTTACCCAAAAGCAAAACCTTAAAATTGCACTAAAGCTTTGTAAGGAAAAATATAATTCATGACTTATACAAATTTCATGATGTCTAGGTGCTTTCAGAGAAGAGCCAATCACTCTTCATCTTCATTTTCGTTCTCTTGGCCAGACCCTTCAGACCTGTCACCTTCCAGTCGGTCTGCAAGGTACAAAACCAATTTTTAACAGACTGAAGTAATTTTGAAGCCTTTTCCCAATTTGGAATACAAAATTGCATGACATTTTACTCAGCCATTGTCCAGTCTACAGTGCCTCGTAATGAACCTAGTAGTAATGCTTAAAAATATCCTGATCATATATACTCTCTCTAAATTATGATGCAAACATAACAGCAGGAAACATATGCATAGCATTACAAATTGTGAGCTGAAATATCAGAAGCATTTTAAAGAGGTGGGGGATAATCAGTAGAGTACATAGTTTTCTTTTTCTAGTAGAAGAAAAAATCATGAAGGCCGTTCCCTGCCATGTACAGCATTCTTTATACCTACATTTGTATAGATCTAAGAAGAGAAGGTAGTCTCTCAAAATGGCTTGAAAAAATGTGTACAGAAATGAAGTGTTTCACACAATAAATCTAGTCAAAAGTGTCTCTAGAGTCTTCCTACCTGCTCTTATATGGTTCAAAGATGCTAACATCCTTAACATAAAAGAAGCTGGAACAATGATTGTGTTTCTGGTTTCTTCCAGCATTAATTCATTTCGAGTTATAACCTACAAAGAATGGGAATGAAATAGTTACTATGCAAAAATTAATATAGCAAATGTTTCTTCTAAATAACCATTTGTATATTTAAGTGCTTCTATTATATTAGTACAGTAATACCTTGGATTGAGAGCATAATTCGTTCCAGAAACATGCTTGTAATCCAAAACACTCTTATATCAAAGCAAGTCTCTGGTGGGCGTGAGCGGGGCCGATTTCAGCCTGCTACGCCCGCTCGAGGCGAGCGGTTACATCCCTACCGGGCTTGTCTTGCAAGACCTTGCTCGTTTATCAAGTCAAAAAATTTTAAAATTTTTTGCTTGTCTTGCAAAACGCTCTCAGACCAAGTTACGTACTTGCAATCCAAGGTATTACTGTATACAATATAATACTGATACAAACAGAGATGAAGTAATCAAAAGTAATTTGACAACTATCAGTAGTTGTCAAATACTTCTATTTGTTCAAGACATATTTCACTGGCACACACAAGTCTTGTGAATTTGGGGTTGTACATGATATTTAAACATTGGTTCAAGTGAAATACAGTTAATTTTAAAACACAGTCTACATTTAATAGTTTTTCAAATCCATGTCACATGCGCCTTAGAATTTAACTCCATGTACCCATAAAGATAAGTCTCGCTCTATAAACTGGTCTCTTTATAGTAATGCATCCATGAAATTAGTATTTTCTTAAAAGTTACATATAAGAATTAGTGGTGCAGAAAAAATATTAGCTTCCTCAAACAAAGGCAATGTAAATCACAGGCAAGGTGATTATCAGGAAAGGAAATATGAGTGCTATTAACGCAAAAGATTATCTTACCTCATCAGCAAGTTTCCGATTAAAAATCTTGGACTCTTCTAGTGGTGACCAGATCTTTATATCATAATCAATACCTGATGACGCTAGAACTAAACAATTGTTTAAAAATATATTAGAAAGCTATTGTAAAGATTTAGATTTACAAATGCAAACAACATTTCATGGTTGATGCAGTTTGTTACATCTCCTCGAATAAGACGGGTTTCATCTTTTAATTCATGATCATATTCAATTTAGGACTTCCAACCCATAGTCCACAATTAAGTAAGTCAGTGAGTATTCAAATGGGTATATTTTGCAAAACATAGGCCATTATTAAAAACAGGAAAATGGTGGTGCATTTAATGAATTTTCTTCACTTCAGCTATGAATGGATTGTAGACTGAAAGTGTTTCAGAATAATAAATGTATAATCTATACACTTAGTGTTATTTTAAAAAAGTTTGCTGCTCTGCTAACTTTTAATGACATACAAAAAAAGTTGTCTTGGTGGAGAAAGTTACAAATCTGATGGTCTAACTGCAGAGAAAAATGAATGGTGAACCTATTTATTCCTATGGATCCCTTATGTTTGGATGAGTTACCATTTTTGCACTAATTTTGTTACTTCAGCTCAGTATGACCTATTGCCAATGCAACCACTTTTGCAAAAACTACCCATTGAGTAAAAATATAGCTAGTAGCTAATCAAGAAAACACTTAATTGATCTCTAACACGCATGCTCTTATCACCTTCTTCAGCAGATCAGGCAGATAAAACAGAGGACAGATCAGAACCAATGCACTGCTTTATAAATACCAGGTAATCTGAGTTCTGGAGCCAATTGTTCCATGCTCCTGGTGAGAAATGAACAGCGGGTGCTCCTTGTGGGAACCTAGGAAGCTGCCTTATACATTTAGCTCAGTACTGACTGGCAGTAGCTCTCCAGAGTTTCTGGCTGGAATTTGTTTTTCCAGCCCTAACTGGAGATGCAGAGGATTGAACCTGGGATGTTCTGCATGCAAAGCACGTGCTCTACCATTGAACTATGGTCCCTCCCTTGCTATTTTGGGACAACAGCAACAATCTTTTTCGATTGAGAGCATAATTCATTCTGGAAACGTGCTTGTAATCCAAAACACTCTTATATCAAAACGAAATCCCCCCAAAAACATTTGTACAGAGATTTTTAATTTAAGCCGTACTACAGTACTTGTATTGCAAGACGTCGCTTGTATATCAAGTAAAAAAAATATATTAAATAAATATTTAAAAATTTGCTTGTCTTGCAAAACGCTCTCAAACCAAGTTACTTGCAATCCAAGGTATTACTGTACAAGTACTAGCCTGATTCAGTACTAATTACACATTACATAGTCCGCATTTAATGAATTCAGAAGGGATAGCTATGCTGGGAAAACTACACCCATCCTTCACCCCTTAACTACACCACCTAATGCTGATGCTGGGGGAAATTCACTTGCTCACCTCTTCCCTCATAAGAGCTTCCATGATGTTGTTCCTAAGCCTTATTTATATATTTATTTATAGCATTTATATACCGTTCCACATCTAAACAGATTCTGGAGCAGTGAGCAAGAAAAAATAAAAAGAATAAAACTCTGTATTAAAACAGAATATCAATAAAAATCCATGGATGGTCAAACAAGAAAGGCTTCGTGGAATAAATATGTTTTCAAGAGGCACCAAAAACAGCACACTGTTGGTGCCTGTTTGACCTCCAGAGGCAGGGAGTTCCACAGAAATGGAGCCACCATGCGGAAGGCTCTTCTCCTGGTGGACTTCAATAGGTCCATGTGGAACCACCAGAAGCATGCCATCTAATGACCTCAGTGACTGGGCAGGTCGATAAGGGAAAAAACTCCCTCAGCAACAGAGTTGCAAGCTGAAAAGGGGCAGCTCCTGATAACACAAATACAATCTTACTTGGGTCAAATGGATGTGGCTGAAGACAGTTCACTACATGGTTATCTGCTTCTAGCAGCATGAGGTGCTCAGCAGTATGCCGATCCCAGATGAAGATATGTCCACAATCTGAACCGCTCATAACAAAGTTAGAACCCCAGAAATTGGCTTCTTTTATCTACAGAGAAAATAAGTGAAAAATTCAAACACATTTTTATTATGGTTACGATGTATGGCTGAGAAACATGAAAGGCAAGACGTTCATATTTGTTCTTTATGCCACATACATACTGTGTTTGGATGCAACACTAAGCTATGGTTTACCATTATAAGAACAAGCCTTGGGCTTATCAGCTACCCCTTCCCCTCATGTGCCTACAAGGAGACTGAAAGCTTTCACTTCCATCTTTAATCAGTTTAGTGTTATGCACAATCCAGATAAAATGTGGTTAACCATGGTTTACTGAAACAAGCCAACTCAAAACCATGGTTTAGGATAAGCTTGTTTCAATAAACCATACCCAAGATTAAACACTTTTTAGTGTTTGGACCTAATGCTAAACTGCAGTTAATTGAAAATGGAAACAAACGCTTTAGATCTACTCATAGCTATGCCAAAGAAGAGGGGAGTGCATGAGCCTATGGCTCATGAAAACACTAAACCATAGCTGACTGTTATGTCTGTACCAGGCCACAGTGTATGATGGCACACCTACTTTTCCAGCATTGCCATCCCTAAATTACAGGTTTCTGAAATACAGATTGGGAATATAAATCATAGATTCATAGATCATAGAGCTGGAAGGACAGGGGTAATGGCTATTTTTTTAAAGTGATGTATGTACTAAAAAGAAGGTAGAAAGTAAGAATCTAAATTTTGCACAGTAGTTGGTCAAGGAAAAATTGGCAGCAGGAATACATTAACCTTGAAATATACAGTAATACCTTGGATTGCAGGTAACTTGGTTTGAGAGTGTTTTGCAAGACAAGCAAATTTTAAAATATTTATTTAATTTTTTTTTACTTGATATACAAGCAACGTCTTGCAATACAAGTACTGTAGTACGGCTTAAATTAAAAATCTCTGTACAAATTTTTTTGGGGGGATTTCGTTTTGATATAAGAGTGTTTTGGATTACAAGCATGTTTCCGGAACGAATTATGCTCTTAATCCAAGGCATGACTGTAGTTTAAGGAAAGACAAGTAAGAAACTCAACAATTACCCAATCACTAACAGAATTGAAAGGCTCAGTTATGAGAAACAAAAGGTTATTAAAATAAATATGAGAAAATATTGTAGAAAAAAGTGGGATTAATTTAGTGATTTTGGTTCAAGGTATGTGGACTATGTTGAGAGAGCAGCACACTATTAAAAAGGAGGAGCAAAACCACTGTAATTACATATAATCAGATGCAAGGCCAGATTTGTCAATACAGTCCTGATGTGAGATGTAAGTTTTGTTTAACAAAATTGGAACAGTAACCATAATGCTGTCAAATTCAACACAAATATAAATGGAGCACTGCCCAGAAAACTCCAGCACGGCTATGTAAATTTTACAAGAAAAATCTTCTTTAAAAATGAGGATTAGTTAAAAGGAAGCTGAAGGTGAGAGCAAGAGGATCATATATCTTCAAGAAACCTGGAGATTATTTAAAACCACAATAGAAGCTTAGATAGAATGTATACCATAGTACAGGGGAAGCCTGTGCAGATGAATGGGTATTTCAGCTGTTCTTCAGCAAAGACTTTTTAGCTGCCTTGACAAGTATCAAACTGTAAAAATAATCTGTATGTGCCCCAGTGCGTAAGGCAACCCACAGTAACTGAAGGCAGCAATTTGTTAAGTGACCAAAGCCTACATATGTCATTGTAAAAGCCATTTCAGCAGACAGCAAAATCAAGGTTGAAATCAATCTTAGGTGTAATCGTTCTCCCTCAGGATTTCACAATTTAAGGAAATGTTGGACTTTGTCTATTTTCTCTAAATGATTAAAAAAAAACAAAAAAAAAACACCGGAGAGGGTATCTTGCCCCAGTGTGGAGGGAAGACAGTGTAGATGTAGAGCTGCATCTGAGCCCTGTACCCCCACCATGTAGAACCTACTCATTCTCCATGTATGCAGTAGGCTCTGGATGCAGGCCAAATTCAACATTTGAATGGATATATACATGGATATTTGGTTACCATCACAGTTCTGATTTCCCTATAACATTGGCAAGGGCGGAACTGTGCCCACTATTTTCAAATACAGATTTTCCCAAGTGATACCATCTATTTAAATGGTGTCACATGGCCTCACATAGTTCTGGTAGCTGAATATAAAGTGATATAGTGCTCTACAATGGGCAGGTTTGCACATCATGCTAAGCCAGCCTGCAAATAAGCCACGGTGGGATGATTGTTCGCTGAACAAGTCATGGTACGTCCAACAATTGGGCTACCTGTGGCTTGTTCTCCCCCTCCTTCCTCCAGACAGCTCTGGCACAAATCCCAGGCTCCACTGTAGCAGAACCCGTCTTGTCGCCTCACCCCAGACCCATCCCATTCTGATCATTACCCCTTTTCATTCGCCACCTTTTAAAAAAAATGTATGCAAATGCATTTGTAATTTTTTAAAAAAATTTTTGTCGGTCTTTCGCAAGTGCACAAGAGTGCACTTTCATCTGTCCCAGTATGTGTAGTCTTGCCTGGTCAATTTCCTTGTACATTTCAGCTAACAAAGGGAGCATCCTAGTGGAGTAGGCAATACAGTAATACCTTGGATTGCAAGTAACTTGGTATGAGAGTGTTTTGCAAGACAAGCAAATTTTTAAATATTTAATTTTTTTGGACTTGATATACAAGCGACGTCTTGCAATACAAGTACTGTAGTACGGCTTAAATTAAAAATCTCTGTACAAATGTTTTTGTGGGGATTTCGTTTTGATATAAGAGTGTTTTGGATTACAAGCACGTTTCCGGAATGAATTATGCTCTCAATCCAAGGCATGACTGTATGCAAAGAAATTGACAAGACAAGGCTGCATATAAACTAATTTGTGCACAGTTGCAAAGGAGGGACCCAATAGTGCAATTCATAAGCACCAAAAATGCGGGGGAAATGCAATTAGAGTAAGTGCACCAAAAGGTGGAGGGACAATATCTCACCCTTGGCAATGTGATCCTCTTGCTTTTAAGTGTTGTACTGACACTTCTCAGTGTCCTCCACTTTTTCAACACTTCCCCGAGTCTCCAGGTACTCCAGAAAAGGGAGATATTATCCCCCCCCCACCACACGTTTCATGAATCCTTTCGTAGTTACTGCAGCTGCGCAAATTTCCCCTCCATTTACTTCCCAGCCTTTAAATTTTTGCAAATATTCCTGACATTTAAAAATCCTCCACCAAAAACACCTTAGAGGGTGGCTGAATGGGATAGAGAAAATGGGGTGCCTGCACCAACAGTACTTACAACCGCTCCTATGGGGCCCCATTTACTTTGTCCCATGCAGCACCTTCTCAGGATTTTAAAAAAAATTGTCAGGGAGATTTGCGCACATACACTGAAGTGCAGTAACCGCAGCAGTAAGTGCCCTGACAAGTAGCCACGAAAAGGGGGGAGGTAATATCTCCCCTTTCTGGAGTGGCTGGACACTCAGGAAAGTGTTGAAAACATGGAGGGCACTGAGAAGTATTAGTTTAACGCTTAAAAGTGGGAGGATCACATTGCCAAGGGGGAGGATCACATTGCCAAGGGGGAGATATTGCCCCCCTTTTTGGTGCACTTATTCCATTTGCCTTTCCCCCCATTTTCAGTGTTTCTGAATTGCCCGACTGGGTCCCTCCTTTCTCTTACTGTAATTCCCCACCCCCACGTCCTTCGCAACTGTGCACAAATTAGCCTATATGCAGTCTTGTCTTGTCAATTTCTTTGTATGTTACCTGCTCCCTTGGACAGCTGAAACATACAATGATATTGGCCAAGCAAAACTACACCTATTGGAGAGCCGTCAGTGCACTCTTGTACACTTGTGAAAGACTGACAAGAATAATAATTAAAAAAATTATGACCCATCTGCGCAATTTTGAGGCACCAAGATGTTTTTTTTTGAACAAGTGATAGTCCTTCCAAAGTGCCATTTCAGCATTGGTGGAAGGGCAATCACTGGTGAGGTAGGCTGGAGGCTGCACTAGCGAGATTGCAAAGAGCGGCACAAGTTGTTTTTTTTGCCACTCTTGCTGATCAGTTCTGTAGTCGATCCCAGTAACCCATGGCTGACCGTGGTGGGTCAATCATGTCGTGTGAACCCAGTCAATATGCTTAAAACAGCCACAATTTATTTACAAAAGACAGTATGCAGGTACTACACAGGGACTAGAATATTATCACTCATTTTTCTTTTCAATTACAAGGTTATTTTATATAGGAGACCAGGCATACAATCGTTTGGGACAAAACTTCTCAAAGAATATTGTATAACCAAAACTGTATTATGCTGTGCATAAACCTTATAATTTCTAATCCAAAGTAGGTTAGGGTAACACATATTTAGTGTGAACCAAAATATGATCTTAGCAATAATGTACCATTGTCCGGGAGTTCCGATGACCTTTATAAACCATTTTTATTAAAGGGCGTCTAATATTCAGGGTCTCCAGTTCTTCCATCTCTTTTCTATCTTTTTTTCGTCTGAAGTGTTCCTGGATGCGAGCAACAGCAGATCGTCTATGGATTATGAACAGAAAGACCATCATTCTCAGAAAGTTACATAATCTGATTTGTAGTCCTATGCACAGTTAGCCTGCTTAAATCCCATTGAAATTATTGGGATTTAAGCAGCCTGTGTATAGATGGCTAAGAGAGCTCCAGTTTATATAGCACAACCTTTGCCTTTGATAGCAGTTGATTTTAACTCTCCTTCTAAAATAAAAAGGAGGGGGAGGGTAGAAGGGCTTGAGCCTGCAGATTCAGTTTAGGCAAGTTTCCTTTTGAATAATATACAAGGTGCCAATAGCAGTGCTATTGAGTAGTTCGTTAGCACCACCAGCCAAATGCCAGGTGTTCAGAGCCTCTTTCAGTACAATTCTCGCCTTGTCAACAACTCTTACTTTTATTTAAAATTATTGTGGTGATTAATTTATATAGCACCATCTTTGTACATGGCACTTTAAAAAGATCACTACCTGGGGAGAGCAATCCTATTGCCCCTAGACAGCATCTAGGGGGCCATAGGATACTTTGGATTCCCAGATCCAAGGTCAGAAACAGATCTCTGACCTTAGAGCTGGGTATTTGCACTCTGATCCCCCTCCCTGCCTCACAGCCAGCACGGAAAGAACCACATTGGCTGCTTCTCTGAAGTCGGAAAATCAACCTCGGAGAGGGCGTAAATGGCCATTTTGGGGGGTGGGGAGGGGAGGAGACTGGGCCGCCAAGACACAAGGTATCCTCCTGATGGTGCTCCAGCCTCCTTTCCTCCCCCTCTGAAGCGCTGCAGCTAAACGGCTGAAATCGGCATGTGCCTCGTGCTCTTCAGATAGGGAAGGTTGTAATGTATTCTGAATGTGTCTACAAGGCTTGTTTATAAGGTCAAGATGTCAATATGTGTAAGTGCAAGTTGAGTTTTCTAAGATCACATACTACTCAGTACTCCAGAGGATTTTTCTACAGTAGATCTTTTGAGATTGTGCTTTGCAATGGCCCTTTGGCATCTTAACAAGTGATTATTAAGCTTATGTTCACCACCCACCTATTAACAACACTATTTTTCTTTACTTGACTGAAGAACGCATATAGGTAAGCTTATCCCTCCAAAAACCTTTCAGCACACTCAGATCTTTCATTACATAATGCAGGTGCATCCTTACTAAGCACTTTTAATTGTTCAGCATTGAAATAATCCTATCAAAATTTACATTGTAGCCAGGATCCAAGGAGGCACATGCTCATATTCCCCATACACTTTTGACCACTTTCTTGTTCAGAAGGCAACGCTACCCAGAACCTCTAAAATGCTCTTTTAACTTACCAGAGTTCAAAATGCAGTTTGGGCATTAGGTGAGAGAGCAGTTTAAATGGAAATCTGAGGGAAAATACTGCTTTTTGAGTTTTTGAAAATTTGAAGATTGGGGCTCATCTTCGAAAGGGTAAGTTCAGGAGTGGGGGGGGGGCAAGTGTGCATGTAGAAAGTACCCACATACTCATTTGGGTCTCAGCTCATGATTTTTACATTTAAGGGTTATTCTTAATTCTGTCCATTGGAAAATAAAGTTAGTCAGTGGATGCATTCAATCAATAGAAATTATTTCAAACAATATTCTATAATCTATTAATCAGCAAACATAAGCAATGGTACATGCAAAATATACTACATGCTTTAACAAGAGAGATTAAAAGAGCTGGACGTTACTTTCACTGTATACTTTGTACACATTCATATTTAATGAACACACTCAAGAGGTTAATAAAGTTATTCAAACTTTACACAGCAATCTCTTCTTGCTATTTCTGTGCACAACATGCAGCTAAAATCACTGCTCTGCAATCCTGTCTATATGAAGTTTAGTAGATTTAAAACTGGTAATGTAACCAGTAGAAAAGGTGGTTAGATACTGCACCAATTATGTAATAAATCAGAATTCCATATGGAATGGGAATTTTGGATTACCTCATTATCCTATCACCTACTGCTGTTCCTCTGATATATCTAGTGAAAGGAATAACAACTAAAGTCATTCAAATAAAAATCTTGTATATTTAAAAATCTTGTATACTGTGTTCTAAGCCAAATTTAACCATCTGATTTCAATGTTTGTCATTTTCTAAGTATTTGAGCAAATAAAGAAGGGGCTAAATGATTGTTTTCTGGACCATTTGTGGTGTCTCCTGCATACCTGGTATCTCCTTCATCATTGGGCCTGTCAAGAGCAACACGTCTATCGTACTTCAGTACTTTACAGCATACTTTTCAAATTCACAAAATACTTATTAACAGTGGGCAGCATCCTATGCTGCTGCTGTGCTCCTGATGTTTCTGTTGAGCCAGAGAACCCACTACTAATGCTTCCTAAAGCAACCCCAGAAACTAGTGGAAGCACTCGTTTCCATAATGGAACTCCGTTCTGTGAGCTTTGCTGACCTTCCCCATTCCAGAAATGAACATTTCGGCTCATTTCCATTTGCCTAAGGATCTGCTAGCTTCCCACTGCACTAGCAATGGGTCCCGCTAGTGCACAGGCAGCATTGGATAAGTCACCATAACACATTTAGCCCAGTAAGTCACCATAAATAACATCAATGTTCAAAAACTGATGTTACCAAAATATAAAATTTGGAAGACAAACATTTTTATATTTGCATTTTGTAGATCACAATGTGTAGAGGGAATCATCTTAATGCAGCAGTAAGCTACCTTACTATAGCAGTCATCCAACTACTGAGTCTGCAGATGGAAGAGTGTCTAGATCAAAAGAAGGGCTGCTTATATGGATTGACATCTTTACCATCAATCATCCCTTGAGTCCAAATTCAGCTCCTTCTGTTCTCACACCACCCTGAACGGGAGGACTGGAACCTGGGCTATGTTTTCAACATACTAGGGGCAGAGGAGACTTGGCAAACACACATCCCTATAATACATTGTATCATTGTGATGGATTTTAATTGTTGATAGCAGCTTCAGGAGTCATTCTGGCTGACAAATGAGCCTTAAATCCAATGTAAACGTAAGAACTACGTGAAGTACAATCGTAAACACACTTACTAGGAGTAAGCTCTGCTGAACTACTTCTGAGTAAACATGCATAGAATTACACACTTTGGGTTATCATTTCATCTAGGCCAGGGGTGGTGAATGTGTGACCCTTCAGATGTTGGCGAATTGCAACTCCTATCAGCCCTAGCTAGCATGGCCAATGGTGAGGGGTGAGGGGAGTTGTAGTCCACAAACATCTGAAGGGTCACATGTCCCCCATCCCTGATCTAAGCAAATAAAAATACTTCTACTTTTATGACTGGCAAAATACCAGTAAACTATAAACATATTATATGAACAAATAAGCAGTAGTTTCTTCTAACATTAACTTGCTGTATTTCAGGCCTGCAATTATGTACATTATCCTTACTCTCTAAAGCAACTGTAAGCCAATTTGGTACACACACATATATATCACTAACTTTAAATAGGACTAAGCTATAATTACTATTGCAGAAAAGCAAATGTAGTCTCATTTTGAACCTTTAATAGATTAGATGGGTAAAATGGGTTATTGAAAGACAGGGAAAATCATTGGGATATTATCTATTCTCCTGGAAAATGGTTTAAGAGCTGACTTTATCATTTATCCCAAAAACTGTATCCCAATTTGCTTTCATCTATTTTCAGTTTACACAGAATGCTTAGAAATATGACAATCACAG
Organism: Shinisaurus crocodilurus; assembly: GCA_021292165.1. Lineage (NCBI taxonomy): Eukaryota > Metazoa > Chordata > Lepidosauria > Squamata > Shinisauridae > Shinisaurus > Shinisaurus crocodilurus. The sequence goes on along the minus strand of CM037878.1, from coordinate 240,569,841 downwards.
TCACATAAAAATTACAATACAATTAAGAGAAAATGGTAAAGAATATAGAACACACACACTTTGGGTAACACCATACAATAAATAAATAAATAAATAAATTCCTGTTTGCTGCGTGAGGTTATATCAATTTTCTAGGCCTCTAAAATCAAGCAAAAAAAAAAAAGGGTTTACAAATCTTTGGGAAGATACATAGATTCTGTTAAGAAAACCTCTGTACATATGCTCCTCATGAAGACATGGCATATTGATAATACACATGGAAGAAGGCACCTTGACAGCACAATCATATACATATCTATTCAGAATTAAATCCCACTGAATTCAATGACACTCCCAAGTAAGTGTTTATAGGACTACAGCCTTAAGTGTGCAGATTCCAAGACATTTAAGGATCATCACGCTACACACAAAATGTGTAGAAAAGTATGCAAATCTAGCTCAGAATATAAAAATACTATCTTCAAGCAAAGACAGCGCATTGAGGTAGAATGCAAATATCTAGCCACAACTGTACAGCCAGCAAGAGTTCGGCAGTGAAAAGAAGGAACGATCAGTTATGCCTATAGCGAATGAAAATTGTCAGCAAGACAGTTATGGAGCTTTGAATTACCATGCTTCGTAAGGTTTTCAATTTTCTCCTCAAACAAAACAATCAAATATTTGGGGGTCGGGGGAGATACTAACCTATGACCTACTCCTCCACGATACCGTGCACCAGGTATCAGGACAGGGTCATCATCACTATCATCAGTTTCTTGGAAAGCAGAACTCCTCGTGGATGATTCTTCATGAGAAGCAAGCCCTGAGGAATCTGGTCGGGGCTGAGGTTCATGACTTGTATTACTTGGGTTGGCAGTGGGCTCTGTACTTTGCTGACTCAACCTTTCTTGCTCTTCCATATCTTTCCTTGATAAATCTTCCCCTGGAATCTGGCAGGATAAGTCAAGGTGAGGATCATTTCCTTGTTCCATACTACTTTCAGGTTGGTCAGATACATCATTGTCTGATAGAACAAATAATGACATTTGGTCAATTACCACACAAAATTTTGTATATGTTTGAGAATGTTATTAAAAACATAAAAGTAGGGGGGGACGGGACATTAAACAGCAATAACCTGTTTGTGTAGATAGGAGCTATAAATATTCCTAGAAAAGAAGCACTGGAGTATGCTTTAGTCATAATCAGTTTATTTACAAACCGCATTTTCCACAAATACATTGAGCTCAAAGTGGTTCACAGAATAGACAATTTAAATACAATAGTCATAATAAAATTTATTTATTTACAGTATTTGTATACCAATCCATATCATCTAAAACAGGGGTCTTCAAACTACGGCCCGCGGGCCGGATCTGGCCCGGCGTGCCCTTTCATCCAGCCCGGTGGCCGATCCATGCCCGAACTGGGCCAGCCCGTGTCCGCGCGGGCTCCCTGCCGCCCGCGCGGGCTTGCCAATTTTTCTTCGCTCTCCGGAGAGAGACGGCCGCCCGCGCTGGTCCCGTCGCATGACTTCCGGCGGCGGAAGTGACACGACGGGACCCTGATCCATCGCGCTGGGCCCCCGCGCTGTTTTTGGCAGGGGAAACCAGGGCAACGGGGCTGTTTAAGCCCTGTTGCCCTGGTTTCCCCTGCCAAAAACAGAGCGCAGGGGTCCAGCACGACGGAGCGCAGCAGGATGACGCGGCTCTGGCTCTGGCAGCGGCGCACATGGTGCAGAGCACATTGCCCGGCAGGGGGCGGGGGCTTCACCTTTCCTGCCTTCTTCTGAGCGCGGCGCTTGAAGCGACCAGAGGCGCGCGGCGCTCGAAGCGACCAGAGGCGCGCGGCAGCGGCAGCTTGAGAGGCTGCAATTAGGCGAGCGGCGGGGTGGAGGTAACTTATGAAACTTCCCTGGGCGGGGGTGGCAGAGCAAGCCTTGAGGTTTCTCCGAGCTGGAGGGGAGAAAGGAGGAGCACCGGCTGCTGGCGCCGCTTTCCTGGGCCCCTCTCCAACCCAAGCGAGCAATTGGAGAAAGGCAGCGCGCCCCTGTTTACCCAGAGACGCAGCTCAGGTGCTTTGCTGAGGGGGCGTGGCTGAGGGAGTGAGGAAGGTGTTGGACCCCCGTTGCGAGTGAGAAGAGGGCCAGGCCATGGGGGGGGTGTCCCTCAGAGAGGGAGCGGGCAGGTTCGAGTCTCTTCTCATTCTCTTGGGAAGGGCGGGGGGTGGGCGCGGTTTGTGCGTAGAGATCCGCTTTCCCCAACTCTATGCCCTCCAAATTATAGGAATTGTGTTGGACCCCCAGCCTGGCACGCTCCAGGTGTGTTGGACCACAACTCCCATAACCCCCCAGCCAGTTGTAGTTCAACATCTGGAGGGCGTCAGGTTGTTGTTCTACACATGCTGGCTGGGGGACTATGGGAATTGTAGCCAACACATCTGGAGGGTGCCAGGTTGTAGTTCATCACATGCTGGCTGGGGACTATGGGAATTGTGGTATAGCTTGCTGGGGGATTATGGGAGTTGCAGGACAACACATCTGGAGGGCCCCCAGGTTGGGGAAGGCTGGTATAGATATATAACTATTGCCAGGGGGTCCTTCAAGATTCTTGCTGCAACCTGCTTCTGCTCTCTGGGGACACAAATGAAGAGGAAGGAATCCTAGTGGCAGAGGATTGCAATGAGGCTTTCATTTTTTGAGTTTGAATAAGATATGTGCAGTGTGCAAATCAAGCCTTTCTATACCTTTTTAAAATTTTATGTATTTCAATTTTAGACAGCAAATTAATTTATAATTAATTTATTATTAATTTATAATAACTTTCCATTTTATCAAGTAAAAAAAAAGGACCTGGGTCCTTTTTTTTTTACTTGATCCATTCATTCATATTTTTTTCAAGCTACCGTATAGTCCGGCCCCCCAACAGTCTGAGGGACAATGAACTGGCCCTCTGTTTAAAAAGTCTGAGGACCCCTGATCTAAAACATACCAAACATTTATATGAGCACAGAACATACAAACAGAACAGTTAACAATATCCAGTACCAATAAAATGGAAATTATGCCCACATTAAGCAATTGATTCATATTGAGTTAGTTCATATTGAGACCTAACAATTTACAGTTCCTCAGGTCCTTTAGGTATCTTTGTATATATTATTATTTTACATACCAGAATGTGGTACTGCAACATTTTCATTTGTAGATGTCATCTCTTCAACATTTGTATTTTCTTCATGCAATTCTTCAAAAATTCCTAAAGTTTAATGTTTAAAATATTATATAAATACTGCAGACGGGCACCAGCCATATCTAAAGTTTGCTATTATACCCTGTAATTGCTATCATAAGAAGGCCTTCTAAGTCTGGTATACTTTACATGGTAAGTAAAGGACACTGCCAAAAAAATATGCGTTATAAATGCAATCTACCAATCAGGCACAGCTTAAATGTACTTCTGAGGAAAGAAAAAGGTATTCTGATTACAACTCCTTTTTTAGTTGTATATTCCAGCTACTTATCCTGATCATATTAGCATAGCATGTGTGAATGATTATTATTTATGTTCAACTGAACAATAAAACATTACCACCTAACACTCACAAATCTATTTCCATTTCTAGCAATTTTACTATCATGATTCCCATTTTACACAGCTTTGCTTGTGCACAATTATAATATTTCAGAGTATTTAACGCATATCATGAACTTTGAGAACTGTAATCTATATATATATATATATAAAAGAAGTCCTGACTGACTGACTCATCAATGCCCAGCTCAAACCGTTTAATCTAGGAACGTGACATTTTGAAGGAACGCTGCTTTTATGATGTAGACCCCCACTAAGGAAGGATTTTTTGGAAATTCTGTCCCTAAGGGGGTGAAAAAAGGGGGCAAAATCGCCCCGCTCTCATATATCCTATGGGCAAAACAGGGCAGCAGTTATGCAAATTGGCCTCACCTCATAATTGCTGCAGGAGCCAATAGGAGCAGTTATGCAAATAGCCCATATGACACTTAGAATGTTCATATGAATTCCTGCAGGGGCCAATAGGGGTGGGTATGCAAATCTCCCCTAGGTCATTTAGAATGTTCTCTGAGGGGGTGAAAAGGGAGGGAAACTTTTTAAATGACTGAATTGACTGTTGTGTGTGGGGCGTCGTCACATAGGCTCCATCACGTTTTGACAGATCTACCCCAAACTTGGCACGGTCACTCTTCATCACCTGTAGACTCTCAGGATTAACCTGATTTTTCTTTAAGATCAGATATTTCTGTCAGATATTTATGAACTGCCACAGGGGCCAAATCAGGAGTGGATATGCAAATCTCTCCTACATCAAAACAGAATGTTCATATGAACGTATAGGTAGATTAGGGTCTTTGGTGTTAAGAGTCTGCTTCATTGGAGATCAGCTGGGGCCTACACGGGGGTGGGGAGCTGGGATTTCATTGTTGGGTAGTCCCGGGGGGCGGGGGGAGAGCAGGGATTTCATAGTCTTGGGGGGGAGGAGCAGGGATTTCATTGTGTGGTCGGGGGGGCAGGGATTTCATTGTTGTGTAGTCCCGGGGGGGGGAGCAGGGATTTCATTGTTGTGTAGTCCCGGGGGGGAGCTGGGATTTCATTGTGTAGTCCCGGGGGGGACACAGATTTGATTGTGTAGTCCCGGGGGGGGGGGGGGAGCTGGGATTTCATTGTTGTGTAGTCCGGGGGGGGGGAGCTGGGATTTCATTGTTGTGTAGTCCCGGGGGGGGGGGAGCTGGGATTTCAATGTGCCGTCCCTGGGGGGGGGGGAGGGATTTCACTGGGTAGTCCCGGGGGAGCAGGGATTTCACTGGGTAGTCCTGGGGGAGCAGGGATTTCATTGTCTAGTCCCGGGGGGGGGGAGCAGGGATTTCACTGTGCAGTCCCGGGGGGGGGGGGGGAGACAGGGATTTCACTGTATAGTCCTGGGGGAGCTGGGATTTCATTGTGTAGTCCCGGGGGGGGCAGGTAGTCCCGGGAGAGCTGGGATTCCATTATGTAGTCCCAGGAGACCTTTCCCATGGAGCGATTCAAAACAGCTGTCAGCTACCTTAAGGAATTTCGAACAAATAGTGCCTATAGGAAAATGACAACCCATGCAACACCGGGTAAAAAAAGCTAGTGATTCATATGAGATTAATATAATATTTATTTTTATAATTTTAAGACTCAATCCTATGGGGATGCCCGTAAGTCCCTGAACTCGGAGGCTTATGGGCATTCAATGCAGAGTGGGAGGAGCAGCAAAGGCAATCTTCACCTCTCCGCCCCTCCTGCTCTGTATTTTTCCTAGATGGCCATTTTCGGCCATCTAGCGACAGCGCTTCAGAGGGGGAGGAGGTTGGAGCACCATCAGGATAGCTCGTATCCTGGCCACTCCAGTCTCCTCCCCTCTCCACCTGCTGAACCACCCCTTTGACCCCACTCTTGAGGGTGGTTTCCTGAGCTCCGAGAGCAGCCGGCACAGTTCTTTCCATGCCAGCTGCGGGGGGGGGGGGGGGATCGGAGCTCCAATTCCCAGCTCTGAGTGCTGTCTCTGTCCTTGGAGCTGGGAATCCGAACTGTCCTATGGTCCCCCAGACAATGTCTAGGGGCCACAGGATAGTTCTCTAAATGCTTCTGTTTTATACATGGATCTGGCTTTACAACAAGATACTAAAGCCAACATACAAAGAACTGTGAAACAAGTTCCATGAGCCCAAGAGTATGTTTGAATTGTTTTTCATCAAACAGCAACCCCGACATGTCAGATTATTTTTTAAATTGAGCGTAACTTTAAAATCAGTTTGTGATATAAAAGAAACAAAGTCAGTAACTCCACTAGGTTAGCACAAGCCTCCTATGTAAGCCTAATCAGTTCTGGGGTTCCAGCCTGAATGTTTATATTTACCTCGTACACCCAAAAACCAAACAAAAATATTGTTTTAACAAGCTGAAAATCTTATCTTGCACATGGTGCATGAACAAATGCTTTGGAGTTCAATGAGAACAGAAAATGATATAATGGTAGGATACAGTCCTGATATAATGGCAGTAACTTCACATCTTACTTGATTCTTCACTCTCTGGCGTTGGTGCCTCTGAACCCTGGGTTCTTTGGGATTCCTCCTGACCTTCAGGTTTGCTGTGATTTCCATTCCCTCTAGAACTTGAAGCTGTGCTGCTCCTAGCAACAAACACATGCAACAGAGACAGATATTTGTTTTGAATTTTTATCCTGCCCTTCAAAAAGGTTCCCAAGGTGCCTTACAAAGTATAGATGAAAATATAACTATAACACATGCTGAACTAACATTAATAAAAATTTAACAAAACTAAAAACAGCAGATAACAATGCAGCATAAAAGACAGGCAGGGATAAAAATTCACAATTAAAATGCCTGGGAAAACAACAAGATGCACCAAAATGACATCAGAGTAGGAGCCAAGTGAGAATTCCTAGGGACAGTATTCCACAGATGGGATGCCACCACAAAGCAGACCCTTCCCTTGGTATCCACCTTCAGTATCTCTGATAGACAAGAGTAAGGACAAACTCATGTGGAGACAGGGAATCATTTAGGTACCCCAGTCACAAGCTATGGAAGGGCTTTAAAGGTAAGTAACAGGACTTTAAACTGGGCTCAGAAATAGAACAGGAGCCACACTTACCTGAGAATAAGCCCCATTTAACACAGTGAATCTTACTTCTGAGTAAACATGCATGGATTGCACTGTATTCAGAAATATACATGTTTGCATTTTATCAGTGCTAGTAGCCTCTGTTGCTCAATACTGTTTATTCATTTTTGCATGCCCTCTCTCTCTCTCTCTCAAGCCTTTTCACACTTTCTTTACATGATTCTTCCAATATTTTTTTAAGATCTTGTGCATAGAATGTATCTGTTTTCCTGAATAATGTATAATGAAGTTATTCCTGCAGTGCAGTATCTCAAAGCTATGAAAGTAACAATTAAAAAGCTAAAATTGTTAATACAATTGAAAATGTTAACACATAGCTTACGCTGGAAAAAGCAGTGAGCTCTTACCATTCATCAGTGAAGTCCAATTTGATTGTGCTTGTAGTTGTGCCTTCTGTACTGTAATGTAAACTTAAAACAGGTTCACCTGTTCCAGGCCGTGGACTTGCCTTTTCATCATCTGAAAACAAGGTGTTGGTAAATGTGAACATACCACATTATGTAGAGATATCATAATTCTGAGAGCAGCACTTATGCTTATCTTAGTAATGGTTTCATTAAATGTATAGCTTTTGCTGTAGTATAATCTGTTCAGAAATGAGCCTGTGCAAAGTATATGCTTACATATTAAGTATATATTTGTAACTCCTGGGGTTCAAACACAACCATAAAGGGAAGTGCAGGTAGGAAGCTTTAGAGATGCGTATAATTTTTTAACAGAATCAAATGGGTGCCATCTATGTGGAGCCTTGATTTATCTGTCTTAAACCACTAAAGTCTATTGTCTAAATACTAGAAAGCAGTAATGTTTCCAGTAAATATATTTAATCATTTAAAACTGAGTGTTGAATATAACAGATGCCAATTAGTACTCCGAATGTATATAACCTGTTTCACCTGCTTTGAGGAACTCTTTTAAGTAGAAAAATGTAAGTTTCTTCCACTTCAAAACAAGCAAGCATGGTATGCAAGTTTAGATACTTTTGCAACAGGCTGCATGTAGGAGATCATCTGGTACACACAGTTTTGGCTAATCTCTTTCTGATCTGAGTCCAAAGTAAGCGACTCACCAGTCAGCAATCTACAAAACTTATATGTAGCAGCCAGCAAATTACTAAAATTATATGAACTGGGGCAATTAACCTGGAAAGTTATAGTGGAGAATAGGTTTTCATTCACCAAGACTGGTCTTAAATCACATGCATCGGGAGAAGTTGTTATGATGACAAAATCAGTTGATATTCTGTCCTGGAATCTCCATACAAACTTTCACAATTCAATAAACAGGCACCAGAAGCCCCCAAAACTATGCTATACCTTCTGCAATACACCAGAGTCCCACACATGCACAGGAACTGCTAAGTAGTTTAATCTACAAAACAAGAAAAACACTTTCTAAATGTTTCGGGCTGCCCATCTTGTGCTACTTGTAGTTAGATGGATAAAAGACACAAATGTTTTCTGACAGTTACAACAACCAAAAAGTAAGAAGAGGAGCCCTTTATGTCTTAAGACCAGATACCTAAAGGGCCTCTTTCCCCAAATATATCTGCCTGTGCATTAAAATCTTCATTGGAGGGCCACCCCTGGATGCCCCTGCCTTCTGAAGTTAGACAGAAGAACCTTTTCAACTGTATTGTTCCCATTATGGATTGCTTTCCCCAGGGAGGCATCTGGTGCCTACTCTCATGACATGACTTTCTGATATCTGACAAATTTTTGATTTTATTTTTCCAGACCTTTTAAAGCATTTTTTTAGCCGACTCCCTGATGCTGTTCTTATTGCTATCATTGTTTTACTGGTTTCTTTAAACTGTTAAATCATTTTAAATGTTAGTACTTTCCATCCTGGGAGTTTTACTGAAGATATGGGATATAGATTATACAAACAAACAGCTCCTGGGTCAACTATTAGATACCACTGAATTTTTGCACTGTTAGGTTTTTAAAAAATATAGGCAAACCAGAGTAGAGACTTAATGGAATGTATGAAGATGGGGAATGGAAGCAAGGGATTTGTTTCAAAGAGGAAAGGAAGGGTTGCCACTAAAATTTCATTTTCCATTTCCCTGACTTTCCCTGGCCATTCAAAAGTAACCTCAAGTTAAAAGAATTCATAGGTTACATTCCATTAAATAATGGTTTTATTAGATGGTTTAAAACTACACAAGTACTGAAAGGCTTTTTGGGGGGGGGTCAAGATAGGAGCTTCAATATGAGCCTCTTTATACATTGAGATTGGGCTCACACAACACCACAACCCAGCGTGGCTTAAGCCAGGGTGGGTTGTGGTGTGCGAACCCGGGACGGGTTTGTCAGGGTGGCTTATATTGGGGTTATAAGCCATCCTGACAAGCCATAGCTTGCAGTAGGGCCTGTTTGACCCACAATGGGTAGTTGGGTTGTCCGAACCCAGACGACACAACTCATCGTGGGTTAACCCTGACTACAAGTGAGCTGCTTGGCAGGAGCAGAAAAAACCCTTGCTGCTCTTGCCAAGCGGCTAGTGGGTGACTGCCAGTGCCAGCCACCCCAAAAGTGCCCAAACTTCCCCCACTCCCTGCCAAGAGCCATTTCGGGCTTGCTGCGGCTTGACTTTTCTTTATTAACCTTGGGGGGGGGGGGGATTTTGCTAAAGCTGGCTGTCAAGCCAGCTTTTGCAATCCCCATGGGGTTATCCATGAGCTGCCCCCCTAAGGACCCCCGCGGTACCTTGGAGAAGCTGTCCATGGTCACTCCTCTTTTGTAAAAAAAAATTTTGTACCAATAATGTGCACAAATAATTGTGCTCATTTTTTTTTTAACCCAACCTGCCCAATTTGCACATATCAGGCAGGGCGGGTTAGCGCGAGGGGGTCCCTGGGCTAGGTACAGTGCCTACCCCAGGCTGCAGGTAAGTATTTTCCCCCTTTGCAAGGAAATGACAAGTTTGACAGGTCCAGACCTGTCAGCTCCTTGCAAAGCCCGGGGAGACTGCGGTTTGCAGAAAGGGGCTCTCCCCCCCTTTTCGCAGCATGATCCCCTGGTTTTTTTGGGGGGGGGGAGATCAGGCGTCTCTAGTGGCCTCCCAGTTTTTAAGTGTCCCCTCACTGCTAGCATTGGGGAAACCTTCAAAACTAGAGGGATTCTCACTGACAGGAGGGATGGCTCGGTTTTACATCTGTCAAAGTAACATCATCATCAGGCGATCACTCGTGACCGAGTAAGATTGTCTTCCGGGATAAAAGGAGGAGATTCTAAAGAAGATTGTGTAGACTCTAGCGATGGGTCCGTAAGTGACTGTGGAGGCCAATTCTAGATCCACACAGCTTCCCACAGTGAGGACACAGGTTACCAGATAGAAGATGGTCCTGTAAAGGATTCATTTGACGTGCTTTTCGCTTAGCACGTTTCTCCCTTTCACCTTGCACTCGGGCTTCTTCAAAGTCCATGGAACCTTTGTGAAAGGCCAACCTCCATTTAGATCGTTCATGGGCCAGAGCTTCCCAGTTTTCGATGTTTATATTGCATTTTTTTAGATTAGCCTTATGAACATCTTTAAACCTCTTATATTGACCACCGATATTCCGCTTTCCATCCTTGAGTTGGGAGTAAAGTAACTGCTTTGGGAGACGGCAGTCAGGCATTCGAACAACATGACCGGTCCACTGAAGTTGGCGTTGAAGGATCATTTTTTCAATGCTAGTAGTCTTTGCTTCTTCCAGTACACTGACATTTGTTCGCCTATCTTCCCAAGTAATTTGCAGGATTTTCCGGAGGCAACGTTGATGAAACCTTTCAAGGAGGTGGAAGTGACGTTTATAGATAGTCCATGTTTCGCAGGCATACAATAAAGTTGGTAATACAATGGCTTCATAAACCAGTGTTTTGATCTTCTTACAAATATCCCGATCCTCGAACACTCTATGTTTCATTCGAGAAAATGCGGCACTTGCGGAGCTCAGACGATGCTGGATTTCACTGTCGATGTTAGCTGTAACAGAAAGATAGCTGCCAAGATAGAGAAAATGATCGACATTTTCCAGTATTGTCCCGCCAAGCTGGATAGATGGCATCACCAAAGGATTGGCTTGCACTTGCTGATGAAGCACTTTGGTTTTTTTGATGTTAAGTGAGAGACCAAGTTTTTCGTATGCTTCTGCAAAAGCATTTAGGATAGTTTGGAGATCATCCTCTGAATGTGCGGAGACCACATTATCATCAGCATACTGAAGTTCCACAACGGAGGTTGTAATTACCTTACTTTTTGCTTTCAGCCTGCTGAGATTAAAAAGCTTTCCATCTGTTCGATATAGAATTCCCACACCGGTGGGAAGTTTCCCCTCGACAAGATGTAAAACCATGGCGATGAAAATGGCAAATAATGTTGGGGCGATAACACATCCCTGTTTAACACCTGATCCCACTTTAAATGGAGCACCATGAGAGCCGTTGTTGTCCAAAACCGTTGCCGTCATGTTGTCATGGAGAAGTCGCAAGATATTCACAAATTTATTGGGGCATCCAATTTTCATAAGGATAGTCCAGAGAGCTGTACGGTCTACAGTATCAAAGGCCTTAGCCAAATCGATAAATGCCATATAAAGGGGTTGATTTTGCTCCCGGCATTTTTCTTGGAGCTGACGTGCAGTAAAAATCATGTCTACTGTCCCTCTAGAGGGGCGGAAACCATATTGAGTTTCAGGGAGGATCTCTTCTGAAATAGATAGAAGACGGTTTGCGAGAATCCTAGCAAATATTTTACCTGCGGTTGCTAAGAGAGAAATGCCCCGATAGTTTCCACAGTCTGTTCTATCACCCTTCTTAAAGAGGGTGATAATTATGGCATCCCTGAAGTCTTCTGGGATCTCTTCTCTTATCCAGATTTTTTCGATGAGTTTATGAAGATGTTGTACAAGTTCGGGCCCCCCTTCTTTAAAGATTTCAGCAGGAATCCCATCTGGTCCACTAGCTTTGTTGTTCTTCATTTGATTAATGGCTTTTTTTACTTCATCCAAAGTGGGGAGTATTGCAAGTTCCTCTTTAATTTGTTTTTGCGGGATTTGCGAAAAAATCTCATTATCCACCTTAGACTTACGATTTAAAAGGTCATAATAATGCTCTTTCCAACGCAGTGCAATAGACTCTTTGTCTTTTAAGAGTTTGGTGCCATCTTTTGATTGTAAAGGGTTTGTACCATAGGTTTTTGGTCCATAAATGGCCCTTGTGGCCTTAAAAAAGCCCCGTGCATCATGAGATTCTGCAAGTTGTTGAATTTCTTCAGCTTTCTTTTTCCACCAAGCGTTCTTAAGTTCTCTTGTTCTTCTTTGGACCTCAGCCTTTGCGCTAGCGTAGGTTTTTTTCTTGGCAGCGCAGTTAATATCATTTTGCCATATTTGGAAGGCTTTCCTTTTTTGGTCAATTATATATTTAATCTCATTGTCATTTTCATCAAACCAATCCTGATGTTTCTTAGTTTCATATCCAATAGTTTGTTCACAAGCTGCAGTAATGGAGGTTTTCAGCTTAGACCAATGGTCCTCAATGTTGTCAGGAGGTTCCGTAGGTAGATGTTCCTTAAGAAGTGATTGAAGGTGAGTTTGCTTAATAGGATCTTGAAGGACTTGGATGTTCATTTTACGCCTTGGTTTCCTTCCTTGAAGCCTACGTTGGGGAGCAATGTTGATAACCATAGTGGACCGGATTAGTCGGTGGTCTGTCCAGCAGTCGTCGGCACTCACCATGGCCCTAGTAAGAAGTACATCGCGGCGATCTCTAGCACGGACAATTACATAATCCAGAAGATGCCAGTGCTTTGACCGTGGGTGCTGCCATGATGTTTTAAACTTATTCTTTTGTCGAAAAAGCGTGTTTGCCACTTCCTGAAGTGCTAGCAGCTCGGGGTCAATGCCAAAACCAAGGGGACACTTGGGGCTTGTGATCACCACAAAAAAAAAAACTCCAGGGATCCTGCTGGAAAGGGGGGCAACTGAGGGGGTGGCCCTCAAAATGCCCTTTTCTGCATGATCCTCAGGTTTTGGGCGGGACCTCATGTGCCCCTGGGTTATCCACACTTGGAAAAGTGAGGGCAGCTCATGGGCACATGAGCACCCCAAACACTCCCCCCCCCCCGAAGATTCTGCTGCTAAGTGTCCTCCCTATACCCCCACTCACTTTTTTTTCAGCGCTTACGAAGTGGGTTTTGCAAAGTGCTACTATGTTCATTTTTGGCAGCTACACTTGCTGGGAGACAAACTGTGGCAGGACTGGACCTGACAGCTGGCTAGAAGAAATAATGGCTGACTACTAAGTCCAGCCAGCCACAATTTGTTGACCTGTCAAAATATTCACATCTTCAAATCAACTGAAATTGATTCCAGTTTGTTTAAAAGCACAAATCACACAATTGCAAGAAGCCAGTCAGCTTCTTCTTAACAAAATAATGCTATTGCATGCAGGTTCATTTTATTCTGTTTTACTGTTAACAACCATCAGCCAATAAACATTTTCAAAATCATATTATGGAATATGTGTGCATCATTGAGTTACAGTTGTATTCTGACGCTTCTCTACTCCAACTGCCTCAAGCACAGACTGTCCTTTTGCAGTGGTATCTCAAAAAATCCATTACACAAGTATATCTTAATCACAATTTTCCTGACTTTTGGCCAATTTCCCTGACTTCCCCTGACCAATTTCCATTTCCCTGATTTTCCCTGACTTTCTAGAAAGTGGCGACCCTGAAAGGGAATAAAGATCAAAATGGAGAGGGGATGGGACCCTGGAGCTTGCCATTCCCCTTCCCATTAAATCTAAGCCCTTCTTTGAATTTATTGTTGTGCAAGAACTGGGCATGTTTAGCCTTCAGAAGAGGAGACTGAGGGGAGATATGATCGCACTCTTCCAGTACTTAAAGGGTTGTCACAAAGAGGAGGGCCAGGAACTCTTCTCGATCATCCCAGTTTGCAGGACACGGAATAACAGGCTCAAGTTACAGGAACCTAGATTCCTAGGAAAAATTTCCTGACTGTTACAGAGCAATAAGACAATGGAACCAACTACCTAGGGAGGTGGTGGGCTCTCCCACTCTGGAGGCATTCAAGGTGCGGCTAGACAGCCATCTGTCAAGGATGCTTTGACCTGGATTCCTGCATTGAGCAGGGGGTTGGACTCGATGGCCTGGTAGGCCCCTTCCAACTCTACTTTTCTATGATTCTGATTCTAAGTCTCCAGATGCTGAATCAGGCAAATCTTGCAGCTAAGCTCCAGCTGGGAGTATTGCCTAATAGATCTTTCCTAGGTTTGCTCCCACCATTCCTGTTCCCAGGTCAAGGGTGGGGTACCTACTCCAACTCATCTCTCCCCAACTCACTCTTCCCCATGGTACATCTGCCTATCCCTTTCTTCCAAACTCTAAAGATTCCTTCAGGAATAGGGAAGTCTGGAGGGCAGAAATGGACAGTAGAAAATTGTAAATTGGAGCCATAATTCGACTCTTATAATGTTGAAGCTCTGTAACCAAAATTGGTTAACCCCTGTAACCAGAAACTCCTGTAGTACTCTGGTTTGGATAAACACATGGGAAAGGACTCTGTTCATAATATTCTTTTTTTCTGTTCTGTTCATAACAAGAATTACCTCCAGGCAAAAGCTGAGCTCCAAAAAGCTACATGCAGTATTCTATATGTATATGCAGGTTTTTCTAGTGCCTGGCTCCCCATCCTCCACAGCCAACTGAGGGTCAGTCAGAGGAACCTCCAGGGCCAAATGTGATGTGGCATAGGGGGGATACAGCTGGAAGGGGGAGGAAACTGTGATTCTCCCATGCACACAAGAAAGTACTTTCCATTAACGCACAAGGTTCTTTGGATCCCAGCCAAAGTACCTTTAAAGCTTTGCTTTTTGATAGATGAGTTATATAAAGCTATTATTTTAATCTCAGAACATTAATTGATGGATGTTTTAACTTACTGGAAAGGGAAGAACACTTGCAATGTCATATTACTGTGATCAGTGATTTTCTATTACCTAGCATATAAATGCTTAAACATGACAGATAAGAGACAGAGGCCCAGTTTGTACATCATGGTGGCAAATCGTGGGTTAAAGGAATAGGGATAGAGCCCTCCATAAAGAAGCTTTTACAACCTCCACCACCCATCTGGCTGGCTCACTGCAAAGTTTAAGAGCGGGTACCTGTGAGGTTCTTAAAGGAAAGGGATAACTTTTTACTATAAAGTAACTTGTGTAATATTCTAGTAGAGCAATACTATTAATTAATGGATATGTCCCATTCTATTCAAACAAAACTGACAGTGGCCTTTGTTCAATTTGCTATACACTAGTAACTCTAAACTGTTCTTAGGAGTTTGCTGTCTAGGCAATTCATCCTCAACTTATAACATGAGCATTTGCTGGTTTTTAGCTTTACATTTTCCTTGATTAATTTTATTTTGCTGTACTTGCCTACCAATTTGGTTTACTGCTAACATTTTAAATTTTTAATCTGACCACTAAGGCCCCAGTGCACTGTGGCATGAGGATCTGGATTAATAATTTTTGCCATATTACATAAATAGTAAGAAGATTTAAGTGAAAAGGGTCTGGGCCTTAATCAGTCTCCAAATTCACTCTTATGGAAAAACAGCTCTTATTTTCAGAAAACTTTCCAGTTAACACTATGTTTCAATTCAGATGTCATGCTAACCATGGTTTGTGCTAACCATCGTTTAGAAGCCAATTCATGGTTTGCATACCAAACATAAATACAAGCCATGCTTTATGTTTATTCCCCCCCCCCCCTTTGCCTTTGCTAACAGTCCCTGGATCCTATCCCAAACCACTCTGCCTTGTCCTGCTGCTGGCAGAGTAACACCATATGGAAGACAATCTTACTCAGTCATGAGTGATCACCTACTGCTGAGATGGCTAGTCTGGGGAGAAGGTATAGCCAAGGACGTCCTTACTCGAAAACTTCAGGCTGCTCTTGGCTATGCCAATTGGCCATTGCATTTTGCCTCATCACATGTTTTCTTTTGCAGCATTCCTCTCCCTCTTCTGCAATTATTTCTCTCTCTATTATTACTGCAGCCCTGAATATGGGCATCAAGTATCGTTTTGTTACTATGTCCCCTTTCTCATTGTTCCATCTCATGATGGTCAGAACCACTGAAGGCTGCAATTTATCAGGTGTGTGTTCTCTTAGCTTGCCTTCCAGAAATGCCATGTGTACTGCCTTCTGATGCACATAGTATGGAATTTAGACAGCACAGAACTGCTGTTAAAGACTTATTCCAGTAATGTAGGGGGGCTAGAACAGTCAGATGTGTTCTGGGGTATGGGTAGGGGCTGAATCAACTATTAAGGGTTATTTGAAGGAATATTGTGTTTGAAACGTCCCCGGTTGTAAAGTTTGTTCAATAATTATCCAAACTAGATGTGATGGTCTGCCCACATGTCTAACTCATTTACTTATAAAGCAGGGTGGTGGTACACCCTTTATATGAAAAGGAGTGCATATGAGAGCCAGTAAAACCTGCCCACCTTACTTTGCTGTGCTCTGCTGCTTTAAGCAGTTTTCTCCAAGCCCAGCTCCAATACCAGAAGTGAGCCTGGAGAAAATTGCTTCAAGCTATGGTGCTAAAAGGTAAAGTGGGAGAGGAAGGGCAGTGTGTGCTTCTTTTCATGTAAAGAGTATATCTACCCCAATTTCATATGTGAACAGGGCATACATGTGGATAAAATACACATACACGCCTGCCCCTCACGTCTAGTTCGGCTCTGAGTGCTTTGGTAATCTTGCCTTCTATTGTTCTTAAAACTGCACCTGCATCTCATTGCCAGCATGGAAACTCTTGCCTATAACCCCTGCTCTTTCTGTGAAGCCTTACAACAGATTCCAACACAATCCTTTCACTCTCTGCTACTGGTTATGAACTGCAACAGAAGCACTTGCTCAAGACCTTTGCTTCTCTTTTTGCAAAACTATGTCCAATAAGACTAGGAGTACTGAGGATCAAATGAACTCCATATGCATATTGATTTTTCTTCCACAGCAGGACATTAAGTAGACTAAATTCAACAGCAAACAAACCTGATTTACTTTAAGTTCTTTAGTTTATATATTAAATGCTGCTCAGCTATAAACATGAGAAGTAATTAAGTTAAAGTCACACATACTGTACACAGAACTGTGAAAAAATAATTCTAAAATAAAAAAATTAAAGCTGCAACCCTAAGCATACTTACAAGGAAACGAGTACCACAGAATTCAGTGGAGCATACTTCTGAGTAGACACACTTAGGATCACCTTTCATGGCTATTTACACATGCTCCTGGTGTGAACGTTTTATGCACAGTGGGTTGTGGAGCAAGCCTTGAACTCACAGACCAACCCGACTATGCACAGAATCTTCAGCTTATAGGGTTGGGTACAGATTTAGTCATACTTAGAGCAAAGCCTCTGAAATCAATGGGACTTAAATTAGTTATTACTAACTTAAGTCCCATTTATTGCGATGGGCTTACTCGAAGTATGACTAAATCTGGATCCAACCCATATGCATAAAATGCTAACAAGTAGGCCTTGCTCAAGCCAGCTGTTTATTCCTTTTCCATAGCGTACAATTGTGAGCAGGGTCTACTTATATAGGATTTCAAGCATTTAGCTTTTTAAACTTTATGCTACATATGGTGTAGGACAGTGAGAGGCAAAGGCTTGCTTCTGCCACCTACATGCTGCAGCAGTGTATGAACCAGATCTCTCTGCTCTTTGTTTCTAATATGAAGGTATATATATAGATCAGGTGGAGTTTTCTTAAGTTAATTACAAACAAGTCATTATGCTTTGTTAACTCTTAATATAGTCTATTTAAAGAGATAAGCAACATCAACTATTTAAAAAAAGGTACAACCGCGAGGAACAAAAGTGCCAAACCTCTCTTTATCATGCATCCGCATTTCTAACATATCAGATAAAGTTTACTACATAGAGAGTTACGTGAAAATGCAATTTAACTGGGAGAAATATGGGTTTATGACTTTGATCAAGACTTTGTTGATTCCGCTCAAAATGGAATTCACTGTGTTCTACAATAATGTTACCTATTCTAAACTGAGTTGCATGTCACAGCAAAGGATAACTGGAAACCAAGATGCATCATACTCACGAAGCTCTAAATAAGGGTGGCAAAAATGTTTTTTGAGCCAGGGGCATTTTAGTTCCAAAACCCAAAATTCCTTATGTGTAGCATTATCATGAAGTGCCCCAGAACAAAGATGCCCTAACAAGGATCTATGAAAATCATGCATTGCTCCATCTGCAGAAGGGCCTCTGTCATCTGGTTGATCTGAAAGGGCTGCTTAAAATGCTAACTTCATTTCAGGTAAAACAGTTTACCTTCTCTAGGAAAGTTGCAAATACAGTTTGTGGGGAGGGCAAAGCATGGGAGTTCCATTATTAGAAACGGTTTAAAAAGCAAGTTAAACATTGGTGAGTGCTAGCCAGTTAATTCTCTCAGTGCATCAGGTTGGTATAGAAGGCCCTTAATTTTACAACTGAGTATAATGGAGCAGTCCATCTTTTTGATCAAATGTTATTCATACACGAACTATACTTTAAAAAGTGTTAAGGAAGTAAAGAATGACACAGCCAAATATTAGTTACTCTGTAACAATGTGATGATAAACACCACCAAATGCAAAGAACAGGCAAGCAGCAACTGCATTCTCTGTTTTGTTTTTGAGGGGAAGCATCTGAGCAAACAATAGCGGCACAAACTATGTAACTACACCAGCTGCTTAATAAACCTTGACAAATGACAACCTGTAGGCTGAGGGTCCTGTGAGGAGCCCTTAGGGGAAGACTGATCAGAGCTGGAGGACTGTTGTGCTGAACCCTCAGCTAGCTCTCGCTGTCTCTGCTGTTCAGCCTTCTTAAGCCTCAGCCGCTGCAGGCCCCTACGGAGTATAGCTAACTCAGGCGCCATTAACTCTGACAGACAGGAAAAAAGGGTGTAAAAAGAAACAGGCATAGAACATAGGATAAAAAGAACATAAAGACTAAAGAGCAAAGTAATAGATATTGAGTTGGGGAATAAAAGCAGCAAATTTCATTTTTAAAAAGCGGATTACTAATATTCAGCATGGAAATAAAATGTGTTTTATTTGGTTATTTCTTTTTCTAAATTATAGGAATTATGAAGCTCATTATTCATGCTTCATAGCTCCACCTGTTGCCCAACCACTTAAGCAATTAAGTGAAGAAAATGTAAAAAAAAGAAGGGGGGAAAAAGCCATGATCATATGTAACACATTCACATTAGTTTTCCTGCAGAACTCTGATCCAATGGATGGCAGCTTCTCTTAAAATCTTCACTTGAATTAACACATCAGTGTGGTATTACAGAGGGGAGAGAACTGAAGCACAACTAGCAAAGTTCTTAAAAAGTGACTCTTGTCATCAAAGTGTCAGTTTTCAATTTCTAATTGAAATATTTTCACCAAAAATTTGGACACATGCTCCCTATTTAATGAGTCAAGATATGTAGAGAAGGAATATGATGAAACACAACTGAGACTGAGAAGTAGTCTTCAGACTAATGCTAATATGGGAAACTCTGACTCATGAGGGCTGCTTTCCCCCCCCCCCATACAGAGGGAGAGAAAAAGAAAAGTTTGAAGTAGGACATTGTGATACATGAAGGTGTGGCATCTTTTTATTTTTTCATGATACAGGCACTGAGACTGGTCAGCTACTATATGGATCAGTGGCCCAGTCAATGCACCTGCAGCAAAAAGTTCCCACTTGGATTATTCTTCACCTGTTACAAAATATACACATTTTCCTACATGGAGATTTATATCAGAGTAGAGGGAAAGGTTATATACAAAGTGATTCAGAGGCTGACAAATACTGTAGAAAATTGATTATATCCAGTGATGGCTTTGCCTTAGGGAAAGCAATTCCATTCACGCAAATTGGGGCAACTGATTTTCACCAATGCTGCTACCTCCATGCCGTATCCAGTTCAGTTCCAAAAGTTCCCCCAATTTCCAGGAGCAATTTTTCAGAGAGGAAAGGGAGGCTTAACTAATTGTTGTACTATTATATGCAGTAACTCTAATGAGTAACAACCCATTTCAAACAGGACTTAAGCCCACAGAATTTGAAGACGGATTAAACTGGTTTACAGTGCAATCCTATGAGGCTTCCTATAACCCTCCAAACTTGGAGAATTACGGGCATCCAATTGAGGGCAAAAGGATCGTGGAGGATAGGATATCCTCCGTGCTCCTTCCACCCTCAAAAACATCTAGACATCCAATTTTAGCTGTCTAGATGTTTTTCCTCTCCTCGCGAGAAGGCGAGGCTGAGACACCGCCTGGATTCCTCAGAATCTGGCGGAGCCTTGCCCCTCCCCTCCCCCAGGAACGCCCCCCATGGAGAACTGAACACGTTCTTCTGTGCTCAGTTCCCTGCTGGCACGGAAAAAACCACGCTGGCTACAAGGTGGGGGAGCGGGTGCTCCACAGCTCTGTGACTTCGGAAAGGATTTCCAAGGTTGCAGCGCCTTTATGGCAATTCCTATGTCCCCCTCAGAAAAGGTTGGAGGGACAGTAGGATTGTGCTCTTAAATACTTAACTGGCTTGTTTTTGGAGCTACATACCCTGAAGAAAATTTTGGCTGTAACAGCCACAACACAGTGAATTTATAATTATTGTGGCCAATTGTTTGAAAGATGCTTGGAAGATGTGTTTATTCATAAATGGAGAGTAAATGTGTGTGTACATATAATTTATAGCCTGGGAAAGGAAAAAAAAATAAGTTTCCCAGTGACAATAATACACATCACGTGCATGTGAAATAAGCTAAACAGAAATTGTATTGTCAGTCTCTTTATATGACATGGTTCACACCACAACTCTGACAGAGACAGTGTCTTGCCTAAGGCACTCCTCCTCCAAAACACGGAAATTCCATCAGTATTGGGTGAATAAAGTTGCCTTGCGTACATAGGAGCTATTTTCTCAACAGGACAGTTATTTAACTCTTTATCAGAATCTCACAATTACAAATCTGATTTCATCTGGAGTAACTCCATATTATAGCTGAACAAATATACTTTACAGTCATAAAAGAAAATATGTCTGAGCATGCAAAGCAATTTGGAGAAAAATCTAAAATGGATAATTTGAAAATCTAAAGGCAGACCAATCATTCCATAATCCATTTGGTAGAGCAGTTACAACATTTACATGATGACTTTAAACATTTTTCCTGAAAAATCTGGAGACTTAGGCCTAGTTTGCATGTAACAACCCAACATTTTTTATACCCTGGGTATTCATGAATAAGCAAGCATGCTAGTTCATGCTGCTCGATCGCTCCTCCCATGAGCAGGAGCAGCAAAACAACCCAGGGACAGAATGTCCTTGGGTTGTTTCCTGTGACATGCAAACCAGGAGCTCTGGCTTGTCTCTCGCCCAAGAAGTCAGAGTTGTAACCCAGATTTAAATTCTGGGTTATTGTGATATGCGAACCAGTCCTTAGGGTCAAGATTCAAAGAATCACAAAGCTAGCTTTGTGAATCCATGGGGACTTAAGACTTTTTTTCCACTAAAAGTAATGCTACATGGTACATTGCTTTTGAATCAGAGGGGAACAGTTTCAAAAGCAATTTGAGATACAAGTTGGGGATCATCTGTTAAAAAAAAAAAAGCCAAAATTCTACTGGGCTAGTTCAAGCTCCTTGCCTGAGGCTAAGTAGCTCTTTGGCCCTTGGCTTGGGAAGGACAGGTTGCTTACCTGTAACTGTGGTTCTTCGAGTGGTCATCTGTGCATTCACACACATATGGGTTCTCTGCGCCTGCGCTGAGATCATTCGGGAAAATTCTATAGCTGAGGCAAATCGGGCAGGAGCCCCTCCCCCTGCACGTGCTCCTTAGCGCAGCTCCCGCCCGTCTCCTCAGTTCCCTGAGACCGCCTATTGCGACCCTCGGGACCGAGGATGATATTCAACATTTTCCTACACCACAATCTCAAACTCGATATATCTCTCGATATCAAGTGAATTAAATCACTCTCCCAGCCCATTTCCTTTTGGATATCCATCGAACTCGATGTAGACACCGAGAGGGGAAGGAGGGCGGGTTGTGTGAATGCACAGATGACCACTCGAAGAACCACAGTTACAGATAAGCAACCTGTCCTTCTTCTTCGTGGTCTATGTGCATCACACACATATGGGTAGATTAGCAAGCTGACTTACCGGAGGTGGGTCGGTGTCGGTAGTCAGATGGTGATCGAAGATAGGACCGCCCTTCCGAATGCGTTCTGCGCCCTGGCTCGAACGTCGAGGCGGTAGTGCCGGATAAAAGTGGAGGGAGTAGACCAAGTTGCTGCCCTGCATAGGTTCGGCAAGGAGATCCCTCTCCTGAATGCTGTCGAGGTCGACAGAGCTCTGATAGAATGAGCTCTTACGGATCCTGGCAGAGTGCTTTTAGCAAGTTGATACGCAAGTTTGATAGTGTCTACTATCCAGGAGGACAGTCTCTGTTTCGATACTGGATAGCCCAATTTCGGAGGACCATAACATACAAAAAGTTGCTGGGTTTTCTTTATCGACTTCGTGCGGGCCTTGTAGAAAAGCAGTGCCCGACGGACATCGAGGCTGTGCATTGATCTTTCAGCCGGTGATGATGGAGATGAAAAGAAAGTAGGAAGAATAACGTCCTGTTCCAGGTGAAATTCAGAAACCACCTTGGGTAAAAAAGTTATATCTGGCCTTAGAACGACTTTGTCCTTATGGAAAATCAAGTAAGGGGGATCTATTCTGAGAGCACGCAGCTCACTGACTCGTCTTGCTGATGTAATTACTATTAGAAATAATGTTTTAAATGATACTAGGCGCAAGTCTGCTTTTGCCATGGGCTTGAACTGAGATTTCGTCAAGGCTTTCAAGACCAACGGGAGGTCCCAACCCGGTACCATGTTTCGGACTGGGGGTTGTAGATTTCTAACACCTTTCAAAAATTGTTTCACTAACGGATGCACAAACAAAGATGTCCCAGTCGAAGTAGTTCTATACGCTGTTAATGCAGCTAGATATACTTTAATTGAAGAGAATTTAAGGCCACGGGTCATCAGTGAATGGAGAAAATCGAGGACGATTGAGATTGAGCATGTAATAGGATCTTTGCCCAAGGACGATACAAAATTGGTGAAAGCTGCCCATTTCCTGGCATAGGAGAGCCTCGTGGAGGGCTTTCGTGCTGCCAATAGAACCTCCTTCACAGCAGCGGAGAGGTCTGTATCTTTTGTTATCTGATCCTCCAAGCCATTAGGGTCAGGGAATGTAGATTGGGATGGAGCACTTTGCCTTTGTGTTGTGTTAGATTGTCTTGAAGTGGTAATGGGAGATAATCTCCCTGTGAAAGGCTGAGCAGGCGTGAAAACAAGGGTTGACGTGGCCACCACGGGGATATCAGACTGCAGTTGGTTCTGTCCTGAGATACTTTGGCGAGTACACGCGTCAGAAGTGGAATTGGAGGGAACAGGTAGTAAAAGTTGTTGCTCCAATCCATCAGGAAAGCGTCGGCGATCGAATTCGGATCCGAGGCAGTCCTGCTGCAGAATATGGGGCAGGCCGTGTTCTCGCTGGTGGCGAATAAGTCTATTTTTGGACAACCCCAACGTTGGAACAGTGAATTGACTACTTTCTTGTCCAGTTTCCACTCGTGCGACTGCATCGATACACGGCTCAACGTGTCTGCCAGCACATTGGACTTCCCTGCGATGTGAATTGCTACGAAAGACATTCTTTGAGGTAGAGCCCATTCGTAGAGTTGCAGAGTCAGCCGTGTGAGGCGGTCGATTTCGTGCCGCATTGCTTGTTTATGTACGTGACCACCGTGGTATTGTCGGTCACGACTTGGATGTGGCAGCCCGAGAGATGTTGCTCCAAGGCTTGCAGTGCTTTCCAAACGGCCATGAGTTCCAGCCAATTGATATGTTTGATGCTTTGTGTCGACGTCCATGTGCCTTGCACGATGTGGTCGTCGGAGTGAGGCCCCCATCCCAGCAGTGACGCGTCCGTCGTCAATATGCGGGTCGGTATCAGAGGATGAAATGGTACGCCTCCGGTCAGGTTCGACTCCTGCTGCCACCACCTCAAAGACTCTCTTACGGCTCGTGGAAGGTTCAATCGGATGGATGGTTTGTCTTTTTCTGGTTTGAAGTTTCTGATAAACCAGGTTTGTAGGGGTCGCATGCGAAGTCTCGCATATCATACGACCGCGATCATTGAGGCCATGTGCCCTAGGAGGCGTTGAACCGTGTGAGCTGAGCAAATTGGTTGTTTGAAGACCATTTTTGCAAGGGTAAGTATACTTTGCACCCTGTTGTTTGGTAGGTATGCCCGACCATCGAACGCGCTTAGTCTTGCGCCGATGTATTGTATCTCCTTCACTGGTTGAAGGACTGACTTCTCCACGTTCAAACAGAGTCCGAACTCGTCTAGAAGGTGGAGGGTTTCTCCTAGTGCGTGTTGAAGCTCCAATTTCGACGACGCCACCAGCAACCAGTCGTCTAGATACGGGAAGACTGTGATGCCTCTTGCCCGTAGACTTGCACACACCACCAGCCATGCACTTTGTGAATACCCTCGGTGCGGTGGAGAGACCGAATGGAACAACGACGAATTGGTAGGTGTCGTCCCCCACTCGAAACCGAAGGTATTTCTGACTGTCCTTGTGGATGGCGACGTGAAAGTACGTGTACTTGAGGTCGATGGATGCAAACCAATCGCTCCTTCGAAGTAGAGGCAAATTGATTGGATTGTGACCATACGGAATCTCTTCGGTGGAATGAAGAGGTTCACAGTCCGAAGGTCCAGGATCGGTCCGAGTCCTCCTCCCTTTTTCTTCACTATGAAGTACCTGGAGTATAGACCATCTTCCAAGTTTTCTGCGGGAACCGGTTGTATCGCCCCTTTCTGTAGGAGGGTTGATACTTCCTCCAAGAGCACTCGAGTTGGATGGGGTGATCTTGATGCCGAGAAAGGGAGGACTCTAAATTCGATCCTGTAGCCATGCTCGATGATGCTTAACACCCAGCGATCCGTCGTGATGATCCTCCAGGATCGAAGGTGTTGGCAAAGTCGGGAGCCGAAGAGAGTTGTCTGAGGTGGTGGAGACATAGCGGTTGGAATAGTGGCGTCGAGAGCTGGTTGAAGCGGTGGAGACAGTTCAGTCGGGCCGGTGAAGGAGTCAAAGACGCCGACGGCTGAAGTTGCCCCCTCTCCTGGAGCCCCTGGACCACTGTTGGGTATAAGAGTGCTGCGGTGCTTGTGGCTGCGAGGCACGAGGTCAGTGGTTCCCACCCCTACCTTGACCCGATGGCTGATATTGGGTAGATGGGTATGGGAACCGAGACCAGCGTCTTGGCCTAAAGGGCTGAGGCGGTTGTTGGCAGACGAGACCCATCTTCTTGGCCGTCGCCAAAGCCTTCTGAGCGGAGTCTAGGGAGTCATCCGTAGTGGTGTTGAATAACCCCTCTCCATCAATGGGAGGTCTTCGATCTATCATCGGGAGTCAAGTTGGTAGAGCGAAGCCAGGCGTGTCTCCTCAGGGCCACGGACCCAATCATCGACCGGGTGTGGCTGTTGACCTGGTGGCGCGCAGTATTCATTTGTAGTGCACTGATGCTGGTTGCCTCTTTGATGTACTGCGCCGCCTGATCCTTCTTGTCGTCCGGCAGATAATCACAGAGGTCTCCCAGCTTCTCTGTGATAAACATTTGGTATCTAGCTAACAATGCTTCGTAGTTAGATATTTTTAGTCCGAGGGAAGACAAGGAATAGACCCTACGGCCGTAGGAGTCTAATGTCTTACCCTCTTTATCTGCCGGCGTAGTATGCTGTTTTCCCCCACGAGACTGCGCCGATTTTACTATGAGCGAGTTTGGGGTCAGATGGGAAAAAAGAAACTTTGCTCCCTCTTCCGGGATCTTGTACATTGACTCCAGCCTCTTAGCTGTCGGTTTCGTGGAGGCTGGGGCCTTCCACGTTTCTTGCACCGTCTCCAGCAATGTTGGCAAGAAAGGAAGGAGCAGATGGTTGGACTTCAGGATAGCATATATATCGTCTTTTGCTTTCCCCTTTGCCATTTTTGCCTCAACTCCCAGAGCTGTCACCATCCAGTTGACATGCTCAGCGAAACTCCCCATGTCTTCTGATGGGGAGATCGCTTCCTTAGATTCCACTTATGCATCTGGGGAAGTGGAATGGGAGGAGGAGGCCACCGAGTCTGAGTCCGACACATACGCCGATCCCGATGAGAAGTGAACCGCAGCAGCAGGCACAAGAACTGGCTGAGCGGTTGATGTCGAGGCGGTAGGTTGTGTGACGGTCTCGACGGGCGCGCGGGTCACAGCCGTATCCCGTCGCAGTGTAGGTGTTCTGGATCTGCGTCTATGGCGCCGATCCCGAGAGGGTGAGCGTCGGTGGCGGCGATAATAATAGTCTTGCCTTCTCCGGTCTGAAGAGCCTCGGGATCGGTAACTCCTTGATCTCGATTCCGAATAGTAGGAGCCCGACCAAGTCCTGTCATCTCCGTGGCGCGAGTAGACAGACCGAGAGGTGGATCCTCTGGAAGCTGAACCACGGCTCCGGTACTGAGGAGACCGTGATCGACGATGTTCCATCTGTTCCTCTCTAGCATATGATGTAGGAGGTGATAGACGCGGTGGAGGACCTCTCGAGCCCGAATGAGGTCTCTCCAACGGAGGCGAAGCCACAATTTCTCCTTCCCACAGGGAGGTGGCTGCCGTTGGTGGCTGTTCTATCAGGGTTTTCGAACCCAACTCTCGGCCTCGAGGAGACGTTGTCGAGGCCGGAGGGGACTGGCGGGCAATCGGTCCCGTAGCTCAATCCCGAGCCTCAGTCACAGCCGTCATAAACAGAGCGGTTCGGTCTGAGACCACCATGGTGGAAGAAGTTGATGGTCCAGCGTCTTCACCGCCTTTCTCCGCCATTTACTTTTAAGACGTTCTGTTTTGTCTTTGTGGGCCTTCTTAGCCAATTTTTTTAGCCGTCGAAGTGTTCTGCGATTTCGATGGCTTTTTGGTTACCTGAGATCCCCCAGGTCTCTCCTACGGAGTAGGCCCTTTCGCTGACAGAGACTGCTCCCAGAGGAGAGCTCGCAGCTTGGTTTGGTGGTGTTTTCGGGCCTGTTTTGTAAAGGCCTGGCAGTGCTAGCAGGACTCCATTTTATGTTCTTGCCCCAGGCAGAGCAAGCACAGTGGGTGTTTGTCAGCGGGTGGGATTTTCATTCCACATCGCTGGCACTTCCGAAAGGCTGCCTTAAGAGGCATTATTAGAAGAAGATTAGACGATATGAGGATAAGAATGGGGGAGAGATGAGGATATAGTAAGGATTTTTTTGAAGATTTTTTTTTTTTTTTTTTTTTTTTTGAAAAAGAAGTTATAGATTGAAAGAGAATCGAGAATAGAAAGATTTCTGAGAGAAAAGTTTAGGATATAATATTAAAGAAGAACAAACTCAGCTATACGACTCCGAAGCGAGAGAAGAGAAGAACCCAACTACTAGTCGCAATGGCGGTCGAAGAGGAACTGAGGAGACGGGCGGGAGCCGCGCTAAGGAGCACACGCAGGGGGAGGGGCTCCCGCCCGATTCGCCTCAGCTATAGAATTTTCCCGAACGATCTCAGCGCAGGCGCAGAGAACCCATATGTGTGTGATGCACAGAGACCATGAAGAAGAATAAACTGTTTTTCAACCTATCCAAATAATACATTAACAGATTAGGAAAGGAAGCAAGAAGGAACTCCTAGTATTTTCAAAAATGATCAAAAAATTGATTTTTTCATAACAGCAGGGTCTGAATCAACAAGTAGGTTAAGCATATTATGACTTTGGTTCCTGCCAAATTCAACCCCCCCACACACACTTGATGCTTATTCACCATAAATGGAATGCTGTAACTTGTGGAACAATGGTCAGCAACTAGACAAGCTTTCCCCAACCTGATGCCCTCTAGATATTTTGGACTACATCCCAGGATTCCTGACCATTGGCATGCTGGCTGGGGCTGATGGGAGTTGAAGTCCAAAACATCTGGAGGGCACCAGCTGGGGAAGGCTAAACTAGACTGACTCACAAGTGCAGGTGCTATTTGAGGATGCTATGTGCATTTGTTATATATGTGGGAACAATGGAGCATGATTTGTAATGGGGCTCCTGCGTTCATTAGTCTTTGCTAGCCTATCCCCTTTCACCTTCACTAATTTACTGAGCACTGCTTCATATTTATTGCAGAAATCATATTTACTATGGATACACTGTTATTTTCTATACACCTCAAAACATGCAATGGATACCACCCCATTAAGTGTGAAGTGGTTCTCAAGACTGTTTTCAGTTTCATTTATGAAATCAAACAATTGCAGGGCTTCATTATGTGAATCCAAGTTCATCTACATACCGTACATTAATTTTTTCCTACAAAGAAATACCCGGTGTGCAGCAGTTTCCAAACACATTTGCATAGTTTCCCCTATGCAGAAGTTCTCTCCGTGTAAAGAATTAAAACAAATTTTCTATGCCATCATTCTGTCCTGAAGATGGCTGACAAAAATTTGACACAATTTACAATTAAAGCAATCTAAAAAACTATTAAAATCAAATATTGAAATGACAGTATAAAACAGAATGTAATGTGTGAAGCAGCCTAGTGAAATGGTACAGAGCATCACTACTATTCTTCTTTGTATTTCCTGTGAGTTATGGTTCTGAAACCTATTTTCCTACAGCATTTACTTTAGCTGAAGCCTTAGTTCTTTCCCATTCTCTATAACTGTATGTCCCTGCCTAATAAAGATGCAATTTTATATGTTTTTTGCAAAATGTGATTCCCTTCCAAATCAGATACCTGCTTCAACTGAAAAATGGTGCATGTGTGATGACAGGATGAGAAAGAAAGCTAAGCAATATGTTGGAAGGAAATGTTCCCAGTGATCCAGCACCAATTCCCTCTGCAGCACATATAGGAGAGGTACCATGTTCTGTACATATGATATTCCACCTCTAATGGGAAACACTTTAGCTGAACACTTTAGGTGTTCTAATGGGAAACACATCTACTGTGAGCTCTTACTTTTGATAATTGAGAATATGTACCTTCTGCTGCTAAAGGATATGCAGATCTGAGTATGGATATGTTGACACACAACTATAGAGAAACCTGGTACAAGGAAGTACAAGAGATGAAAGGCGGGGAAAATGAGTGCCTTCCAATCATCATAACAGTGAGTACACCAAGCTGCATGAGCATAGATGCACAAGTGGTAAAAAATGAGCTATTGTGATAATCAAAATCTCTATGGTTATGTGCTTAAATTTTTACCTATGGTGAGCTTAGTGCAATTAAAGAGATAATTGCTGTTTGGAGGATTACTTAATTTAACTATATAACTACAATGGCTAGGACCCAAGGAACTACACAACCAGTTCTGCATGTCCAAAGGGTCTCTGTGCTCATGTTTCTTAAATAGTAAGCCCCCAACACCAAATAAGCAGCTTTTGAAAATGAGGTGACTTTCAAAAGCAGTTTGTGATATGGCATCAGTGTCTGATATTCAAAGAAAAATAATTCCAATGAGCATGCCCGAGCCTTTGGGCACATGTAAAGTAGCTCTTTGGATCCTACCCAACATTTCCACTTTCCCTATGGTGCTATCAAGCCATCTTCATGCAAACCCTCACAAGTTATAGAATGGAGTTACTTCAGATGTAATACATTACCTGTGCAAAAGGGATTTTAGTCAAAATAACTATGGTCAAAATGATTTCAAGCGTCGCCCCAGACAGATGGAAAACTATCAACAGAATGTTTGGGGAGAGGATGCAATTCAGGAATGGCCCCTGTAACAGCCAAGATTATAATGGTGGGCAAGAGTCCTAGTAATCAGGCGCAGAGAACTAGCCATTTTATCCCATGCCTTTCCGGGGGCAGGTCACAATAGATGACTGACTGTGTTGTAGCAAATTACAGCCAAACTCCATTCTGGTAGACCCTTGAGTGAAAGGTTGATGAAAATAATGGTAATCTTTAAAAATACAAGATTAGTCATTCCACTTGAGCTTTCCCCTCTTTGGAAATATGTGATCCTTAACAACTACATACACAACTTTGTTGAATATTGGTATAATAAATCCATATTCCAGTAATATCAAACATTCAACAAGCCTATATAGATGAGATACCTAAGGGAAACTTTAATTACAACATACCAGACTGATGGAGTGTAGGAGGTACAGGGGTCTCCAAGGAAGGCCTTTGTTCATTGTCAGGAGAGGACAGTAAAGAAGTAGAAGGAGGACTTTCTGTTGAGGAAGATGTTGAGGGAGCTTGAGCAGACACTGTAGATGATGATGACTGCAGCTGTTCAGGACCATCTACTTCCATTACGGCCTCTGTTTCAGCACTTGTCAAGAGACTGCCAGCAGCAGACACATCTGATCTATTGGTCCCACCTTTGGGAAAAACAAACCCAACAAATTAACTTTTTTTAAAAAGAAGACATTATGCGGTGCTATTTATTTGGCATAAAAATTGTCTTCAATACAGTACATTAAGAGCAGGTGACACTGCTGAGTTTGCAGCCTTAAAAAAATTACTATCTCTTTATACATATTCCTTTGTCATTTCATGCTGTTAAAAGCATTCACCTCTAGACCGAGATCGTCCTCTTCCTCTATTGCTCTGTGCGACTTCACTTGCTTCTTCAAACCATCTTGCCAACATGTCTGACATCCTTTGCATTAATGAAACATTAGGGCTCTGTTCACCTATGTATAAACAGAGATGTTAATGCTTTTACTGCAAAGCAGCACTGTATATTTTTGGTTTTGCTACCTGAAATGTTGTATATTTACATCTCTAGAGAGAGAAAACAATTTCTCAAGATGACACTAAACTGAAATGCAACGTGAATGCTTTATTTATTTATTGTATTTATAATCTGTGCAATAACAAGAGTTCTCTGTGCAAATTACATAAAGTTAAAAATGCAATACAAAAAACAACAAACAGCTGCTGTTAGTGCAGAGTCTTTCAGAAGACAGAAAAATTACTTTTAGAGACTGCAGTAAACAAACATAGCATCCAATTCGGGCAAGACATGTCCAACTCTTGTTGGCCCTATGACACCCCGAAGCAGATTCAGGGCTCTAAAGTAATAATCCCATCATGGGTAGAAGTTCAACATCTACTTTTTTTAACATGATGTCCCAGAATAGTATGCTCTGAAAACAGCAACATCTGTTCTGATGTTCTATTTATATAAGAGGATCCGACCAAGATCCTGGCTCCATTATGCTACATAATTCACTGACATTTTAGAAAAATGTCTATCTGGAAGACCAAGGCTGCAAACCAATCCATGCAAACTTAAGCCCCACTGAATTCAGTGGGACTTCCAAGTAAACAGGTATAAATTGTGATGATACTGTCCAAGTGAGCATAATCATGAAGAGGAGATCATAAAGCAGAGTTAACAAAAGTTAACAGTACTTCTTAATCAATATACAGAAGCGACTGTCCCCAAGTCACATGGCGACCCCTTATGAGGTCAAAAGGCAGCGTATAAATATTTTAAATAAATAAGTAAGAAAATTTGGCATCTAAAATTAAGCAGCATTTAAATTAATAAAATTGGCATGATTCGTATTTTGGATTGAAATTAGGAAGCAAAAAACCAAGCATATTACCAAAAATAACAGGAAATCAGGAAATAATAGGAAATCAGGAAGCAAAAAACCAAGCATATTACCATCTCTCTCTCTTTCACTTTCAGGCCTTGCTCTTGGTCCAGTATCTGACCAATCTCCTCTTAGTCGCAAACGTTTGACAGGAGGCTGAGGTAACTAGAGAAATAAAGACAAGCAGGGACATTTAAGATGCAAATGTTTTGTTCTATTTCTAACAAAAGTAAGTTGAAAAGGCAGAAGTATTACATAAACTGAAGCTGAAATTATCACATTTTTATTGCAAGATTTTTGACTATAGAATTATTAAATTAGATGAACTGGCAATCTCTGTTTATAACTAATACTACTTGGGAAAGAAACCAGGCAGAGCCAATACAGCCATAATCTGTCTGATATGTTATTCATGGGCTACTTTAGGAGCACTCGAGTTTGGGCAGACCAGTGGAATTTCTGACTATTTCTTTTGAGTGGCAAACATTCTAATCTATGCAACACAAACTGCTTTTCACACTTTCTTCAATTTCAAGAGATTTGTCATGCAGCATGGGGGGCTCCTGCTTATATGCCTGGGTGAATGCAACTAGTCATGGAGGTTTTTAGATCCGAGGCCATGACAAAGACTGGGAGCAGGCTGCAGGATTCCACACTCCCTCCTCACAATCCCTCCCCTCTCCAGAGGAAGCTATCCCTTCCGCTTTAACTACTGTATGGTTAAAGCTAATCAGGTTTGCTTCTTAAGGATTCTTTAGTCAGTTTCAAACCCTAATAAGCAGAAAGGCTGCACGAAGAAATTTACTGGTCTTCTCTCTATCAATGCAAGCAAGAATTTTAGGATGGGGGTGGGAGAGGATCTGTACATTAATTTTTTTAAATCGTCTTCAAAGACAAATGTAAGTACAGACTTCTCTTGTGATATTAGTTTATACTACCTAAGAGCTACCTTGTTATTGGCACATAGGTGGTTAAAGACATTTTTGTATCTTCAGCTCGTTTCTTCCCACTACCTTAGTTTTATGTACCTGCTTTATCCTGTGAGGCTTTGTTTCTGCATGCAGGATCTCAACCTTAAGTGTTTACTATAACTCAGTACTATGTGTCAGCAATTTTTCAAAGCTGTGAAGAATGAGGGACACTTTTGTTTTTGGCAACTGCAAGTAGCCTCTTTCGGTACAGAGGATAGTAAGAAGGTGAACAGAGCAATATTTAATATACATTTTAATGGACATTTTCCAAAGATTTTTAATATGCCTGAGAGGAAATATTATAAGAAATCATTTTAAAGCCCCTCTTCTCCCGTTTCAAACAGGATTTGCCATGCTTTATATATATGTGAACGTGTGTGTGTGTGTGTGTGTGTGTGTGTGAGAGAGAGAGAGAGAGAGAAAGAAAGAAAGAAGAGCACAAGAGGGAGAGATGGGGGGGGGGGGAGAATGTGCACGTGCAGCCTGTTTTTCAATAAATGGAAGCCCTAGTAGAGAATGTGAAACTAGCTGTGTGGTTCTTTGAATTTCAGCTATTGATTTTGTAGAATTTAGAAAGATAATTTTGTGTCAATAATAGACAGTGGGGGAAAGGCCACACATCCATTCCTATCTATATCTATATAGATATATCTGTCTGAAAAAAATTCAGTTTGCATGCAGCTTGTTAACATCACAACCTTTCTTTTGTGTCTCCTGCAGGGGCAGAACACATTTTGGGGGAAGTAGTATTTAGGAATTCTTACAAATGGTGCCAAATGAACTCTTCATGTTTCTATTTCTGTCTTCAAGGAAACATTCTGTTATCAACACATGGTTGCTTCTATTTCTAGAGTAGAATTTCAGATTGGTAAACTGGTCCAGAGGTTTCTGCAGCCAGAGCAAGGAACAGACTGGCAGCTCTGGAGAGCCAGTTTACAGGTGAAGGTATTTAGAATAACAGTAGATCATGACAAATCAGAAATCCCCTAAGCTTAATTGCAATTTGCTCATTATTTAACCCTAAACCATTACAGATATTCTTTTTGTCTAATATAAGTAGTCACCTAAGATTTTTTTTTACGGTGCTTTAAAACACAGGCCAGCCATATCTTACTTGTTATTAATGACAGGCAGTCAAATTTGGACATAGCAAGAAATGTGTGTGGAAATTACTACTGTCATTTTCATTAATCTATGCCCACTGTAACCAAAAGAATATATTTAACACAGTTATTCAAATATTTGTTTCAGTCAGGTAGCTTTATTACACAGGTTCTTCCACTGTTTGGTGTTTTCCCCCCGTGCATTGTAACCCCAAGGTGCTACATTTCTGTGGGTGAGACATCTGCACAATACAACATACATTCACATCACCCCTCCTACAATTCCTTTCCTCTCTCCTTCATGTTTGTCCTTTTTTAGACTGTGGGGTCATACGTTTCAAATGTTTTGTACAATACATAGTGCCAGAGATGCATAAATAAATATTATTGCCTATATACAGTATACAATTACCCTGTTTAACAAATGCTTCCCAGTTACATTAACCATTGTTTGGCATTATGTGTGAACCAACCCAAAGTTAACTAACTGATCTCCCAGCAGAGACAGGTTAATTCACTATTTAAAAAAGCAAATATAAAAGTACACATAAAGCTCATTAGTTCAAGGAGGAAACTTCAGGACAACTTTATAAACAAACAAAAAGACAAATATTCACTTCCAAACTGTTCAAAGTTAAGAATTCATTTTCCTTAATCACTTAAGACAATCTCAAAGCAGAGGTGCCTATTTTGCTTACCTTAGCAAAATTTTAATCAGAATCTACAAGCAAAAACCCCTGTCTGATAATGTAACATCTAAAAGTATCAAATGATATTTTTGTTTTCTTTCAAACAATCTTATGTAAAAGAGTGTTTTAAAAAGACACTAAGATATAGCACCTGTAATTTTAAAATATATATATTTTT
Source organism: Shinisaurus crocodilurus (assembly GCA_021292165.1). Lineage (NCBI taxonomy): Eukaryota > Metazoa > Chordata > Lepidosauria > Squamata > Shinisauridae > Shinisaurus > Shinisaurus crocodilurus. The sequence goes on along the minus strand of CM037878.1, from coordinate 240,535,452 downwards.
AGTATAGCTAATCTCTGCTGCCATCAAACACATTAACACCAGTCACTATGAAACACTCACTTCTTCTCTTAGTTCTTCTGCAGAAGGAACTTTAAGTTCTCTAGCTGTGTCATCCTTCGGATCAAACAAGTATATATAGTCTGAAGAATAGCTCACAAGAATTTCTTGCCCATCTTCACTGTAGCACAGAGATGTTACCCTACAGGATTTGTCCTTAAGATGGGGAGGAACAAAACGTGCCACCAATCCTGTAGTACTCCGACCTGCATAATTACCTACATTAAAAAAAAAAAGAGTCCATTTTCGATTACATAAGCAAATCAATATACCGGTAACTATATTTCTTGTCTAGTGCCGAGCTGAAATGGGGTTGGGGCTTTTTGCAAAACCCTCTGCAAATTGCAACCCCCCCCCCCAAAAAAAAAGCCCTGTTTGATCAGACCAAACTCCTAACTAGTCCAGCCTCCTGTTTCCCACAGTGGCCAACCAGATGCTTATGGGAAGACCATAAGCAGGAAAGGGCAACAGCCCTCTCCTGATGTTGTTCCTCAGTAACTGTTATTCAGAGGCACACTGCCTCTGATCTTGGTAGCATACAGCCATAACAATTTGTATCCATTGATAGTTTTATCCTCCATGAATCTGTCTAATATCCTTTTAAAGCCATCTAAGCTGATGGCACCACATCTAGTGGGAATGAATTCCATGTTAACCATACACTGTATAAACTACATCCTTTTGCCTGTCCTGAAACTTCCCACCACTCACCTACTTCAGATGATCCCAGGTTCTAGTGTTGGGGGGGGAGTCTCTCTATTCTCTTTCTTCACACAATGCGTAATTTTATAAACATCAGTCATGATCCCTTACTCATTTTTGTCTAAAATTAAAAGCCCCAAATGTTATCCCTCCTATTTTTGCTTATCTTTGAGGGGGGCACAATAGGGTAAAACTATTCACCCATTCAACGTAATGAAGGAGGTGGGAGGCTTGAATGCATCCCTTTTGTGCTGAAAATACTTGCAAACATTCAGTGCAGCACTACTCATTTTCTATCCACTTAATTTAATTTCTTACTTGGTAACACAAACAGTACCAACAGTTGAGTATTTTAACTAAACAGCAATCCTTCAGGTTCAGACTACTATTATCACAATGAGACTATAGAACAGTTCCATAGTACTTACATTAACTTCACTCTCCCTATGGAAACATTGTATGCCAGGGCTCTCCAACCTTGGGTCCCCAGATGTTTTTGGCCTACAACTCCCATGCTGGGAGTTGTAGGCCAAAACATCTGGGGACCCAAGGTTGGAGAGCCCTGTTCTATGCTATCCACATGTTTTTTGCACATCTCATGATAGTTTGTAATGAACAGTAGAGAAATGGCTTCTGTAGCGTTCTCTTTAGCTGCACCCACAACCCCTTATTAAATTTACATTCCACCTTTCCACCAAAGATGGCACTCAAGGCAGCTAACAAAAATAAAATAGAGATTAAAACAATAAAACAGAACAGAAAACAAAATGAAAAACACAATATAAGAAATAAACAGCACCCAATCAGTGAAAAACCCTTTCAGTGGCAGACCAGCTTACATGCCAAAGCCGCGCCTGAATAAAAATGCCTTTCTCTGCTGGTGGAAGGAGAACCAAGAGGGAGCCAACCTAGCCTCCCTTGGCAGGAAGTTCCACAGTCTAGGAGGCGCCACTGAGAAGGCCCCCTCTTGCATCCCCATCAACCATGCCTCTGATGGCAGTGGGACCAAGCGAAGGGCATCCCCTGAAGAAGTTATAACCCAGTCAGGCCTGTATGGGAAAATGCAGTATTTTGGATAGCCTGGTACCAAGTTGTATAGGAGGAATCAAAGGAAGCTTTGGCCGAATGGGGAGTTCCCCATCCCTGTTTTAAAGGTGTTATTTAACTTCTATGTTTATTTACCATGGCTGCAAACTAAGGGAATTTACTTCTGATGGAAGGGAAACATTCCCATGAGGGCATGCAACCTTTTCCTCAAGTTGCACCCAATCTGAAAACTGTTTTTAAAATTTGGTGAGTTTAAAGATCTGTGGGGAGGAGTTGCTCAATGGGACACAAAATAATGTCAGTGTTCATGCATGTCTCTAAATCACAGTCCACAGATCCTTTTAGGACATCAATACTACTAATCCACATTGCAAGAACAGATTCGGCCCAAGTGAGATTCAAGTTACTAGGAGTATAAATAAAACAGCAAAAGTCGTAGAAAATGTGAAATAGAAAATATGAGAGAGCCAGTGTGGTACAGTGGTTAGAATGTTGGACTGGGACTTGGGAGAATTGGGTTCTAGCCCTCACTCTGCTATGAAGCTCACTGGGTGACTTTGGGCCAGTCACTGACTCTTAGCCTAACCTATCTCACAGAGTGAGGATAAAACTGAAAGGAAGAGGATCATGTAAGCTGCCTTAAGTTCCTTGGAGGAAGAAAGGTGGGATAAATATAATAAATAAATAAAATGTTCATTAAATGGCCTTATCAGACGTTCAGATCTTATAAACGTCAACCATAGCATTCAAAAGTAGGCTACTTGACAATATCATGCAAGTATTCTCCTACCTGTTGCTCTTGTGCCAAGCATTCGCCGATCATATATTCTTACTGAACAATCAGAACAACCAACTGCAAGGTAATATGGTATTGGAGGGCAGATAGCTACAGAGGTGGCAGCCCTCCTACAGTTTATTAAGATATCCTAGAATGAAAGGAAAATACTGCACTTGTTTAAAAAGTACATGAACACCTAGCATTAAATCCTACCAACTAATAAATACCAAGTAACATCTAGATGGCCATGTTTTAGAAAGAGCTAAATCTGGCCTCATTAAAAAAAGATGTTAAGCACTGGAAACCAGACAGGAATGGCTATTGCAGCAGAACTAGGTGAACTAAAGCATGATACATGAATAGCAACTTCCAACGGTAAAAACAATCTTTAATCTGTTTGTTTTTAGATTTTCTTGTAGAAAAAGAGGCCAGGAAGTAGATCACAAGAGGCAGGTATTGCCTAAGCTAGTTTAAAAGGATTGGGCTAGATTAGATTTATGTATAGATAATTGGATGTAAAGAGCAATGCAGTGAGATTAAGAACCAAAAATAGCTACAACATAAAAAAAGGCAATACTGATGATCACCTATAAGAGTTGGGGAAAACAGCTAAGTAAAATGTGTACTTGCAAGCAACTCTTTCAGGCAGTAACAGTATATATATTAAAAATAAATAATATGGACTATAATTAGTCAAACAGAAATCTGGTAGATTACTCTCAGTCCTAAGGAATTCTCTTATCATTCAGATAAAGGATGCTCTATAACAAACTGCTGCAACATATATCAAATAATTCATGAAATGTAAGATTGAAACTTATCCAACTATAAAAAAACCTCTGCTTATAATGTTGTACGTTATGATATGCCAGATAAACAATACAGTCATGCCTTCGATTGAGAGCATAATTCATTCCGGAAATGAGCTTGTAATCCAAAACACTCTTATATCAAAACGGAATCCCCCCAAAAAAATTTGTACAGAGATTTTTAATTTAAGCCGTACTACAGTACTTGTATTGCAAGACGTTGTTTGTATATCAAGTCAAAAAAATTAAATAAATATTTAAACATTTGCTTGTCTTGCAAAACGCTCTCAAACCAAGTTACTTGCAATCCAAGGTATTACTGTATATAGCTTTGTCTTCTCATATCTTGGTCACCTCACTAGAATCCTTAGCAGCAGCACCCAAGCAGGCCAGGTTCTGAACACAATATGGCTCTTTATTCACACCCTCTTATAAAAGTATCTCTTACATCTTTACAATCTTCTTTTGTGCAACTTGTCTTGATTCTAGTATCAAACCATCTTACAGTGCCATCTTCTCCACAAGACAAAAAAGTATAGGGATCGTTTGGGACTGTCATGATCTGCAAAATAAAAAAAAAGTTGAACAATTAAACATAGCAACATATATAGTAGCTTTAAAAATAAAAGCCAGCATCCTAAGTACTATATAACATGTCCTATATGTCAAGGAGGCTTGAGATGTGTTTTTCCTTGAACAGCGGATTTCCATTGCCCACGTGCTTGATGGCAAACTGCTTTTGAAACGGAAGGGTATATCAAATTCAGTTGTGACATGACATGAGGGTCAGATTGTTCAAAGTAAAAAAAAAAGCCTTTGGAAAATCCAGAAGATGCTCTTTGGATTCTGGCACAAGTGGGAAGCATCATTTTATATTACCTTGGCATCTATATGGGTGGGGGGAAATTAATTACTTGAACTGAAACATCTTTTACAAGCAACACACATATAAACATGGAAAGGTTTTAAAAACAAGAGATTACATATATATACGGTGTGTGTGTGTGTGTGTGTGTAAGAAATAACGTATGGCTGGGCACGACCTGTGGGGTGGGCTGGGGGCGTTGTGGGGTGGGCTGGGGGCGTTGTGGGGTGGGCTGGGGGCGTTGTGGGGTGGGCTGGGGGCGTTGTGGGGTGGGCTGGGGCGTTGTGGGTGGGCTGGGGGCGTTGTGGGGTGGGCTGGGGGCGTTGTGGGGTGGGCTGGGGGCGTTGTGGGGTGGGCTGGGGGCGTTGTGGGGTGGGCTGGGGGCGTTGTGGGGTGGGCAGGCCCTCCGCAGCACGTGCCCACTCACGGCAGCCAGCCCTGGCCGGTGGCGGCGCCTTGCCCTCTCCCCTTTCCCCCCATCGGCCTCAGCCCCCCTTTGGCGAGTCCCCCCATTTCCCATCACAGGGGCTACATCGTCCTCTACCCCTGCCCCGCCCTATCTCTCCCCGTCCAGGATCCAGGCGGGCAAGGGCAGCCACGTTGGGCTGCATTGCAGGGTACGGTCCCTTTAAATGTGTGCCATTCTGGTTCTGCCCTGCGGGCTGCCCTCTGAGCCGCCATCTCTGTGCAGCAAGGGGCCGCCCTCGCAGGGGGGCCGCCCTCGCAGGGGGGCTGCCCTCGCAGGGGGGCCGCCCACTGTCTGCATGACACAGCAGCCACGCGTGGGGAAGGCTTACCCTTCTACCACCCAGGGTGAGTTTGGACGCTTCCCATACGCGGCTGTCCTGCGGGGGCACCCCCAGCTGGCGTTCACACAACACGGGAACCGCGGGGGATTTCTGCTCCCCCGTGGTTCCCGTGTCGTGTGAACCAGCCCTAAAAGTGTACAGTATGTTCTTGAAGAAGTTCGCTAGAGGACTGAAAGGCAGAGTATCTATTAGAGAGTTCTACTCTTAAAGGCAGCCTAAAAATCATTTTAAATTAAATAATTAAAACAGGGATGGAAACTTCTGGCCCATGGGCCAAGTGCAGCCTGTGGAGTCTTCCCAATCAGCCAATGTCATCCTTTTTTCACCCTGCGTCCACAGCAATTAGGCTCGAAAAAAGCCTTCATTGGAACCAACAGGAGGCTTCTTTCAAGCACAAAATGCCACATGAAGGGACAATTTGCAGGGGGGGCACAGCTTGGGAGGGAAGGGGACACAACCAGGGAATGAGCATGTGAATATGAAAAGGGGTGGTCGTATTCACTTTTTGCATGGGGATGCCCACCTGTTGCATGTGGTCCAGGAAGGTTAACCACAAGGGAATGTGGCCCTCATACTAAAAAAGGTTCCACTCCCCTGCTATAAATAGATAATATTGAAACCTACAAAATAGTACTTAAGTGATTTCCTTAAATAAGAGAGGTGAATGTAAACAAGAGAACTGGGAGCAGATTGTCATTTTGTTCTAACTTTTGGTTATGCAATTACATAATGAAAATAATAACTAGCCATTAGTCAGCACTCAGTCTTTACAGTAATAAGATGTGAGATATTATATTACACTACCTCATAAGTAGTTCCATAGTGGCATGTAAATTGACACTGTCTGTTGGTTTCAGCATCCTGCTCAACATTAGTATAAAAAATGACTCCATCTCCAGAACAGGACACAATCTGCTTATCATTGGTGCATGGTAAGAATTTTGCACTAAAAATATTTGCCCTGTGTCCAGAGCGAATGGTTGTTAAAACCTAGAAAACATAGTTTATTAAGTTAACATTTTAAATTAGATAATATAAGAAAAAATTAACATACCTATCTTTCTTTCCCATCATATTCCCACATTTTGCAGCAACTCTCTTTGATTCAGGATAATTTAACAAAAGCAAAAGTTTGAGATCCATGGATGTATCAGAAAAAACATCCCTTTCAAATACAATCTTTATAAACAACATCTTAACCTGTGCCTCCCAAGCATTAAGATCAGCACTGGAGAGGCCCTATTCTCTGGCCTACCAGCAAGAGTTATTAAGCTGGCAGGTATTAGGGACAGTTCTTTGACAGTTGTGGCCCCACACCTTTGTAACTCCCTCTCCCAGGGATACAAGCATGGCCTCGTTACCGCTGGCTTTATTTTTTTAAAAACCACACCCTTGAATACACATTTATTCCATTTTTCATTTGGTGCTTAAAAATCATTACCTGCTGCTGCGTGTGTGCGCACATCTAAACTGTAATTTCATAGATTTCATAGATAGAGTAGGAAGGAGCCTACAAGGCTATCGAGTCCAACCCACTGCTCAATGCAGGAAACTAGAGGAGGGGTCTCCCATCCAAGGAATAACCAGGCCTGACCCTGCTTAGCTTTCCACGCTCAGACAAGCTGAGCCAGCGTAAGCCACAGGCTTGTATATAATTGTATGCCATGTTTTTGTAAGCCACTGTGGTGTAGTGGTTAGAGTGTTGGACTGGGACTCGGGAGATCCGGGTTCTAGTCCCCGCTCGGCCATGAAACTCACTGGGTGACTTTGGGCCAGTCATTGACTCTCAGCCTAACCTACCTCACAGGGTTGTTGTGAGGATAAAATGGAGAGGAGGATGAGGATTATGTAAGCTGCCTTGGGTTCCTTGCAGGAAAAAAGGCGGGGTATAAATATAATAAATAAATAAAAAAAAAAAAATATTGCAAGCTGCCTTGTGAGGGTACTGTGCCCTGAAAGGTGGGTTAAAAATCTTTTAAATAAATAAAAAGTACACTATCCAGAAGAATGGGTAAGGGAACAGCAGACCATCTTACCTTTCTACTATATGGATTAGTGATTACAAGATTAGTATCATCGGATCCAGATAAAATATATTCTCCTGTATCATTCCAACAAATTGTATTAACCTGTGGGCACATATTTAAAACAAAAATTAATCTTCAAGAGAAAAAAAAAGGTTAAGACGATATAGTATCCAGTCTGATATTGATATGCTAAAAACATTTAAACGTACCAGATAAGAACATGGTATCACTGAAAATTAACTACCGGTATTTTTAAATTCCCACTATACTACTACTAAAAAAAAGAGAAGCAGCAAACGTTGTGACTGGAGAAAGTCCTACTTTGGGCCATGATCCTGAGATCTGTGTGTGAAAAAGCTGTTCTCATGCAGGAACACAGCATGAAAAATATTCCACCCAGAGAATACATTCTGCATCTGGAAACACTGTTTTAACATAGCTAATTACACATATACTTTGTACAGCCACTTGCACATTATATATCGAACCGCATAAGCAGTACATTTCTCTTCCAGTTACAACCCCTTTGGTTCATAACACTGCAGAACACCAATTATGAGAACGATCAAGGTAGAACCAAACTATCACTCCCCATATTTGTACAGCAAGTTCCAATGTATGCCATGTTTTTGTAATATTGCAAGCTATACACCTTGGGAATATAAACAGAGGAACGACACCCTGTGGAAAGATAACTCCACCTCCCACCAAAACCAGATCTGGAAGGGGAAAAAATTAAATATACAAGAGCAAAGTTAAGCTAAATTTCATGGGGAAAGATCCCCAAAGTCTTCACAGAGATTTATCTGTATACAGAGGAAATACATACAGATTTTTAAATCATGTCATACAATAACACAATTGTTTCCACTTTCCTGATCCGAAATTGATGGTCTTTGTTTGACAGAAATTCTAATACTTGATCATAATCATATTGTTTGTCTTCAAAGTGCCATTTTGTACAAAATAAATAAATCTATTTTATTTTATTAATATCCTGACTTTCTTCAATCATGAAACAGAGAGCAGTATATTTAGGAAAGACTGCCTGGAATGTCTCCCTTTCAGCACTGAACAAACCCAGATCTGCTTTGCTTCAACCAACTTGCTGCATCATGCCCCTTCAGACTATGCCCTGGGACTAAATTAACCGATTTCTACTGGGTCATGGGTTGTAGTATCTCCTCCCCGAAGACAAATATTGATAATCTAAGTCAAGGGTGGGGAGCCTCAGGCCTTAGGGCCAAATCTGGGTTCCCCAGATGGCCATGTCCCTTCCCTTGGTCTCATCCCCTTTCCCCCAACCACCAATTGTTTGGTGGTTTTCCAGCTTTTGTGCAGTTTTTCCTCATTCTACAAGGTAGAAATGCATCTCATAAGGCTTAGTTACTGGCAGTAAGAGCTTTACACTAGATTCATAATAGAGTTGGAAGGGGCCTAGAAGGCCATCGAGTCCAACCCCCTGCTCAATGCAGGAAACTAGAGGAGGGGTCTCCCATCCAAGTAATAACCAGGCCTGACCCTGCTTAGCTTTCCACACTCAGACAAGCTGAGCCAGCATGAGCCACAGGTTCCCCACTCCTGATCTAAGTCATCCAATACTGAAGTGTCTGAACAAAGCAAGTTCATAAGTTGCTTACATCTTTATATTTTGTAGCAGCATACATTTTATTCATGTAACCCATTATCATCCCCATATTTACAGAATGAGTATGCCGGTTCAGTCTCTACCGACAGTGGAACTGCCACCCATGATTGCACTAACCCAACTCTAAACTGCAACAATAAAGAGAGGAAACATCAAATATAAAACCTTAAGTATTTTAAAGCAAATACAATATATATATAAGCTTTTCAATGATAGTAGTAACTCTCAATACATTTAAGAATCTGATCATTATTGTTTTATGACAAACCCATTTTCTATATAAGAAAGTACAAATATCTTCAGCATCCCTAGGATGCACAGAACAGCAAGGAAACAGCATAAATTAAAGGTATTATAACTCAAACAGCACACAATCCTCTGGACTTGATGTTCAGATTGTCCTCCTCCCTCCCCATTCATTTTTCCTGTTATGTTGTGTCTGTAAGATTGTAAACCTGAAGAATGAGATCAAACACTTTAAATAATAAAAATCACATTTTAGAGATAGAAAAAAATCTTCAAATTTAATATTTTAAGACTACACTGGGTTGGATCCAGGCTCTTCCTTCCATGGACAGAAGGACTCCCACTCACAAGAGGTGCCCCTACCCAATTTTCAGGGATCCCTTCACACCACAGCTCACCTAAATTGACAAAGGGTTGTATCCATCCGTCAGTGGAACAGATACCACTGATGGAATGGATTCCCCCTCCAATCTGCAGCCCCCAGCACATACCCCAAATCTGCCAATCTGAAGCAGATTTGGAGGGGAGCAGAATTAGAAGAGAGGAAGGGGAAGTCTGACTGCATTAATAAACTTGTGTGATGTTGGATGCAAAATTAATTTTCAGTTAATAAAAAAAATTAAAAGTAGATAGATACTACTACTAAAAGCACATGCCCATTTTGACACAAAAGGTACAGTTCAAAACTATTTAAACTCTTGGTTAAGCATCATTTAAAACTATAACTTAAAAAGCACACACAAGAAGTCACTTACACAGCCATCATGCACATTCAGTGTTGCTTCAAGTTTTAATCTTTGGATAAATTCTCTTCTTCCTGGGGGGGGAAATAGAACAATTAGCAAACAGATTATGATACTTACAAAAGAACTTCAACTGAAAACTGTTTGCATTGCTCTTATCTTCCTTTGGCATGACCTCTATAGCAAAGATTCTTAAAGGTCTATATGGACCTCCCTAAAGGTCATAGGATTTGCTGGGGAATCAGTGCGCTCCTTTCTAGTTCCATCCAACCACATATGTGCATTGAGCCACTCAAATGAGGGTTCAAACAGAAGAACCATAGTGCACCATCACCCAACCAGTACAATGTCAGAGGCAATACGTACCCGCCCCCAAACTTGAGCAGATTGCCCCACTGGCCTCAGCAATTAAAATGTCCTGGTTTTCCCTGGTGTCCCTTCCTTGAGGAATAGTACATCCCACATGCCCCTGATCCCTCCTGTTGTTTCATCTGCAAGGACAAGAGTGAACACTTCCAGATGAGTGAGTTGTCTTTGCTTTAATGACAACATCAAATGTAATACAGTGAGAATAATAACCCTACACATCAAAGTACAATATTAGCTACTCTGTATACATCTATTGAAAAGAACTATCTGGAGCTCTTTACATATCATAGATCAGTTCCTTCTCAACTATTTTGTGGTTCTAGAGAAAATGTTAAGCATTCACCCAAACCTAGAAATTTACTTAGCTATAAAAATTATTGTACAAAGAGATCCACAAAAGAAAAGGGATGTGCACATAGCTTAGTGAATGCATTTATATGAAGGAGGCTTAAAAAGGTTTATCCACACATTCCAAACTGCATGAGATTTGAGAGATTCTATTACATAAATTTAACACGGACAGAGCAATACTGTGAGCGCAAGTTTCTTCTACTGATACAAATAGACACACATAAACATAATCCAAGTTTGCTAATCAAACAGATTATTCTTTCAGATTTTCTGGCCAAAATAGATGAAAACCTTCATTTTATGAAATGAATAATTAGATGAGATGGTCACTGTAAATTGTCTATATCCAATTCATCCTCATTTGTTCCTCCACAAGTGCAAGTCAATGACCTGGCTCGCACAATCAAAATAAGCCACTGTGGCCAAAATAAGCCATGGTGGCTTATTTAAATCAAGGCGTGTGCAGGGCACGATTTCCATAATCATAGCCTGGGGTGGCTTGCTGTGTCATCTGAATACAGGCAGCATGGCTTGTTTGAGGGGGAAGCAACACTCCAATAACCCTACAACAGCCCATGGGTTTCGTCACCCGGTTTCAGACATGACAAGCCATGCCCGGGATTATGGAAGTCGTGCCCCCCCACACACTGCGATTTAAATACCGGTAAGCCACGGTGGTTTATTTTGATCATGTGAACCAGCCCAACGTTACATTCTATTTTGAGTGCATTTTTCCTATCATTGACCAAAACTTTTTTGTTGCTGAACTGGCCCAAAGCATTTTAGGTCTGCCACGGGAAACTTTCGCTCTTTGGGTATCCAATGTATAAAGGCAGGAAATCTAACTGTTGTCTTGCAGGTAGGTCATATAGCTGGTCCATATATGCTTGCATAGATCCTGTGGATAACCTGTACCATATCTGTTCCACACAACAGATCACAGCAAGCATGATGGTTGAGTTGTAAAAGTTCTTTTTAAGTCCTCTTTGGCAGTTCATCATCATGTAATGATGATTTTATATATTAAGCTGGCCTATGCTGTCTGCTGCTGCCCTCATCTCCAGAAGTGTAGCCTAGATGTAACTCTAAGCTTCTTCAATTTCTTCACTGTTGATTTTAAAAGGACCTTCTGGGCAATAATCCTTATGCATCCAGTTTGTTTTCAAGATATTAATTTCCAGTCTGACTTTGTGTGATTTTTGTTCCAGCTGTTTCATTTCCATCTTCTATTCCACTGTATCATTAGCAGATATTATATGGAAATCAGCAGCAAATAAACATGTTAACTGTTCTCTGAAGTTGACTCTATCTCCAAGTTTGCTTTACTGAACACAGATTCCAGAATTGAAGCAAACAGTTTCTGAGAAATTGTGCCACCTTGTCTTACTCCTGTTTAAAAATAGGTACAATGTGGATCACTGAATAATGTGACCCCTGTAGCACAGTTTGTTGATTCCAAGTTTGTCAATATACATCCAGTGTTGCTTGGTGCATTAAGGACAGCTGTCCTCAATAGAAGAATACAGTAATACCTTGGATTGCAAGTAACTTGGTTTGAGAGCGTTTTACAAGACAAGCAAATTTTTAAATATTTATTTTAAAAAATTTGACTTGATATACAAGCGACGTCTTGCAATACAAGTACTATAGTATGGCTTAAATTAAAAATCTCTGTACAAATTTGTTTTGGGGAATTTCATTTGATATACAAGTGTTTTGGATTACAAGCACGTTTCCGGAACGAATTATGCTCTCAATCCAAGGCATGACTGGATTGAGACAATCCAGGCTTAGTACTTAAATGATAATGGCAACTGACAATTCTGCATATTTTCCTTTAAATGGGTATTCTGATTTTTTTTTTAAATCATCTTAAGGTAAACCAGTCTTTGTCTCACTACACATTTTAATTTCAACAGCTGAGATGCATTTCTGTCTCACTCAGGTGCTGAAAAAACTATTCTGTAAGCAGAAGTAATTTTGTTTGTAGCAATCATACCATAATAGATCCTAAATGAGTGCATGGCTAAATATAACCTTTCCTGTTTAGTAACTGATAATGTTACAAGCCACTTGAGTGTTCAACTGAAGTAAACAGTGTTATAAGAGCGGCCAAAATCAAACATTTAAAATATCAATCTGCAAGAAAACAATGTTAATTCCACTATAAAGAAAATACAATATACTACATGATTTAATAGGTTTATGTGTAATTAAAAAGGTATGGTATTTTGCGTGCTTCATATTGTTAACAACACATTAACAGAAGGACAAGAAATCCAGCTCTGTACAGCAGGAGGAGGATTGGCCCATCAACTTAGTTCTCACTGTGTCAGGCTGTACCACTGCAAGTGTGGGCTCACATGATTGAATGCTTGTCCATATTTTTAAAAATCCCTCCACATAGACAGTTGAATGTCAAGAAGGTTTCTGGACTAGCCTTTCCCAACATCTAGCTTTCTGCGTCTAGGGGGTGTTATTTGTATGCAGGAGTATTCACTCATATGAGCCTCTCCTCCACCTGTAGTGGTACAGCCCCGACACGGGTTTTGCAGCTGATTGAGAACTAGCCTGAGCCATTTTATTATTTCCATATGTTCATATTTCAACCACCACATGCATCTCTCAACCCAAACCTTCCTTTCACCCCCACACTCTCTCTCCAGTGCTCCTGTTTGTATATGAACGTTCAAATTACACCACCACTGAAAAACGATCACCCACACACTCAGCTGCACTATTATCCTGCTAGAGTGTTCAGATGTGAATGCCAAACACTTTCTTTTATTCAGATATGTATGGCACAGCTCAAATTATTGTAGATTTAGTATAACCATTACACCAAATTGACCTGCAGACAGCAAAGCAACACACAACATTTGATATATCATATATTAGTGCCATTTCTAAAGATGTGACACACATGATATTTCTCTCATCAACATCAGCATGACTGCAAGATGATATGCCATTTGCAGTAACCCGCAGCATCATTTACTATATTTTCGTAGATGAATGAAATATAATGTAAAATTACTATATGTTAGAATTATTAGTATATTTACTATTAGCTAAAATTAACATGCTGAACTTTCCCCCCCAAAAATATTGATATTATTTACGTAGTTATTTTTAAGATTCTGCTGGGGAAGCGATTACATACTCAGACCTAACACCTGAGTGTTTGCACCTAACACTAACTCATAGCTTATTTAAACCATAGTTTGTTGCCCTATTCAGGGTATCTCTAGCAGATGATCAAATTTATTTTCTCAATCCCTGGTTGTTTCTCCCCTCCTTCACCCACTCCCTCCCTGTATCCCAAGTTCCCAACTGCCTTTGCAGCACTACAGTACTGCCATAAAAAGAGAGTGGGGTTTTTTTACTGCTCTTGCCTAGGGTCAAAAGAGCAGCTCTTGCCTGCTGCCTCTTTAGCCTGGCAGAACAACCCACAATTCTGGGTCCACATGTAATGACAACCAACCCATGGTTTAAACAACCCACAGTTCACAACCCAACAACAAACCATGGGTTCTCTTCGCGGGCTGTTTGTGGTTAACAACCCATAGTTAGCCTATAGTTCCGGGTGTGCACGTAACAACCACCCACAATTCAACAAACCATGGTTTGTCATTATGTGTGAACCAGGTCTTAAACCATAAGGAATATCCTGATGCTTTGTTGAAATCAGTTTACTAACTTACATATAAAGTGTTTGCAGGTTTGAGACAGCAAGAACATATTCTAAAAAGTGTGTCTAGTCTGAATCCCAAGTGTCCTGAACAAACTATTATGTCATCCTACAGGAAATGTAGTGTTCAACAAAGACCTCTTAAAAGACCTGTAAACTTTTTCAAAGTACATTAGAGAGCTACATTCAAACTAATGCCACTATATTAATAAGGAACTCTATGGTGATTTATTTATTTATTTATTTATTTATGTCCTGCCTTTTTTCCTGCATGGAACCCAAGGCGGCTTACATGGTCCTCCTCCTCTCCATGTTATCCTCACAACAACCCTGTGAGATAGGTCAGGCTGAGAGTCAGTGACTGGCCCAAAGTCACCCAGGGAGTTTTGTGGCCGAGCGGGGACTGGAACCCGGATCTCCCGAGACCCAGTCCAACCACTACACCACACTAGCTATCAGCCAATAATTCAACTAAACCCTATAGCTCAATGAAATTAATTTTATTATGCTAAAATATAGTAAGCAGACCCCAAGATCATTCTTAAGCAATTACACTTTTAATTAATATTGTTTATAGAATTTTTTACATATAATGCGACACGAAACTCGCAAAACTCATTACTATCAACTTAATTTGATCTTTTATTTGGGAAAAGTTCACTAGTTACATATTCTGTTAAATTCAGTTTCTTCTTCTTTAAACTTTAAAATCATACTTCTACATTCTCTCTGCTCCCACTAACCCAAATATTATTGTGTTTGAAAATAGATATACTTCCACATCAAAATTATATTTTGAAATACAACATTCTAAATATTGTAACTCTTGACTTTATTTATTGTGTTAACTTATGCATTTTAACACCACAAAGCATGTGGATGACTATGTAAAATAGTTCACCTTCTCACACAGTCCTAGACAAGGTGGTGATCCTGCTAACCGATCCAAATGGCTCAATGAAGGCTGTTAAAAAGTTTTTGGAAAGCCTCACTAATCAGCATGTGGACTGCTGTGCCCAAACTGGATCAGCTCACACTAGGAAGGCACCCACAACTTTGTCATCAAAATGAACAACAAAAGTATCACAACCCCGCATATTCATTGAACACCACAACCAACATGTTTCACTACTGCTGCTGTCATCTGCACACCAATTTTGGCCAGCAAAAGTCAAAATAGAAACCATAGTGTGCAATTACATGATCACATTTGAACTTTTTAAAATGTGCATTCTTCACACAAAGCTTGCATGTGGATACTATGTGGCTGCATGCACTTGATTCTAGACATGTAACAAGTGTGTTGGGCCTGGATAAATAAGAATTAAAATTGAGTTAAACATTAAAAGCCAAAAAGAAGAATAATTAAAAGTATGGGGAAATTAAAAGATCTTCACCTCATGCCAAAAGGAATTTGGAGTAGCACCAAGTGAACCACCCTAGGAAGAGAATTCCATAGGCAGGCACCACAACTGAGAAGGACCTCTCCCCAGTTACTAGCTGCCTCACTTCAGAAGGTGGGGTATCCAAACGAGGGCATGCTATGATTATCATAGTATATACTAATTTAGTACATGGGCAGGTTGGAATGGAGGCAGGTGTTTCTTTAGGTGCCCTGGTACCAAACTTTAAAGGTAAGCATCAACATTTTGAATGGTGCTGGAAAGCAGCCCAAAAGCCAGTAAAGATGTTTAAGAACTGATAGACTATGTTCCACCGGCTGGTTCCAGTCAGAAGCCCTGCAGCTATATTTTGAACTAGCTAGTTTGACAGTCTTAACAATATCTTGTTATGAATACCACCCACCACTACAAATGCAGCTTCGTTAGAAAATAATTTGGAAAATATTAACAACATAGATAATTTCAGGCTAGAATGTTGGTTGCTAACTTAAGTTATTTTGAACACATTGAATGTAGATATTTTTCTTTCAAAAAATGCCAAACATATTGCATCACACAGGCCACTTTTACCTACAATTAGGTATAATTTCCTTAATGGAAGTTACAACAAACATTTACATGTTTCAAAATGGTGTTCATTTCAGCTAATTTATCCAATAATAAATTATGGTTCATTCATCTGCATTTGTCAGGGATACCATAGGCTCCCTACCCCACTCTTCACTTTAAAGCGAGAGGCTAACATTTACTATCTCTTCTTTACACAAAGATACTAACTCACACTATTGGGAGGCAGGGGGCAAAAAGAGTGGTTATTGGTTTAGCTACTTTCCTCACAGATTCTCAAAATTTTTAGCCCAGCCTTTTCCAACCACCACTCCCATCACCCCTGACCACTGGCCATGATAGCTGGGGCTGATGGGAAATGTAGTCAAACCATCTGGAGCGCACCAGGTTGGAGAAGGCTATATTTTTTTTAATACATCAGCAAAGAGTGGACTACAAAACTGATCTAACCCTGGCAATACTTCTCTCTAGGATCTGATGTTCTTTGGGGGAAAGGTCAATTCCTTCAAAACATAAACAAGTCAATACATTGTATGTTTAACATATCTGTCAGCCTCAGTGACTAAAGAATTTCAAAAGCTTTTACTATACTAGCTTCATATTAATATGTGCTTCTCTTTAGGACCATTGCAAGAAATACTAAGAACAGAGTAAAAAATCTGTTTAAATATCCATTGAACTTGCAAAGGGATGTGTACTTGATACAAATCAGAAGCAATACTAGCTTGAGAAAACGGTGCTCAACTGTACCTTTTTTTTTTTTTACTATTACTCTAACAAAACATTTAGATGTCAATTTATATCCTGCCTTTGCACCAAAAATGGCACTCAAGAAATAATAAATATACCATAAAACCTTGTGCTATTCTTCATTCGAGGTGACAGAAAGAGAGAGAGAAAACCTTCAGTCTATGATAGCAGCAGCCTCATGACGTTTGAATGAATCGCATTCAAAAGTTAAGTACATCCTGAGCTTATTTAGCTCAGCAATGGCAGGCAAGGACGCTAAGCCTCGTTCTGTTTTCCCTTTACGATGTCTTGCACAGGCCTCTTGAAAAAAACCGACAACTACTATTTGGTTCAACTAAACTCAGCAAACAAAACTGACCCATGGCCTAAGTGCAACAATTTGCTGAGGGAGGGGAAGACACACACACACACCCCACAAAACTATTTTAGGAAAATTTCAGCGCATCGTAAAGCAGCACGAGAAAACAGCACGTGAAGAGGCAAGAATATATTACAATCTTCTGAACGTTTCGTGTTGTGGTGGTGGTTTAAAGGAAAGGGTCACCGTTCCTATATCCGCAAAAACTTGCTCTATTTGTGGGGGGGGGGATGGATCGGGTCGAGGTTCCTCAGGCTCAGCAGCCTTCACCCAACCACCATAGTCACAGGGCCGCCTTCCCCCTGGCTCTGCGTTCGCCTCCAACCCCGCAGCGCTGACCTGGGGAGGGGTCTCGCGGTCAGAAAAACACACACCAAGCCCCACCACAGCGCTCGGCCCCACCCTCCTAACCTCCCTCCCTCCGCTTCAGCCCCTCAGCAGGACCGTTTCGAGCACCGGAGCCCTGGGGACAGGGGAGGGGGGAGGGCGACACACGACGACCACCTCCGTTTTGCCCTGCGCCTCAGACCCCGCCTTCCTGCCCTTCTCCTTCCTCACCTAGGTATCGTCTCCGCAGCAGGCCGGGGTCCTCCAGCCCCAAACTCCGCTTCCTCACATCCCACAGGAGGTGGGTGCAGCAGCCCCGGGACATGGCACCGTGTGCTGGCCAGGAGAGATCACACTCCTCGCCGCCGCTTCCAGCGACATCAGTCGCTGCCACTTACTGAAGCCACCCCCTCCCCCGTCTTCACCATGGAGACCCGCGTGCGCGCCTTGCGCGCGCGTAACCGTCGCCGCTCAACAACATATCGCAGCGGCCGAAGCTCCTCCCTCCTCCTCCCGCCGCTCCACCCACATCCGCGGAGCAACTCACTGCTAATATCGCGAGAATTCACATGACCCCCTCTCACCCCCTCGGTTGCGAAAGTGGCCTTATGTAGTCGTTGTCCCTTGCTTATGGCCTTCTGGGCACAGGCAAAGCCAATGATAAGCAACCATTGAATTTGGCAGCCTCTTTCTTCCCTCACGCCTTTCGTACACTGATTGCCCAAACGGACAAACACAGGCGAATTTAAAAGCAACGGTAGACGCAGCCACGGCCCTTAACTACCGTTTTAGAGCAAACTGTACGGTCTCCATCGTGGAAAAGGGTAAAGAAGAAACAAGGCGGACATGTTTATTTCGGGAACCTGCTCTTGTAACAAGAAAGAATTGCTTGAATCGTCATCGATTAGCGCCCAATCGTCATAAAAAACGGACACCAAATTGACCGAAATGTCATCAACGCCGGATGATAAGCCGGTAATGGCCGTAGGGGTAGCCTTCCAATAGAGCGAAGGACAGCTGTTAAGCCCCGCCCCTTGGTCGTTCAGCGAGCAAATCAAAAAGAGGCAAAGCGGGCTCATCCTACCACCTGTTTATGCGCGTGGGGAGGGGTTGAGCTTGTTCTGTTCAGACCGTGTGAGAGGGAGAAGGTCGAGCAGGGACTTTGCCGTATTAGCAAAGTTACTGCACAAAGGATGGCGGCCGCCGCCGCGGCGGGATTCCGTGCCTCCTACCACCGCTTCTTGGACCGAATCGAGCTCATGTTGCCTCCCCGGCTGCGCCCTTTGTACAACCACCCGGCAGGTGAGGGAGGCAGGGAGGTGGTGGAATGGTGTCTTGCTTGCTAGCTAGAGTTAACCCGTGTTATATATGTGTGTGTGAACGTGCATATGCGTGAAATGAGTGACTAGAATCCCCCGCGTATCCAGCTGGAAAGGCCGCCTGTCACTTCATCGCTACCGTGAAGTGGGCATTTCATCAAGTGCAGCTTGTCATGTCACATTGCTATAGCAGTGAAAACGCTGCACCTCTGTTGCATCTGGTCGTTGTCCACCGATCTCTCCCCACCTGTCATGCTTGTTGTAAAGGGAACCAGTGTAGTGTAGTGGTTGCAGTGTCAGATTAGAGTGCGAAGACTGGGGTTCAAATACCCACCCAACCGTGAAGCATATTGGGTGACCTTGGGCCAGACATCGTCTCTAACTTTAATCTCCCTCACAGGGTTATTGTGTGACTAAAAGGGGAAAGGGGAAGAACTATCTATGCCTTGGCAAAAGGATGGGCCACACACATATAATAATAACAAATCTCTGGGTCAGAGTCAGCTAGTGCCTCAGAGATGGTAAAATAAATGTCTTGGAACCCCTTCTGAAGAACTCCAAGGCATCCACCTGTTCTCCTGCACTGAGGGGGCAGGCCTTGTGAAGGTAAAGCAGGCATTGAAGAACCTCAGGTCCAGGGACCAAATCCAGCCCTCCAAGCTTCCCCAGATGGCTATGCCTCCTCCCCTGGCTTTGGTGCAATCATCTGGTGGTTTCCCAGCTTTTGTGCAGTTCTCTCCACACTCTAAAAGGTAGAAATGCCTCTCCTAAGACTTAGTTACAGGCAGTAAGCGCCTTAAGCTACAATATACTGGGGTGTGGTTGTTGGGTTTTTTGTATTTTGGTCCCAACTCTTTTGCTTTTCTCATTGGTTTTCTCAGCCTGCTTACCCAGCCCCGGAGGGCTGGCTTGCATGACCCAGAAGATATCACCCAGCTCTTCTGTGCTACTCGCTCTTCCTTTGGTTTTATTATTATTTTCAAGGAGTTCACAAAGGTGAATAAAAGCTGAAATTCTGTTTGTCTTCTTTACTGACACAGATGCTTCTGGGAAAATAGAACTTTTTATCTTTATCAGTAGCGATGGGGAGAGAATTAGACTGACCAGATAGAAAGAGGTATTGTCATGCAGGGAAAGAGGAATTGACAAGCTGCACCTGTTGAAATTTCTTCGTCTACACTGTTATTAGAAATACAGGATGCCTATCCTCCATTGCAGCTGGTCAGCCTATAGTGGGTTTTCCTAGGTGGCCGAGGTCAAACATGCAACTATTTTCCCCTCCTAAGAATACTTTCTTGTGAAGAGATGCTGCTTAGTCAAATTGCACTAATTCTTCAGAAAGATGCTTGTCTAGAAAAGGTCCACTGCAGGCTTGTTGTCAATGGCCAGCCAAAACTCAGAGGTGGTCCTGGTGCGTGCCCAAAGCAGCATTGCTGTCCCAAGAAGGATAGGGAGCAGAAGCAGGATAGACAACTGCTTCTGCTCCCTGTCATGTTGAATGAAAAGCTGTGAGCAACTGGAAGTAACTTCTATTCACCCTATCCCTGGTGGAAGAGCATCTCTTATGCAACTGCTGTTCATTTTTGGGACTTTTGCAGGAGATGTTTTCAGGGGAATGTGCCCTTAGCTTTTCTTTGTCAGCACTTCCAAAAAACATAGTGGTACTTGCTGCCTGTCAGCAACAAATTTGTGTTATCATTTTTTATTAGAAAATAGTCTAGATGTCTGGGAGCTGGTGGATTGGCTTGTACTAATTTCTCATCTCTTGCTGACATCTCCACTGGGCCATCTCTCCAGAATTCTTGGTGGTTACTCAATGATAGAAGCTCAGCTAGAATGCATACCACAGGTAAGGAAAGATGCCATCAAGGCCAAGAGGTCACCAGAAAGGTTAACCAGCAGAGTCAAGGAAGTTACTACAGAAAAGGTTTTCTTCAGGAAATGGAAGTTGTGCCGAAACAAGGAAAACAAAAAGGAACACTAACTTGCCCAAAAGCAATGCAATCAGACAATAAGGGATACAAAAAAGGATTTTGAGGGACATGTTGCTAAAAACATTAAGACCAACAATTTTTTAAAAAATCTTTAAATACATTAGAAGCAGGAAACTGGTTAGGGAGGCAGTTGATCTGGATGACAAGGGAGTTAAAGAAGTTCCAAAGGAGCATAAGCAGACTGTAGAAAAACAGAATGAATCTGTCTTTACTGCAGAAGATGTAGGGCAGATACCTGTGCCTGAACTGATATTTTCAGGAATGGAGTCTGAGGAACTGAGAAGAGATGAACTTCTAGAGATCTTACTGACAAATTGAAAAACAAATAACTGCATCCAGATGGTATTCATCCTAGAGTTCTGAAAGAACTCAGATGTTAAATTGCTGGTCTTCTAATATAAATATGTAACATGTTCCTAAGATTGGTTTCTGTACCAGAGGACTGGAGAGTGGCCAGTGCAGCACCCATTTTTAAAAAGGGATCCAGGAAATTACAGGGCAGTTAGCTTAACATCTGATCTGGGTAAATTGGTGGAAAGTGTTAAAGATAAAATGATCAAGCATATAAGACAAGTCTTGCTGAAGAAGAATCAGTATGGCTTCTGCAGAGGTAAGTCATGTCTCACTAACCGTTACAGTCCTTTAAAAGTGACAACAAGCATGTGGATAGGGGTGATCTAGTAGATATAGTTTACTTGAACTTCCAAAGTACTTTTGACAAAGTCCCTCACTAAATACTCATGAGCAAACCTAGCAGTCATGGGATAAGAGAAGGGGTCCACTTATGGATTAGTAACTGGTTAAAGAACAGAAAGTAGGAATAAATCATCAGTTCTTACAGTGGAGGGATATAAATAGTAGTGTCCCACAAGGATATGTATTCTGACTGGTACTTTTAAACTTGTTAACGTTTGGTCTCATCCAGTATGACTCTTTATGTTCTTACTGCATTTATTAACCATAATCTTCCTTTGGATTTACTCACTGAAGAAAGGAGAAAGTATTAGTAATCTATTATCTTTAATTATAATCCATTCTAAAGCAAACTGCTATTTATCTTTCTTCTTTTATCTGAAACTGGCTTTCTTAGCTTCAGTATCTCTCCAGTCTGCAGCTATGAGGCCATTCCTTCAGTATCTCTCCAATATACTTTCTTAGTTTCAGTATCTCTCCAGTATGAGGCCATTCATAGCTGGGATATATAAAGAAAAAAATCAGTAACAAAATTACTTCTATCTTTGCCAGTTTCTTTGGTGCAAACTAAGTTATGGTGCTTAGGTGGAGAAATTGCTTGTCATAATATTTATGGTAGCTGTTGCAAAAGCTAGTCATATATGTGCTTTAGGACTTGCATTGCTTAATTGTGAGCATTCATTCTCTGTGCAGAATATAACACACCTTGAAGAAACTCACTTTTATTGGGAGACTTGTTAAATGTGGCAAAGTATTATGCCTGTTACACAGATGAGGAATACTGTGGAACAGGGAAGGTGAACTGAAGTCAAACACCTGGTGGCAGAAACATTTATTTTTTATGAAAGGCCCTTACACAAGGAGTAAACATAAACCAGTGCCTTCAAGATGTAAACAACTGGCAGGGCAGTGTGAATACAAATGCTGAATTATTAGACGTCTGGTGCAGAACTTGTCATTCTCACTTTTTTAAATGGAAGTTGGAACCCTAATTTCAAGTCGACATAATTACATAGTAGTAATGTGTCTCATGACTTTAGTGTGGTATAGTCCCCAATTCAAGTCAGGAACTATCTGATTCAAAGCGTAATATGAACTCTGTAGGTAGCCTTAGGCAAGTTATTTGCTCTCAGCTTCAGACTACCACGTTATATTTGCTACATTATGAACAGTGTGAGATAGACAGATAGCTAGATAGAAAATAAAGCAGGAGTGTTGCGCCTCTTTCAGCCTGAGGGTTGAATTCAATTTTGGATCAGCTGGGGGGGTGGGCATATTCCAGTGGCCAAAAGCAAAACAGGTGGGACCCAAAATAACAGCATATTGTAGCTTAAAGCTTTTACTGCCAGTAACTAAGCCTTAGGAGAGGCATTTCAACCATTTAGAAGGCGGGGGATGGAACTGCACAAAAGCTGGGAAACCACCAAATGATCAGTTGTTAGGGAGAAGGGGGCATGGCCATCTAGGAAACCCTGTAGGGCTGAATTGGGACCCCAAGCCTGACTTTTCCCACCCCCGAAATAAAGGTCTTGAAAGAAAGTTGGGTAAGAGGCTAGGGACTGAGAATGGAAGGACCAAACCACCCCCAACTATTCCAAATTTCGTCTCTTGAACATCTTCACTTTCTAGAAAAATGAGTTCAGGCAATAACCATTTATTCACTATCTGAAAAGGTCCACTCTAAAAAGCAATGTTGTATGAGTTGTTGGCAAACGTTGGCTAGACTGTGAAGGAAAGGTTTGAACAAAGATGTGAAGGAAAGGTTTTTTGAATAAAATTTCATACCTGTTGAACTGAACATCCAAGTCTTAGCTGCTGTTTAGGTTTAGGCATATTTTCAAAATCCATGCTATGTGAAATACACATGCGCTGTCCTTGGTACAGGTTATTTTGATGGCCTAGTTTGATAAGTGACATTTCCCCTAGAATAGGAGCTGCAGTATCTGAGGCAAATCCCTTTACTTCTGGTTTGTGAAGCACTCTATAAATAACAACTCCAGTTCTTATTCTAGTCGTTTCTCACACTCTTCAGGATAGGGAAAGTTCTGACAGGGGGCCAGCTCCCTTGCTTGTGACTGTTGCCATGCAGTGGAAATTTGGTGTTGGCAGCAGAAAGACATGATTTGGTGCTTTCTATTTGTTCTTTGTGTAGCTACTCTGAATAGAAAGCTGTTTGAAATTTCTCAAAGACATCATGTATAACTGAGCCTCTGTCTTCTTGCAAGAAATGTGTAACTTACAGCAAGTATATGTAGGAAGAATGAGGTTTTTAATACTGTGGCTAGAGTAATCCTTTAATTGTTGAAAGTAACATATACAGAAGGTAGATCAGGCTCTATTGGTAGATATGAGTATCTTTGTAGTAGATCTGCAAGGCTTTCCAGCTCCTGATGCTTTAACTGTGAAGAAAAGAGCCTTTGGGGGTTCCTACATGCACACACACACACACACACACTCTCATGTGTGAACCAGCTAAAGGCTCGGGGGGGCGGGGTGTATATGGTTCCTCTTTATAGCCCCTGCCGGCGTCCCAAAGTCTACAGTGACCCGGCTTTCATATGCAAATGTAGTTCAGGCCCAGTAAGTCATGAGTCTCCCTGCCTGGCCAGGTGAAGTTCATCCTGATTGGCTAAAAGCAGCAAAGCTACAGAAAGGAGGAGGGGGGGAAGGTATATTTCCCAAAGTGTTTGTTTTGGTCTTTGTTCGTCGCGTGGTTGCTGGCTGTGGAGCAATGGCAGCAAGCCAAGCAGAGGTCCAAGCCTTCGGGCGGCCTCAGGATCCGACCCCAGGTAGCTCCTGGTGAAATTAGCTGAATGAGGGCTTTGGTAAAGGCAAGCCTTGTGGAGGGCTACCCATCTCGGACCTTCGGGTAGGTGTGTAGTCTCCCCGGGCGGCAAGGCTGTGCTGGATCCAACCCTGAAGAGAACTGACCCCCAGGTAACTAGTTGTGTGCCTGGGAGATATAAGGAATCAGTAGGTTTTGTTATTTTGTTGCTCTACTGTCTGTGTACCAAAGCGTCTCTCTCATTTTTGTGTCCTTCCCTCATTTCCCTATTCTTGTGTAACATACTACCTGAATAAACCTTCTTTTGGTTTTTTACCCCACATGGTGTTTGTGGATTGCTCTGTGGTTTCAGCAACTAAATCCAGGTTACAGTCAAAAAGGCAAGTCCCTGAACAGAGATTCAAGTAGGATTGCAGACAGCTGAGGCTGGCAGTCTGGTACCTTGAGATCTCTGGGGGTCTTGGGTCCTTTGGGTAGGAAAGGGTGGGTTGTGGCGGGTCAGCCAGCCCCCCCTTCCTCCACATTAACAATAGCAACAACAAAAAGCCCTTCCCCCCCCACTCCTAAATTAGGCTGTCGAAATCAAGAAAGGTTGGAGAGAGGGAATAGGAGTAGACTTGTTTGTGAAAGGATTTGTGTGCAAGCTCCAGTTTTGGTATTAAACAAATTTCTGACCTGAGCTTGTGCTTAGAGGTATCTAGTTCTTCAATTCTGTGTCCACATTCCTGAGCTGCTCTTTTGTACCTGGCTCTGTTTTGGTGGAACCCTGTTTTTTCTTTAGAACTTCAAGGTTCTAAAGAAAAACAAAGTCGGTTCCACAAGCCCAAAGTCTGTGCAGCCCTGATGTGCATAACTCAGTGACTCTACAATGTATCTTTAACTTGCATATCTACAATTTCTATGTAAGAAACGTTTTCTTATATCACACTTCTGTAGATAGCAAGCAATGTTCACTCGAACTTCTTCTCATACCCCTACTGCCTGCACATATATTGAAACTTTTAAAATTACCAATATTGAAAGGCTTTTGAGGTATGTACATTAGAGGCATAGTCCACTTTTGTCATGAGTTTTACATAGTGGATCCATTATTTCTCATATCCATAAATTGCTGTTAACATGTATCTCTGGAGACACAAACCCAGTTTGAAAACTGCAATTTTTTGGGATGGTATCTTCTAGACTGGATACTAGACTGAGTACTTGGGAGATAGAAAGATTATTTAGATGAATCTATACAGAAGCCTGTGGAACCCCATAAAATTGAAGACCCAAGGTTTTATAAAACCTTTCTTTAAAAGATTATATAAATACATTGTCTGATAATAAGGAATTAGAATTTATAATTCCTATTCTTTGATGAGATCTTTGAACTATAACACATTTTAAATTAAAACTATGATCATGTAGGGCCTCTTTTTTTTTTTAACAAAAGCATTTTAACAGTAAAAATTTTTAAAATCTGTTTTTTTTATTTTTTTTAAATAAAAATCATTGATTTTTATCCACCCTGTCCATTTCCTATCTGTCCTCCTACCAATGCATGTGGAAAAAATATTTAATTTGAAACAGCAAGATATAGTGGTGTCTAAAGTAAATCAAAGCATTAGCTGGAAGCTAAAGCATTGGTTATGTACCAAAGTATTTTACTTTAGTTTACAAGGTGATTGTCAAATATTTAAGATTGAGCACATCACAAGAATAAAGTAAAATATGCCCCTTATAGGACTTTAAGAGAACAGGAAATCAGAGTTCCTAAAATTGCACTGCTTAGAAGATACAGTAAATACACTAAAGGTGCAGTCCTATGCCTGTTTAGACAGGAAAAAAGTCCTACAACTCCCAGCATTCCCCAGCCAGCATGGCTGGCTGGGGAATGCTGGGAGTTGTAGGACTTTTTCTGGTAGGATTGTGCCTTAAGGTGTACATAACACCTGTTCATGAAAAACCTGCCTTTCACTTGTGAACACCCAACAATCAAACATGTCAGCTGCTATCATCAAATGATGTAAGGCTATTATTATTGCTGTATAATGCTAACATTTCATTTGGTCATTTTGATGCATCTGATGTGTGATTTAAATTACATTTTTAAATACGTTTCTTTACAATGTTCTAGCATCTCTATTACTATACCTCTGGATGTAGACTCCTGGCATTTCTGTAGTTATATTAATTAGATTGGCTGTCCATTTTGAAATAGTATAATATAAAATGACCTTCAGATAAGCCATTGTATCTTAATGATTATGGATTCACATTGTAAAAAAAGAAAAACATAGCAGTGCTACTTTGCTCCAATAAATCTAATTTTTTACAGGACTATTGTAGCCTCTTCCCACAGTGCAATATCTCCCCTGAACAGATGGATGATGACTCCAGCTTATAGTTGCAGCTATAAAAGTTATTTTGCAATGTATTTAGCAATTGGTGATCTTGGTTCCTGTTCTACAGGTGTATTTGGCAATCTGCAGCTTGTGAAACACACCCAACCAGTCTTTGTAAAGGGGTTGGCAACCCGGTGCCCTCTGGTTGTTTTGGACTACAGCTCCAATAATCCCTGACCATTGGTCATGCTAGCTGGGACTTATGGGAGTTGTAGTCCAAAACATCTGGGAAGCTCCAGGTTACCTATCCCTGCAAGGACATACACGTTATCTTTGGGTTTTGTATTCAGTGTCCTGCACTTAACTAAGAATTTTACTGTTAGTTGACAACTTTTATAGAACTTCACCACCCATGAAAGGGTCCCGTTGTATTACAAAATACTCTTCAGTCTCAGATTAATTTCTGGAGAAACGTGACCCCTGAAAATACAGGAATCTGCCATCACTTCCGTGGAATAGTGTAAGCCACATTTTGCCTGGGTTTCTTTTAATTATGCCTCTAAGCATTTGTAACATTACCCTCTTACAGTAAGTGCATCCCGTTTGATCTGTAACTTGAATTAGTTTATGGCCAAATTCTCCAGGTGCTACCAAAAGAAAACAAAGGTATGAGATCAGTTTGAACATGTCCAGGAAGCATAATATGTCAGGTTCCATATAAAGTGCTTTGAAGAGTACTATATAAGGATTGTTATTGCACTTAAGAAATAAAATGGCCCATCAGGTGACTGCAAAAACTGCTGTGTAGCAAGGAGGAAAGTAGCTGTGTGAATCTATTTTAGATATTCCACTGCAACAACTACTAGGGACTGAAACATTTGGGTTGTAACCAGTGGTGTCCATCTGCTAATGAATGAATTTCCCCTCCCCTGTGCAGCCCCCCGTCCTTCCACAAAATTTGCTGGGGGCGGGGAGGAGGGGGCAAAGTTCTGTTGAATGAGTCAAAGTTTGTTCACACAACACTGGGTTTCACTCTTTTGTTCCTGCCCCACCAATGATGGGCCCAAATCTCTCCTGGCAGAGAAGTGCTGCCCAGTCTAATTTTTTCTCCTGCCCCAGTTGTCCATAGCTCAGGACAAATGCAGCAGCATTGAGGCAGGAGACATTTCTACATGGAGTGGTGGGTCATCTGCTTTTTCTCCCTCCCACTTTGGGAAAAGTGTCCTGTTTTGCCATAAACCCAGTTCTTGTTTTTAAAGATTTGGATGCACCTCATGAGTAATAAATTCCTTTTATGGCCTATGACCTGTGCTGCAGTGCAAGGCATATGTAACTATTCCCTTTCCCTCTTTGTTTTTTCAACAACATATCTGGCTAGTGCATAAAGGCTGCTTGCTTTTTGGGTAACCTGTACAATAATGTAGTGGCTCTGTGCATGCTGTTATACAGCAGATTGTATACAGAGTAATTTAAGCACATCTTGTTTCTATTCTGGCTTGTAGGTCTAGTATGTGTAATTCTAGTCAGTTTAGCTGCTTTATGTGGCTAACTCAAATCTTCTCTTGCAGGTCCAAAAACAGTGTTTTTCTGGGCACCTATTATGAAGTGGGTAAGTTGACCAGGTGGACCAGTAGAAAATGCATGTAATGCTAATGTGGTAGCTGGTAGCCCAGTTACAAGTTTTAACTATATGAAGCTACTGAAAAGACTTACATGAGTGAGCAACCTTCTGTAGGTATATGGATAGACAATGTCTTCATCTGGCTGTTGCTGCTATGATTATAGCCACCATGAATATTTTGAGGCAGGGTAAAACATTTTAGTAAGTAATATGAAACACTGTGAGTTTAAAATATGAACTTCAGCTTTAACTCATAACATGAAAATGTGTTCATTTTTAAAGCTCCCTATAAGTTGAAGGTGTGCAGGGTTTAATATTGAGCACCTGAGAAACCTTACTTAGCCATACCCTCCAACATTTCACAGATGAAAATAGGAGCACACATGTGAATTTGTAAGAGGTATGGTTAAGCAACATGAAGGTGTGATCAAAAGGGTGTGGCCAGGCAACATGAGGGTGTGGCCAAGGGTATGGCCAGGCAACCAAAGGGCATGGTCAAGTACAAAAGTTATTAGATGAAACACACAAAATCTTATATATTATGATTATTACATTATTAGTATATTATATATTACTTTATAATTTATTAGTGGCTTTTGTGGGGGTTTTTAACCTTACTTAAACCCTTAATTGTTGATATCTGGTGTTTTTCATGGTGGGGGGGTGTCAGTGCTTGCAGGGCAATCTCTTTTTGTTTTAAAATTGTCAGGATTGGTCCCAGCATTTTCTGGGCAGTTGGAGAAGGAGAAGAAAAGAAGGAGATGCAGAGGAGGGGGAGCTTTTGGGTGGAGGAAAATACAAAAAGATACATTGAGGTTTTGAGCCCGTTCAGCGTTTTCCTCCAACACCTCTACATCTCTGGTTTTTAAGCACAAGGAGTAACTTTGAGGGGCTGAACAGCTTTGTTGTTGTTATTGTGGAAAGGCTCCAGTTTAAAGCACTTTTTTGTGTTCTAGTCACACAATTTAGATTTAAAGAAACACTTAAACTGGAATAATCTTACAGAATTTAACTAACTTGAATTAAGTTAAAACAAACAGTGCAATCCTACGCACAGTTACTCTGGAGTAAGTACAAATGTCTTCAGTGGGTCTTACTTACCAGGGGGCCTGGTCAGAGGCAGCAGGTAGAGCACACACACACACATCCTCGGTCTGTTCTCTTCCTGCTTCCATGATGGCTTAAGAGTTTGTGGGACTGTTCCAGCAAATTCGGGGCAATTGGAGAGTATGTACTTAGTAAGTCCCAAAATTAAACTGACTTAAACATCTCTTGGCTTGGAGGCCTGGAATTTCGCCACCCCCCATCTAGATATGAATCTCTGCGCTTTATAAGTTAATGTTGGCAGAGCTCTGTTTTACAACTCCCTATAGTCATGGAACATCTGGAATGATGGGCAGCTTGTCTTCATCTATCCATTTTTAACTGTTAGCAGGCCAAGAACAGCAGGGATCCCCAAATGCCCTCTCCAATTAATCATATCTTTTTGATTCAGCAAGTGCTGCACAGAAGAAGGGCAAGACCTTATCTCCACAGTCACACTGAGCTTTGATGGTATTCTGAAAGCAACAAGACTTCTTGCTTTTCTAGCCTGCAGTGCTACAAGCCACTACTTGCACCACAGTAGCATAAGCCAGTCCACAGGATTAGTGTCACAAAACTTAAGCTATCACATGCTAATAGTCATTTGTTTCGTCTGCCAATTTTTCTTCTCAAAGTGCACTGGAGCATGTAATATGGCCATAGCTATAATTCTAGCTATCTGGGTTGTACGCATGGAGTTACACTGGCTCAAACTGAAATGTGGGAACAATGGCACCTGGGTTCCCACTGGAAGCTGGTGACTGCTATAACATAACACTAAAGTAGGCTGCCGCTTCACTTTTACAGGGTCTGGTATGTGCTGGAATGGCTGATATGACTAGGCCAGCAGAAAAACTCAGCACATCACAATCTGCTGTGCTAACAGCTACAGGTATGTACAGTCTCCCTTTGCAATTAAGTAGCTTTTGGTGAAAATGTTAATCTCCAAAAAAAAATAAAAAAAAAAATCTAAAGAATTGAAAGGTGAACATAATATTTCATTTTCTAAAAGATTTTTCAAGCCACATGTTTGCCGTTGTAAGCATACAATTTTGGAAATGTAGGTATAATCACTAACTTTGCCTTCCTGTCTCTAATAGGGACCCCTAAAGATGGATTTGTTTGATCCAGCGAGCCATTAGTCTAGACAAAAAGTCACAACGAGAGAAGTACAGCGTAAAATCAAAACTATTTTGAGCAGGGTCCCTAAACCATGTTGCTAAACTGCATTTTGAAAATTAATGTTGTTGCCATCTGTGGTTTGCTGAATAGAGATAGCATATTAAAGTTTACAGATGCAGATCTTCATCTATTGCTTTACTGTTAATTATTCAGAGACTCAGAGTTTTGGGGGCCAGGACTTCCCAAGCAGCCCAACTCTATTGCTAGTCAATTTTGGTAGTATTTGGCTAGATAGCCCAAACTTCTAGGCTGCAGGATGTGAATTCTAAACATCTACTCCTTCCTGTTCGATCTTGCGCTAGTTATACTGTGAACCAAAAGCCCTGTGCACTGCTGGTATGTTCATTGCTGGGTGGAAGTTCTCTTCAAGAACATGATGCATTTCCCCTACCCATTAGGACTAAAGACTTGCTTGTATTTGCAGGTCCAATCCCCTGATTAGAACATGTGTGGAGGCCATAATTCATTTTGGATTGGGATACCAGTTTAAGTGTTACTATCCTTCATTCTATAAACTCAGAATAGGGGGAAATATAGCAGTTGATTGGGCCACAAATAGCTGAGAGCAGGGCCGGTGCTACCATTAGGCCAACTAGGCAGCTGCCAACGCCTTGAAAAAAAAATACAGCGCTCTCAAGTGGGAAGGGGGGGGCGCTAAATATCTGATCTTGGCTAGGGCACCAACCTGCCTTGCACCGGTCCTGGCTGAGAGCACACACTTGGATGGAATAGCATAGGCACAAGCATGAAGTCTCCTAACATGTTTAAATACAACTTGTGGTTGCTAATCTAAAAATGCAATACTACAATCAACGTTGACCTTTGATTATTATACCTTTATCGGATTTATGAATAATTAGTCTATTTGGTGTTACTTAATCTTGTTACTTTCTTTATCATCTAACAGGCCTTATTTGGTCAAGATATTCTCTAGTTATTATTCCTAAAAACTGGGGTCTCTTTACGGTTAACTTCTTTGTTGGCTGTGCTGGTGGCTCTCAGCTGTACCGTATATGGAGGTAGGTATTGAAAAAAGGTAGAATTTCAATTATAGTTTATTCCAAGATCTGTTCCTCAGGCAGGCTTAGCAGGTCTTCCCTTTAGGGTTGCCAACTTTTCCTGGCATGATTCCCTTGCTTCAACATTACCTGAAACAAATTTGGAAAATTTGCTTTTTCTGTCATATAGGAAGGGTGGTGGGGGAGAAACCAAATTTACTGAATCTTCTCCTGCCATGCTATTAAAAGCATAGGAGAGGGGAAGAAGCTGGCATCCCTTCTCTGCCAGTTGTCCCCAAATCTTTATGAGGCTGCTAGGGGCCTAGTCCAAGCCATCATGTTTGCCTGCCTCAGTGTTCACGTTTTATAAGATGGTAGTCACCAATGGAAAAAAAACGTTTCTAGAGCTTGTGTGCAGTGGAGCATACAAGCTCTAGAAACCTTCCCTGCCCAGAATTCCTGCCCGACTCCTCTACCCTTCTGTGCTACAGCTTTGATTTCCCTATATCGGCATCTGCAGCTACAGAACCTGTGGGAATTGGGAAACTCACAACCCCCCTCCTTCAACAGTTCTGCACAGTAGCCCACATCATGAAATCCTGAGGCTCGACTACTTCTGTAAGATAAATTGGTGGCAAGTCTGGCTGCTGTCCCAAGCCTCTCCCACTTGAGAAACACTGTCTTGAGAACATACAGGTGCACAGCGCAAGTGCTTCCCTGGCCCTCCTGCCAAAACACCATTGTAGAGCACTTGTAAAAGGGTTGTTGGGTGTATGTTTTTTCTCCACTGTTCCTTACTGATCTGAGTCACCAACTGCTACACTCAATATCCTGGTAAAATGGATCCCTGTTGGTGTAAAAGTAGTCAGTATACTGTAAAGTGTAGGTGCTGTGCTAGTCTTTATTCTTGTTTAGTGGCATGGGCATTGCAGGTGCTGTTGTTGTAATGGCACAAGATATCCCAATTACGGTACTTTATCAAACTGTGTTGGGTGTTTCACATATGGAGAATAAGCATTCAAGCTAGAGTGATCCTAAATTCTCCAATATTGGAGCCTCCTATCTATCCTAAGCCCTGCCTGGCTCTTCCAGCAGGGTGGAAGAGAGCAGGGAGCCTTTCCCCCTCCCCACCACCACTACCACAGGGTTTTTTACTGGTGAAGAAAAATCCCCCCAGAGCTGGTCTAAATGTTCCCTCATGTTGGAGGGGGTGTTTGCAGGCTGGGAGGGCTGTGGATCCACAGCCACCCCCTTGCCACCCACCAGCACCTTCCCCTCCCAACATGTCTTTCCCCCTTCCCCAAGGTCAGAATTCTGTGGGTGGATCTTCCCCTCAGAGGGTGGACCCCTCCACCATTGGAAAGGGAAATCTTCCATATCCTCTGGCATCTAGGACAACCTCCCTGGGACCATAAAATTGCTCTAAATGTGTCCTAAGGTTTCCTGGTTGGTGTTTTGGAACAAAGTCTTTAAATGCTTCTCTCATGGAGATGAAGTTTCCTACTC
Organism: Shinisaurus crocodilurus; assembly: GCA_021292165.1. NCBI lineage: Eukaryota > Metazoa > Chordata > Lepidosauria > Squamata > Shinisauridae > Shinisaurus > Shinisaurus crocodilurus. Next base: position 240,502,397 of record CM037878.1, on the reverse strand, counting down.
CTTTTAAGGGGCCAGCATAGTAGAAAGGCTGGCTTGTGTGCACTATGACCATCTCTCCAGCTTCTAGTTAACATTTTTAAGAGCACAAGTCTATGCATATTTAGACAGAAAAAGTCCTACAGCTCCCAGCAAGCATGGCTGACTGGGGAATGCTGGAAGGTGTAGAACCTTTTTCTGTCTAAACATGCATAGGCTTGCATCCTAAGACAAGAGTTTAATCTATCTTGACTTGAGCAGAGCGCATGGGTAGAGGGGACTTAGTCATACAAAGTCAACACCTGAATTGTACTACGGGCAAATTAAAAACCAATGCTGATCAGCAGTAGTATTCCCCACAAACCACCCACCCACACTCTTCCTTTAGTTTTACATGGAAGTTGTAAAAGGCTGGAGCAGGTATTAGATGCATCTAAACTTCTGGTTTAACTCAACCTTGAGTAGCTTTCGTATGTCTGTGGAAATAATTGATCATCTCTCTTTCTGACAGGTATAACCAACAGCTAAAAGCCAAGGAACTGGAGAAGCAGCAGTAGAAATTCTAACTCAACTCTTCACATCTCAGCTATAAACAACTTCCCAAGGGACCTAGTTTTAATCTTGTTCAATTGCCCAGTGTGAATTTTTACTAAAATTGGTAGAGCATGTTTTTTCTATAAATTTAGAAAGCAGTCTCTTTACATTTAAATAAAACCTTCAATTAAACAAGTCCAATAACATGTCTTTTTAAAAACACACCATAGCCAGCCTGATACAAGTATTCTTAAGAATGCAAGTAAGATTACCGTATGTTTTGCTCCATAAGACGCTCTTCCCCTCCCCCCCCAAAATAGGGGGAAATGTCTGTGCTTCTTATGGAGTGAATACTGTAAAAAAAAAAAAAAACTTACGGTACTTACCGGTATTTACTTTATCAATGCAGCTCGCGGCTGGGCAGGCGGCGCCCCCCCGATCCCCGATATGGCAGGGCAGGCGGTGGGCCCCGATCCCGGCGGCGGGGGCGGCCCGATTTCGCTCTTCTGAGTGGCGCGAAGCATTCTCCGCGCCGCTCGAGCCACCGCCGCCAATGGAGCCAGTGCCGCCGCCGGAGCTGCTGAAGCCGCCGTGTCACATCCGGCTGCTCCAGCGCACTGGACCCCCCTGCGCTATGATTTTGGCGGGGGGAACCAGGGCAACAGGGCTGTTTAAGCCCTGTTGCCCTGATTTCCCCCGCCAAAAACATAGCGCGGGGGTCCAGCGTGCTGAAGCAGGGTCCCGTCGCGTCACTTCCGCCGTGTGTCACTTCCGCCGCGGAGACCACGAGCTGGCGAGGAGGCAGGTAGGCCCGCGTGAAAGTACGGTAATGGTTATCAGAAAACAAGAAAAAAAAATATTCATGTGCAAATTATTGGAAAACTAATTAACAAAAGAACAAAATAATATCTCCATACATTTATTTATTTATTAACTGCTTTTTTAACCCTGCATTTCTTAAAAACAATCCAAAACAGGTTATAAAGAAGAATAAAACTCAAATTACAATATCGCCCCCTCCCATCCCCGCAGCGATATTGTAATTTGAGTTTTATTCTTCTTTATAACCTGTTTTGGATTGTTTTTAAGAAATGCAGGGTTAAAAAAGCAGTTAATAAATAAATAAATGTATGGAGATATTATTTTGTTCTCTTCTTTATAACCTGTTTTGGATTGTTTTTAAGAAATGCAGGGTTAAAAAAGCAGTTAATAAATAAATAAATGTATGGAGATATTATTATTTTGTTCTCTTGTTATTAGTTTTCCAATAACTTGCACATGAATATTTTTTTTCTTGTTTTCTTCCTCTAAAAGCTAAGTGCGTCTTATGGCCCGGGGCGTCTTATGGAGCAAAAAATACAGTACTGTTTTCTAATCCTGCTATTGCTATTAAATTCTTTCAAATGGCCCAAAAAGCAATCCAAATTAAAGGGTGCCCTTCCACCATGGAGTTTACTTTTTAAAAAAACAGAAACACTAGTATGGCATGGGAATAAATGTGAAGTATTTGTAGGGGACTCTGGGGATTTCACAATTTCTTGAGAGATCAGTTTAACTATACTGTCAAGCAATAGGGTCTCACTTTCTCAGAAACTGGTAAAAGTGCATAGTTAAATTTTATTACAAGATCTGGACTAGACAAAGGCAACTAAAAAGAAATGCTAGTTTAAATCCTATATTACTGCTGGTGTGATAAGTGGTTATTTTCAGATAATGCTCAGTGAACCTTTTATAGGGAATGGAAGAATGTATGCTGAGCAGTGGAAAGGTGTCAAATATGCTTTTTGTTAGTGAAACTTTAAGGCCTCTAGCACAATAGCAGCAAAATCTGTTAAATTTACACTTAAAGCCAGGCAGTACTGTAAATTGAGGCTGAAAGGACATAAGCACTTTGTTGTATACTAGGGTCTGTAGGATGGCCTTTCATAGAGTAGTTAAGATCAAACTGGAACGCTGGCTTCAAGTTGAACCTCTACCACAGTCACTCCTTACATTTATTACAAGAGGCATCTCCTCATCTCTACAAGGAAGATACTGTATTTTACAACTAACAAGTTAAAGCCATATTAAGTATGTAGGTATAACTATTCAAAGTACGTATAGCTACTCAAGTATGTATATTAACTACTCAAAAGTAGTTAAAATTAAACTGGAAAGTTCTCAGTCTACTAAGAGAACTCACTCCTGTTCCTTTTTTCCCAGTGCTCAGAGTAATATGTTAGTGCTCTATATAGCTCTGTTATTCTTCGTGGTCTCTGTGCATCACACACATGGGCTCTGCGCCTGCACAAGGCCGTTTCGGAAACTTCCATAGCTGAGGAATTTTGGCAGGAACCCCTCCCCCACCGTCCTAGTACACTTCTCCCTAGCGGGTTCCCGCCCATTCCCTCAGTTCTCTTTTGACCGCCGTTGCGGTGACCTCGTAGGAGACTTCTTAGTCCATTGGACTACGTTTTTTAATAACTGCTGAGGTTTTATTTTTCTTAATTCTTTTTTTATTTTACTTCATAGTATGTAAATTATTCTTTCTCCATGACTTTACTGTCGTTTATTTCCCTCAGGCTGTTGGGTCTGAGGGAGCTGTTTACACAGTGGGTGAGATTTTTTGTTGCTCCTTTCCCTCAGGCCATTGGCGCGGGGGGGGGGGGGGCTTTTTACAAAGTGTGTAGAATTAAACTTCTCAGGAAGGGGCACTCGCTTGTTCTCCCACATCCAGCCACAGCATTGGACATGCAGCCTCACTTCACAGCCTCACATCAGCCTCAGCCTCTAATTGCTACCTTGGGTCCTAACCATGGATTGAGCAAACTCGTCACAGGCTGCATCACCGCCTCCAGGTCCGAAGGAGGGCTGTGTGGTTTGGTACCAGGCTGCATCACCGCCTCCAGCTCCAAAGGAGGGCTGTGCGGTTCGGTACCAGGCTGCATCACCGCCTCCACCTCCGAAGGAAGGCAGTGCGGTTCGGTACCAGGCTGCTTCACCATCTCCAGGTCTGTACAGAAGCTGTGCTGTTCGGTACCAGGCTGCTTTGCCTCCAGCTCTGTACAGAGGCTGTGCTGTTCTGTACCAGGTTGCTTCACTGCCTCCATCTCTACAGGGGCTGTGATGTTCAGTACCAGGCTGCTTCACCCACCCACCCCACCCCACCCCACCGATTCTGTATTCTGTACTGAAATGGTGGTTTCGATGATGTCCCAGGCTTCAGTTCTGAGGTGAGATATGGATTATTACACTTGGTTCCAATTCTCAATCTCAGTATGAAACAGGCAATCTGATTGGTCCATACTTCCTAGGGACTCTTATTACTATAAGGACTGGAGATACGGACAAGAACGTAAAATGTACTATATCGTTCACATTCTTTGTTCACTGCTGCCATTTGGAAAATTCATATGCTCCGCAGTATGAGGCTGCTCTTCTGTCTGTCTCTGCCTCTGCTGTCCTGGACCTTAGCCTTGCTTCTGCCCACTGCTTCATCGGTTCCAGCATCAGACACGAGAATTATTGCTGTACTGACTGCATCTTCTGCATCCTATGGAAGGATTTGTTTTCCATTTCTGCTTCTTCTGCATGCTGCTGTGGGCACACATGACACTTTCTAGGGAAACAGACAATTAAACCTTGGGGGAACAAGGCATTCTGCTGCGTTAAGCTTTTGAATGGCCAACTATTAGGCCACAACGTCTAGCTATCAGTGGTTTCCTCTGGGACAATATAGGGTCCTTGTGCAATTTTCTTTTGCAACCTACCAGCAAATAGATATTGCAACTCATCAGACCATGTTGTTTTTTTCCACAGCGATTGTAGCAGCAGTAGCATTACAATGCACGCCTAGCTCTGTTTTGCTGGGTGCATTCAACAGGTTTGCTTTGCTGGGTGCATTCAACAGATTAAGTCCCCAATACAGGACTTGCCTCTTGGTAATGCAACAATAGACTCTGTGCAGACAGCCAAACCACAGCCCAGGAAAAATGGTCTGTGCCAGTCTCTTCCATTTTGCATGCAACATGAGTGGGAAGTATACTCTGCCTTTTTTCCCCTCTCCTCGAACCTGAGACAATAATATGCAGCAGCTCGGCACCAATTTAACAGTAAAGGAACAGGCACTGCTAACTGGCGGCATCTTTTATTTCAAACAAACAAACGAGAGGTTGGCTCTGAACATAAACTTGGTCTGAATTGCGTTGGTGTATATGAAAGATGTAGTGTTTCATATTAGAACCGAGAAGTCCAGTCAGGACTTTCTCTGCCTTGTCATCTATACTTATGTCTGCAGTGGATCCAGGATTTTCCAATATCTTGGGGAATGGCCATTTGTCACCCCACAACAGCAGACCTATTGAGAACTGTGGAGAAAGACAGCAACTGTCCTTCTTGGCGGGTTCGGCCACTCAGGGGTTAACCCGGACTCAGGTAGCCCTCTTATCAGCGGTACGCAGCTCTCTGGCAGAAGCCGTGACCAATTATAACGCAGGCAAAGCGAGGAGACCGAGTTTTGAATGGACGCTACTACACTGTTATGGGTAAACAGAGTTTAATGGAGCGTAACAGAACATATACAAAGCACCACGCTAAGCACACACCTACAATTGAGCTGGTAGCGAGCCGCAAAAGCAATACAGACAGTCGTACCTGGAAATGCCTTGTTCCTAGAAAGCCGCTTAACTCCAAAAGGGCTGTTCTATGTTAGCGTTGTTCACTGGGAGTTCCCCCAGGGTTGAAGGTGGTTTGACCTGAGCCATGGACCTTGCAGCTTGCTGCCTCACGACCAACAACCCTTTTCCCGCCACTGACCCTGGGCTTTATACCCTCTGTTGGGCCCCCTCCTTTTCGTGCCCCCTCCTGGCACAACTGGTTTTTCTTGTTTGCCCGGCACCTAGGAGTCTTTGGCTGTTCCTTTCTTCTATCCAACACCTGGGAATGAATATTCCACAGCTCCTTCGGCTGCCAGACCAGGGACTTGCCAGGGGGCATGTTAATGACTCCTATTGTGATTCTTGGGTGTCGGATGCTATCTTGCGGTATGTGTGCATATACGTGTGTGTGGGGGGGGCTATGGCTTTCTCTTCACAAGAACAATTTAGTCTCTCACAATCTCCTACTAGGATTGTCCCTATCTACCAACAAAGGAGGTCTACGCTAGTGTCCACAGGTAGTCCACTACATTTAGGACAGTTTTATTTGATGATGGGAGGAGCTAGCTTGCCTTGGGACAGACCGGATACATTGCCTGCAGACTCCCTCCTTACGGATTGTCACTGCTTATTCAGTACAGTTCTTTCTCAACCTTGTGGCCACCTTCATCCCAGTCACCGTATATACCAGGTTTCGCATGTGACCATTGCAACTACAGATCCTCAATGCTTTCGACCTGAGCCACAACGCTCAGGAAAAGTGGCTGTCTTTTAAGCTCGGTCAGGACTTTGCTTCGGTGGTGGATGTCTCTACAGAACCTACGATAGGAAACTCCCTTTGCGCTATCCCAGCCTTCCATTGCAAAAGCCACAGTTCCTTCTCTCACAGGTTGGGAGAGCTCATTCGATCTCTCACTGTTCATGGTCTACCTGGCAAGTGTCGCACTTTGTTTTCAAAACTTATAGTTTAAACACTACTCATCCTTTAAGGTAGGGTGTAGAACCTCAGGCCTGGGGTGCAAATTCAGCACTCTGGAATTCACCAGATAGCCACTCCTCGCCCCAACCATTGATCATTTGGTGCTTCCTGGTTTTTCCCCATTCTAAAAGGTTGCAAGGCCCTGCTAAGGCTTAGCTACTGGCAGTTAAGAGCTTTAAGCTAAATTATGCTGGTATTTTAGCCCCACCCCTTTTTCATTCAGCACCGCCTACCACAAGAATGCAGCCCCTGAGAGCTTCTCCAAAGTGGAAGTCCACCCTTAGGCTAAAAGAGGTTCAGCACCTCTACTTTAAAGCTAGATGAGACACCGAAGTAGCCTTGCTTAAGAGAGGTAAGGGATATTGGGGAAGTAATAATGGTGGCTGCCCATCATGGCTCCTTCTCTATGTCCTGCAACTATAGGTCAATGGAAAAGCATGTGTGTGGTCTGGGGTATCCCTTGCACTCCCCAGCCCCAGGGCTATACTTCACACTTATCTGAGCTGAATTCTGTCTGTAGCAGAGGTTTAAGGCAAAGGCATTTCAATGTCTCTTGGCAAGTGACAAATTATGACACACACAACAGACCACTAATGGAAAAAGTGTATTAAAATATTCACAAGAGTACAATAAAAAACATGTAAATATCCAATGGGATGAATGTCCAAATTGGAAGCAAGTCAAAACAAATTGTATGCAACCACTGGCTCCTGCTTTAAAGACCATGTAGAATAAACTCTTTCCCCAAATTATACACCTATTTTATAGGTGTTTAGCCCTTTCTCTCCCACCCCTTCAATCTAGCAGCATCATAGTGTGGTGCCCTCATAGTGGTGCTTTCCAGAAATGAGTGAACTGCCTGAGGAGTCCTTTCTGCTCTATGCAGCAGCTGCTCGTGAAAATGTGGGGAAGGAAAGAAGACTGTACAATATAAAATTCAATTCCAGTTTTTAAAAAGTGCAGAAACAAAGTAGAAAAGGGCATTATCGCTTCATTACGTGGAGTTGTTTAGAGCAAAGAGATCTTGAGAAGAATGTCCAAGGTTTGGGGAGTGAACTTTCACATTTGGGAGACTTTTATTAGAACTTGATTGCCTTTCACAGAAAACAGCATTAAGTATAGCACCAAAGGAAAATTGCCCTTACACATGCTGAGGTGTCCCCTAGAACTCAAGTTGGAAACAGGGTTTAATAAAAGGGGGGAATGTAACTCCCCACCTATCCTACATAAATAGAAAAATTCTGATTTTAAAAGGTTTCAGACAAGTACATGTAAACTATGAACAAGATTTGACAGACAGACTTCATGGCTCATCTGTTGATGATTTAGCACCAGCTCACGTCACCAAAACTGACTGTACAAAGAAAGGAAAGCCTTTGAGTTGTGTATACAAAGCAAGTTACAAGACAGATGATCATGAGTTTTTTAAAAAAGTAAGACAAAACAATTCATTTCTTTATTCACAGACTGAAATCCTGATATTGCAGACACACAAAACACACTAGCAAGAGAAAAGCCTCATGCACAAATGTAACTGCTACAATCTGAGAGGTCTTCAACTTCTTCCCCAAACCCTCTTGAATAAAAACACTTAAACATGGTTATTTGCCACACAGAATGTAAACAACATTCTAAGAACTATTTACCGTAGATGAGATGTGAAGGATACAGCTATGAAGGTGCTGAAACCTAGTAGCAATACTAGCTACCTCTATTTGCTCTCTTTTAAAAAGGTGCAGTCTACCTTCTCTGAAACTGATGGCAAACTGAATTTTAATATAAGTCCAGCCTTAAGTTAGAAAAGACAATACTTACAAATGAGATCATAGCCCATGGAACCCATTTCAGCCAGATGGGTTAAAGGATGTCAGTCCTAAGGGTGCCATCATATTTCCTGATAGAGGGTCTGTGGCTAGGACAGCTACCAGGAAAAGCTACAACCAACACATTTCTGCAGGCCAAGCAGCATCCAATCCACAGAGCCTCCATCAGGGAAAAGGTAGCCATTGTATGGTTCTTGCACTTGCCAAGTGATCTATGGGGAGGAGCACAATAAAAGGGGATAGGAGGGCAATGAAGAAAGGTTCTCCCATACACTGTAAACAATATTGTAAGCTTTTCTAAAATGTTGAGAAACATGGATGCACACTGCAAACAAATGGTCAGTTTTGACATTCCTAGATGATTTCCTCACATAAAGTGTGTTACATCTGCAGTTCCCAAGTTATGAGTGATCATGCTGTTCTATCATGGTGATACAACAGAGGATATGGTATGGATTTTGCCATCTCTTCATATGATGATCACTAATAGGCTGCATGAAAAAACACCACCTAGATGCATCTTTAAAGTTGAAGTGTCAACCCAGATCACTCATGGCAATCTCATACAAGCTGTCAAGAGAATGACTATCAGGTAAAGATGAAGGACCAAGTGGGGAAAAAATGCTAACTTGCTTTCCTAGTAATAAGGTGTTGGAATTAAAGGATTCCCTTAAGTTCTACATTTTACAAAGCCTTGAATAAGAATCCCCCCCCCCCCGCAACTGTGATAGACTCCTATATATAGTTCATTTGGCTGCAGTAATTCACAAGTGGCTGTGATTAGAATCAAATCAAAGTATGGAGATTACTGAACAGTTCCTCTTTAAATTTTAAACAAGCTTTACTTATTAAATCATTTTCTAGCATTCCACAGTTTGCTCATATCAAGCAAAAAGACAGAATTAAGAGTTATGATGAATCATGGCAAAAACTCATGGTACAAGTTGCTCCTGCTAGTGACAATCTATATGCACCACCCATTAGGGGATGGATACATTTATATAAAATTATATAAGGCTTATTCCATGCAGCACTGCATCTATCACAGGCCTGTGGCTTACGCAGGTTCAGCTTGTCTGAGTGTGGAAAGCTAAGCAGGGTCAAGCCTGGTTATTACTTGGATGGGAGACCCCTCCTCTAGTTTCCTGCATTGAGCAGGGGGTTGGACTCGATAGCCTTGTAGGCCTCTTCCAACTCTATGATCTATGAATCTATCACAAGAAGTAGTTCCTGTCTTGTGTCATCAACATTTTATTTTAATTATCCACCAATGAGTTGTATATGTATAAAGCCAGAATGAATATTGAGGGTCTCAAAAAGTTAAAGCATAACCCATCTGCATTACACGATCCTTTTGCTTAAGACAAACTGTGCTCCATCAGACCATGTCCATCTAGTCTAGGATTCTTTGCAAGGATTTCAGCAACTCAACAGATGCTAGGTGCTCTACTAGTGGTCCACTGGTGGACTAAAAATTTACTTTCTGCCCACCCCTGTTCTAAAGAGGGCAAGGAAAATGGTGGTGACCAGTGTAGTACTGGAGAAACTTTAAAAAGCACCTGACGATTTTCAGTTTTTTTCTACTGAATAAAGAAAAACAAAGTCAAGAGGAATGTAATTGATCCCACTCAGCATAGAAACACTACATTAACATTTAAAAAGTAGCATCATAAAACTAATCAGCCATCTAAGATGGCATATGGGTGTGTTCAGGCTAGCATTATTGTCAAATGTCATTCACTTTTGTCCCTCATTGTCCTGGGACTAATCTCCCCAACTTCATGTGCACTCCCATCTCCTGTAACAATGCTTGTGGGGGTTTTCTAGAAGGATGGATTCATGCAATTGTACGTCTGTTACCCTTACTAGCCCTAAGCAAGTTACATAGTGTGTAAAAAGCCAGTGAGCTGGAGGATAGGCGAGATTTTGACTGATCATGATGTGACTATTATGCTCCTACGCATGGGTGAAGCCCTAGCAGTAAGTATGAGAGGGGAGGAGGGAGTGTGAGGAGTGTGGAATGTTGAGATGCCTGCTGACTGGATGAGGGAGTGGAATGGAGAGACTGGGAGTGTATATAAGAGGAGTGCTGTTTGGTTGGGGGGGGGGAGTCTGAAGGGGGGGGAGAGGGTTTACAAAGTGTAGGATCTCATCACCTCATCTATTTCCCTACCCTAAATTGTAATCAATAAAACTTGTTTCATTTTTCAAAATCAGAGTGGATTGAATAAGTTACCCTAAGGGGGTTGGTGGCAGCGGAGGAGTGAAGAGAGTCTTGGTTACTAAGCGGTCATGGGTGTGTGTGTGGGTTACAAGGTCTTCTTGTGAAGGATGAGGGGGAGGGAGAGATGGGTGGTGTGACAGGTAGAGGCATGAGAGTGACCAATTTAATTTCTAGTAAAATAAATTAAGACAAGCAATACCCAAAGCATCTATGATAAATGGGTGCATGTGTACAAAGGCATAAATTCACCATTAGGGAGGGAGGGAGGGTCCAATAATGGAGAGTCAAACAATGGCCAGGAAAGGAGATAGTACAAGAATTCTCTCCAGTCCAGCTACAGGAAGGTTTATACCTCTTTAATGGGGTATTTTCATACACATCCACCCCAGAAGTGGAGTGCTAACAAGTTGCAGGTGATAGAACAGAGGATATGGCATGGATTTTGCCATCTCTTCATATGATGATCACTAATAGGCTGCATGAAAAAACACCACCTAGATGCATCTTTAAAGTTGAAGTGAACTCATTCATTCAGCATATTTTCATTATGTCTTTACTCCTGATAAGCAACTTCATTGTTAAGATATTCAGAAATGGGAAAGGGGAGAAAAGCTGATTTGCTTACATTATTTTTTGCTATCTGTAACCCATCTATGCAACACAGGTTTAGATAGATAAACCTCAAGTTCCAGAAAATTTTGAAGAAACCTGCAGTTCTCTTTCACCAGGAAGCAGCAGCTTCTTTTTTCCTTTCAAGATGAAGTATCCACTCACACGTAGCATTTTCTTAAACCAAGATAGCATGTCAAGGGTAGCATGGACAGGTTGCTTACCTGTAACTGTAGTTCTTCGAGTGGTCATCTGTTCAATCACACCCACGGGCCGTTTTGGAACTTTCTAAAGGTGAGAAAAATTGGGTGGGAGCCCCTCCCCCATCACACGTGTTCCCTAGCACGGCTCCCGCCCTTTCCCTCAGTTCCCTGAGACCGCCCATTGCGAGCCTCAGGAACAAGAGGAAAAAATCTTATATTTCGACATCGACCCTGACCTCGAGAAAAATATGCATCATTCAACATTTGTCGACATCGATATCGATATCAACATCGACATTTCAGAATACATAAAGTCATTGTCCAACCTCCATCGGAATATCCATCTAACTCGATGTAGACACTGAAGCGGGGATGGATGGGTGGGTTGTGTGATTGCACAGATGACTACTCAAAGAACTAGTTACAGGTAAGCAACCTGTCCTCCTTCTTAGTGATCTCTGTGCATCACACACATGGGCAGAGTAGCAAGCTGACTTACCGGAGGTGGGTCGGTGTCGACAGTCGTTGAGTCACCAATGACAAGACCGCTCTCCCAAATGCGTTCTGGCACAAACATCGAGGCAGTAATGATGGATGAATGTCGAGGGAGAAGACCAAGTTGCCACCCGACACAAGTCTGGTAAGGGGACCCCTCTCCCGGACGCTGTCGACATCAAAAGAGCCCTGGTGGAATGGGCTCTCACAGAGCTCAGCAAGTGACGGTCAACAAGTCGGTATGCCAGTGTAATGGTCTCGACAATCCAGGAAGCAAGTATTTGCTTCAATACTGACTTTCCAGTCTTTGGTTTTCCATAACAAACAGTTGTTGAGTTTGTCTGGTCAATTCAGTACATGCTTCATAAAAAGCAAGGGCCCTACGGACAATGAGGCAATGTAAAGTCGTTTCAATCAGAGAAGTCGGTGATGGAAAGAATGCTGGAAGGACAATGTCTTGTCCTAAATGAAACTCAAAGAGATGAATTTTGGTTAAAAAAAAAATGCAGATCAGGTTGAAGGACTACCTTGTCACGGTGGAAAGTCATGTATGGTGAATCTACTCGTAAGGCACAGTGTTCACTGCCCCGTCTCGCAGAGGTGATTGCCACTAGGAAGGCTGTTTTCCAGGAAAGCAACCTCATGTCTATCTTTGCCATCAGCTCGAGAGGCTTTTTAGTGAGAGCCTTTAGAGCAAGCGGTAGATCCCATCCGGGAATTAAGCTTCGTGTTGGAGGTCGCAAGTTCCTGAGTCCTTTTAAGAACTGTTTCACTAATGGATTTGTGGAAATCAAGGTTTGAAATGAATTCATTCTCTGTGCAGAAAACTTTGATGGAGGAATACTTTAGCCCACGATCCATCAATGAGTGTAAAAATTCCAGAATGATCGAAATTGAACATAAGTTTGGGGGTTTGTGTATGGTTGTCGCAAAGTTAGTGAATGCGGTCCATTTGCGGGCATAAGATAGCCAAGTGGAAGGTTTTCTTGCTGCCAGAACATTTTTAACTGCAGTAGAAAAATCTTCGGGTTGATTTACCTGATCCTCCAAGCCACCAAGCCCAGTGACTTCAGGTCGAGATGCAGGATCTTGCCTTGGTGTTAATTTAACAAGTCCTGCTGAAGTGGCAACAGAATGTACTCGCCCTGAGACAGATGGAGCAGGTGAGAGAACCAGGGCTGATGAGGCCACCACGGAGCTATCAATATGCAGTCTGTTCTGTTTTGACAGATCTTCGATATCACCCGAGTCAGTAATGGAATCGGAGGGAACAGATAAAATACTCTCCCATTCCAATCTATCATGAAGGCGTCTGTCATCAACCTCGGGTCAAAAGCTGCTCTGCTGCAGAACAGGGGACAAGCTGTATTCTCGCTGGTGGCAAACAAGCCCCACTTCTGGTTGGCCCCAACGCAGAAAGTGTATGTGGAGAATCTCTCGTAGTTGCCATTCGTGGGGTTGTATGGACACTCTGCTTAGCGCATCTGCAAGGACATTGGATTTTCCTACAATATGAATCGCCACAAAGGACATCCATCTGGGGATTGGATCCATCTGGGGATTGCCCACTTGTAAATCTGTAGAGTTAGTTGTGTCAAACGCGTCGATCTCGTGCCACCTTCTCTGTTGGTGTACGCCACGACGGTCGTGTTGTCAGAAGCGATCTGAATATGGCAACCGGAAAGGTGATGTTCGAAGGCTCATAGAGCTTCCCAGACTGCCATTAATTCTAGCCAGTTGATGTGCATCATACTTTCTCTCTGTGACCAGGTGCCTTGAACTACATGGTCTTCGAAGTGGGCACCCCATCCCAGGAGGGACGCATCTATTGTTAATAGACGCGTCGGTGTGGGAGGGTTGGAAGGCATACCGCTTGATAGATTTGGTTCATGTATCCACCATCTCAACGACTCTCTGGTCTGTCTTGGGATTTGAAGATGTTTGGATGGCTTGCCCAACTCTGGATAAAAATTGCAGATCAGCCAGTTTTGCAATGGTTGCATTTGTAGGCATGCATATCGAATTACTGGTATGGTCGACGCCATGTGTCCGAGTAGACATTGTACTGAGTGTGCGGAACATGTCTTTCATTGGAAAAGTTGTTTTGAAATGGTATTTTGTTGACTCTTTCTTGTGGTAGGTATGCCTGATCATCGATTGCGTTCAGTCTCGCTCCAATTAATTGAATTTCTTTTACAGGTTGAAGAATCAACTTCTTCGGATTCAAGCAGAGACCTAAGTTGTCCAAGAGACAAAGGGTATCTGTGAGTGCCTGTGGAAGTCTTGACTTTGAGGATGCTACTACTAACCAATCGTTGAGATAAGGAAAGATGGTGATGCCTCTGGCTTGAAGACTAGCACAGACAACGGCCATGTATTTAGTGAATACCCTCGGCGTGGTGGAGAGGCCGAACGGTAGAACTACGAATTGGTAAGTATCTTCTTGGATCCGAAACCAAAGGTACTTCTGACTGTCCTTGTGGATTGCGATATGAAAATGTGCGTCCTTGAGATCGATGGACATGAACCAATCGGTCCTGTGGAGTAGGGGCAGGATCGATTGGAGTGTGACCATCCAAAACCTGAGTGACATGAAAAGGTTGACAGTCTGAAGGTCTAAGATCGGCCAGAGTCCTCCATCCTTCTTCGGCACCGTGAAGTATCTTAAGTCCTTCTTCTAGGCCTTCTTCAGGAACTGGTGTTATTGCTCCCTTCTGGAGAAGAGAGGACACTTCTTCCAGCAGTGTTGGTGATGGCTGGGTAGTACGGGTGCTGAGGAAGGGAGGGAGGACGTGTCGAATGATGTTCAACACCCATCGATCTGTGGTGATGTTCTGCCAGAATTGAAGGTGACGACACAGCCGTGTCCCGAAGATGGTATTTTGAGTCGGGATGATGGTTATTGGAGCAATGTTAGTTGGGCAAGAGAAGTCAAACGCGCCACTTGCTAAAGTCGCCTCCTCTTCGGGAGCCCTGGTACTTCTGTTGCTATGAAGTACGTTGCGGTGCCTGGGGCTGCCGGTCAACGGTCACCTCCTCTGAATTGTTGGGATGTCAACAGAAAAGGTACAGAGTATGGGAATCGACCCCAACATCGTTGCCTGTATGGTCTCTGCTGCAACGATGAAGTCAGTCCCGTTTTCTTAGCATTTGTTTGCGCTTTTTGAACAGCATCTAACGAATCATCTGTAGACTTGTTAAATAACCCTTCCCCATCGAATGGGAGGTCTTCAATATGAGCCTTAGTGTCGGATACTAATTTTGTTGACCTACGCCATGCATGCCTCCTCAATGCCACTGATGCAATCATTGAGCAAGCATGGCAGTCTGCCTAATGTCTAGCTGTATTCATCTGTAAAGCAGCCATGCTCACCGCCTCTTTCTGAAAAATGCGAGCTAACTCCCGTTTTTCATCCGGGAGGTAGTCGCATAGATCTTCGATCTTTTCAGTGAGGAACATCTGATATCTTGCCATTGTCACTTGATAATTGGCAATTTTCAGTCCCAAAGAGGTGGGTGCATAGACCCTTCGCCCATATGCATCAAGTAATTTGCCTTCTTTATCTGCCGGGGTCGTATGTTGCCTGCCACCACGGGATTGTGCTGATTTTACAATAATTTAATTTGGTACTGGGTGAGAAAAAAGGAATTTGGCGTCCTCTTCCCTCACCCAGTACATGGACTCAAGTTTCCTTGCAGTCAGAATTGTTGTAGCTGGTGCTTTCCAAGTCCCTTGTACTGTTTCCAGTAAAGTTGGTAAAAGGGGAATTAAAGTAAGGAGACGTTTGAGTGGTCATTAAGATATTGAAGACTGGGTCTTTTATTTTTGGCTCCTCAGTCTTGGTTTCGATTCCTAATGCTGCTGTCGTTTTCATGATATGCTCTGCGAAAGTACCCAAATCTTCTGATCGGGATATCACTGTTTTAGATTCTACCTGTGCATCAGGAGAGAGGGAATGTGTTGAGGAAATTATTGAGTCCATATCAGGATAATAGTCATCATTTGAAGACTCTTGCTCTGGAGCAGTTATCGGGAGAAGAGCCCTGGTAGACGTTTGTATGTTACTTAGACCAGATGTTCCCAGCTGCGGGTTTGTTGCAAGAGCTACGGTATCAACAGCTGGAGTTGATTCTAGCGCTGGTTGCGGTGATGGTATCTCTCAACGTCAAGCTTGAGATGGTGATAGTTCTCGGTGTCAGTTTCGAGATGGAATTGGTGACTCCTCTCGAATTCGAGGGGAATAGCGTTCCCGTCTCCAATCTCGAAGAGACTCTCTATACCGTGGTCAGTATCGATCTCAAGTTGGTGATCCATAGTAGTTGCATTGTCTGTAGTACGATGTCGACGTCGAAGCTATTGAATAAACAGATCCCTCTCTATCCAGAGGGGATCAAGATAGTACAAATTCCGTCTGTTCATCTCGGCGGTAACAACTTGGTGATGTTGAGACTGTAGGTCTATAATATGGTTCTCGTGACCGAGATGGAGATCGAGACCTTGTCACTTGAATCTCTTGTCTGTTTAATAGTTGTAGATTCGTTGGAGACTCTACAATTTCACCTTCTGAGAGGGATGCAGCAACCGCTGCTGATGTTGAAGGCAATGTAGGAGATTTCAGTCTCAATCTGTTTTGCCTTCGATGAGACGTCGATGCCGAAGGAGATCACCGTGGCAAGGATCGAGACTCAGTCGTTGGAGATTGAGATTTTCGGCCAGTGGACACAACCTTAAGTTGGGCTGACTGGTCCGTTGTCTCACTAATGGCAGTTACACGGAGAGATTTTTGTGACTGCTCCTTCTGCCTCTCTTTTTCAGCTGCTTTTTGCTTCTTCTTTTTCATCACTTCTTTAGTTTTGTGAGCCTTTTTAGCTAGGTTTTTTTTTTTGCTAGTTTGGTCTTATGCAATTTAGAAGACAACTGCGGTGTCTCCAAAGTTTGAATATGCTCCGGGGACGAGAGTTGGCGCAAATCTCTAGGTCTCTCCGTTGAACTAGGAGAAAGAGCCCAGAGAGCTTGCTCCCACAGCAAAGCCCATAATTTAGTGGCACCGTATTTTCTGGCCTGTTTGGTGAAGGCCTGGCAATTTGGGCAAGTCTCCATTACGTGAGATTGTCCGAGGCACAGGAGGCAGAGTAAATGTCCGTCAGCGGGAGGGATTTTTGTCCCACACTGCTTGCATTTTGTAAAAGGCCCCTTAGGAGGCATTTTGAGATAAGAATTAGAAAAGTTCGAGGAGGGATGAGATGGGGGGGAAGAAAGGAGATGGTAACGATTTATTTTTTTTTAGAATAGATGAAGATATACGAAGAGAAACAATAGTATGAAGAATGAGAGACAAGTATTGAAAAAAGAGACTCAGCTATATAAGATTTCTCCTGAGAGAAAAGAATTGTTCCAAAACGCAGCCAGTCGCAATGGCGGTCGAAAAGAAACTGAGGGGAAAGGCGGGAGCCACGCTAGGGAGCACGCACGATGGGGGAGGGGCTCCCACCCAATTTTCCTCAGCTTTAGAAAGTTCCGAAATGGCCCATGTGTGTGATGCACAGAGACTATGAAGAAGAACCAACAGTATTGGGGCACTTGTACAAATGATGTGACAATACCATAAACCAACTACAGTGGTTTATGGAAACCCATAATGCCAGCAAGCCCTGTTGATTTTGCACTAGCAGTGGTTTATGCTACGGCAAATTAATTTGTGCAGGTGCCCAGACCCCATTGGATTCTATCCCAACAGTGCAACCCTATTCATGTTTATTCAAATGCAAGTCCCACCAAGTTAAATAGAACTTATTTTCCTAGTAAGTGGATTAAGGGCTGCAGCTCAAGTTTACTTAGATGTCAGGAGACAGCAGTAAACAGGCCTTAGCACAGCATAAGAGTCACTGCTCTCTAATTATTCTATTTTAAAAGACCTGTTAAGGAACAAGACATTAAAGGTGCATACAGACATACATCAATTTAGAAGTGAGCCTATCATGAAAGTGCACTCACCACATTTTGGGTGGATGTACAAAGTTCCCCGCTCCCTGCTCAAGCTCAGGCAAAGCCTTTTCTTCTGGCTTCACACAGTACTGACTGGCCAGCCCTTGTGTCAATCGCAAATCTACCTCTGCCTCTCCGAACAGCATGTTAAATATTTTACAATTAGGAAAAAGCCAAAACGAAACTGAGGAAATGTAGGAGCAAATAAACATACACAGTGCTTGGAAAAAAGAAGCAGCACCAGCAGTCAGCCTGCCTAAAACATTGGTTGGTGGGGTGGAGGAGAGAAGAAGAAAAAGAAGTGGATTCAGAGGTTGCACGTGCATCATTACATGAACAAAGGCAGGGGCACAGAGTTCATCCAAAACCTACAGCTGTTCAAATGTATATCTGTAAGCAGACTAAGAACAAGTGGCAATAGAACCTTGGGTCCTGCCCTCTTGAAGTAGGAACTTTGCTTTTGTCCTATTCTATCATATTTATGACTTCTATAATGAAGTGTCCCTCTATGGCAATGGGACCAGATAATGTAGTAAGAGATTACTTCAAGTTCTAACAATTCCATTTTACAAATGCACCATCTGATAAGCCTTTTCTACTTACTAGAAGAAGACCACGTGAGTTTTACAGAAAAGCCATACCAGGATCAAACTGCAGTTTACCCCACACTTGACTACCCTATTTTGTTCAAAGAGAAAACCAAGTTTCACCTTCATTGCAAAAATGTCACTAGACCCATAAGAATTTTAGAGATGGAGAGAAAGAGTAAAGTGTGGGACTTTTGTTAATGCTGCATTATTAGAATTGCCTAATGAGTGTGTGTGTCTAACAGGCATTTCGTTTATGGGAGACTGCCTTAAAGACAAACAAATGTTAGTTAATGCCCTGAAGATATAAACTTTTACTTCAAGCCAATAGGAGACCAAGCTGGGAGTTAAAGCCAGGTGTAGATGTTTTCATTTGGGGAAGGAGGTCTTTGAGTAAGAGGACAAATGAAAAAGTAAGTGTGGAAAGCACTAGATTAGGAAAAGGAATCATGCAGCAACAGTTCTTCTCATGTCCAATTCATCAAAAGTAACAGAGCCTGTAAAAAACAAAGTATCAAATCCATTAGAATATCCAGGAATTTTCCAGTTTTTCCATGGAACAATTAAGACAAATTACCTACTGGTGTAATATGAATATTTGCTTTCTTCCCCTTAACCTAGATACAAAAAAAAATATTGGCAATTTATAAGCAGAATCTTATATTTCAACATGCAACATTGGTCTCCTTTCTGTACGATTAAATAGACTATTTACACACAATACATATATAATCTCTTTCTCTCTGTATGCACATGCATTGGTCCTAGCCTAGGCATCAAAGGCCACATGTGAGTTCTCTGGGTCAATTTTCTTCAAGCGATTCCAGTTTGAAGTTTTGTTTAGCTTTGGGTAGGGGATCTCCTCAGTTCTTCCGAATGTCAGCATAGACCACAGACTCTGACTTGTTGATCTTGTCACTGTGCCCTCCAGAGTGATCTAACTGTGCATAAATTACTGGGCCCTAAAAAAAGAAAAAAGGAACACAGAATAAGGAGTTATTCTGTTAGTAGATAACACAGAATCTACTAAAACAGCATAAAGCCAAAATTAATCTACAGGTTAGTTAATTAAACCTCAGAGAATGTCACAAGCAGACAAGACTCTATTAGATGTATACATGGCGTTTTGACACATGTTTCTCTTTAAACTGGGTTTATTTATACAGTATGCAAGTTAGGTGGACTTCTCTTGAACATAATCAGACTGTAATAAAGCAGAAGCAAAATTATCAGCAAATGTACTGTTACAGAAGTCTGGCATTTCATTCTTCAGGTAGATGGAATCACTTCTAGCCTGCAGTATAATGCAGTCAACCACAGAGTAAAGAATGGATTCATATGTCAAGACAGCACATCAAACAGTCACAGTCTTGCTGAATTAGCTCATTCAATAGGTTCCATTTGTTCCCCAAGACCGAAACAGATATCAGGTGGAGGTGTTTCACATCAAGCTGTATTAATCTTGGGACGTTCTATAACATACTAAACAAAGCATGTTTGAATTGTAAATTTCATCTACTAACTAAACTGAGTAAATATGAGGTGAAAATGCTGCTCCTCAAACTGCAGTTCAAATCAGTTTATCTTAACTGTCTGAAATACTATTAAGTTTTAGGGATTCAATGTCTCTCTGCCTCTAACTAAAATGTCCACAAAGATGGTGCAATGTGAAAGCTGCTTTAGTAAAAAGAAAATACCTGTCTAGCAAATTCTACTCCTCTAGATGGCAGTAATATTTATGGTGTATCAAAACAGAGAAAGAAGCAGAGCTGAAGGATAATGCTTAAACATTTACGTTTTATAAGATCATATAGCCCACAAGGAATCAAGCTTAAGGAGGCATGTTCTTGGCAACACTCAAACCTAGAGTTCAATTCACCAATTTTTAGTTGACCTACCACTCTTTCACCATGTCAGCCAGAACAATTCTCTTTGGGAATGTGCAATTTCAAAATGTCAATACAAGTTGCACCAGAAGTATAAGAGTTTATTCAAATAATCCATATAGGGAGTGCCTCATGGGCTCTAAAATTCTGTCTCTTTAGGGAAAAGACTGAAGATGAATTTTGATTGGCAGATCAACAGTGCAATTAAAAAAGCATTTTAGATGGAGAAAGTAGCTAGGAATAGATGAGTAAGAAAAGAATACATAGATGTTCTTCAGTTGAAAACAATTGATCACAAAGAAGGAAGGCATAGTAAGAGAAGTTTTTTTTAATAGAAATATGCACAGTAGACTTCCTCCACTAGCTGCTCAGTTCACCAGTAGTTTTCAACACCATTAACAGCCCTAACAAGGCTTCTTGCAGAAACCATATAAATGAGTCATATTCTGCGCATATATCTTCCTGTTTGCTTTACAAATGAATTTGTTTTTCTTTGATATAAGATGACAAATCTCTCACATCAACAGGCACTACTTCAAAGGCTTATGGCATCCATTCCTGGAACTCAATCAAGACAAGGGACAATGGTCAGTCTTTTCTTCAATATCAAACTACTATCCTTAAGAAAACTGTTTCCCCCTGAGTTATCTAAGAAGAGACACTCTAATAGCTATTAAGTTATAGACTGGGAAGAGAGGATTCACATAACAAATATCTACGTACGGTATTTGTCTGGTCCATAAGAGGACTTGATCCACCAGGAGATCACCACAGTCTCATGCAGGAATTCAGAGCATTTGTGAATACAACTGTAATAATGTTTAATTAGTATAGATAGTATCTAGTTTAACTCATTGCAAAGATTCATTTGGAAGCATCCCTTGGAAGAGTTCCTCTATGGGAAGGATTCTTTGTCTCTTGTTTTTAAGATGTCTTGTTAGTTTTCAAGTGTCTTGTCTCCTACACCTCAGTATCAGGGCAATACACCGCAATAAGCCATAATACGCTGATTTTGCCAAATGTTCATATCTCACAAAACAAAACGTGAGTGGTATGCAGGAAGTATCTGCATCTCAAAAGAAGAGAAGCGTGAATGTGTGGCTTGCAAAGTTATAAGCAGAAAGCTTTACTGTTGACATCGTATCTGCTATCAGAAGGAGAAACCTGGGTAAAGGAATTCAACTTTCAGAAATGCTCTATGGGACACCGTCCTTTAATTTATCTGTTATGTAAATAGAAAGCCAGATAACCAGTCAGGTCAGCATTAATTAGATCTAGGAAATCAGAGAACACTGACAATTATCACATTCAAAAAGAACAAATACTGTACAGCCAGACAAACGAGAGAGGAATGAGAGCCACTAGGACATTTGGCACTAGACAGGCATGCACAGTGATGAGAAGGTAATGCCTCAAATGAATTTAGTGATAAGGACAAGAATGAAAGCAAACCTGATGAGTAATTAGCCAGCCTGAAGATGCAATGTAAGGCACAGATTCCATGCATGCCATCTGAAACACAACCTCAGGAAACAAACCTCTTGCTTTTACAACAAGCAACATTAACCAATTTCAGGAATCAAAATAAATATATAGGAAGGGAGTAGGATACTACTAGACTGTGGACAGCTAGTTCACAAATGGCTATTCAATCTGTCTGAGAGTAAAGTATTGTACTGAAAAGTGTTTTAACTTGTTCAGGTACTACCCACCCTGCCTTTCTCCATTTCATAGATTTCATAGATCATAGAGTTGGAAGGAGCCTACGAGGCTATCGAGTCCAACCCCCTGCTCAATGCAGGAAACTAGAGGAGGGGTCTCCCATCCAAGTAATAACCAGGCCTGACCCTGCTTAGCTTTCCACGCTCAGACAAGCTGAGCCAGCGTAAGCCACAGGCCTATTATTTCTTTCCTTGTTTTTAAAACCCTTAGCACCTTGACAATATCAGTACTCCATTCTTGTAGAAAACTACCATCTGCTGCACACCAAGAACATTGCCTGAAAACAGAAGACTACTGGAAAAGTAGTGTCCAAGTTCTGCTTAGTTCTATATTTTAGAAATATGCCACAAGACCACCATGGCACTCTCAGTGGGAGCAAAAGCCTGGGTACGAAAGTCAACCTAGTGGGCTGGTTCATGCATCACACACAATTGTCATTTCTGCTTTCAATTAACAACCAAGGAACACTCGTTCCTGGGTTATTTCATGATGGATGAACCGAGAAACTCTGGGTTGTTTATAAGTTAAACAACCCAGAATTAAACAGCAAACCATGGGCAATTGTTGGGTTAACTTTGGGTTGTTTAACCCATAAAAACGTAAGAGTTGCCTGGTTCACATGTTGTGAAACAACCCAGGAATGGAGCATTCCTGAAAGTGAAAGTGGTAACGGCGAGCATGCAGGAAGCAGCACACTCATTCCTTCGCTTATCCATAGCAAATTCCTGGGTTACATAATCCAGGAATTACAGCATGACATGCAAGCCAGGTTAGTCTGGTATACTTAAAAATAGTACTACAACAAAAGCACTTGCAGTTCCACATTCCTCAGACAGATCCACTCTAAACAAGACACATTAATAAATTAAGCATGTGAACTTCTGTTTATTCTTGTTTAGGCTAGAAGAAAATAATTGTTTCCACTTGCCTACCCTTAATTTATTGTGGCTTCTTTCATATCCCTATTACAACATAGAAATAGTCTGTAAGATGCATGGTTGTGTGCAAGTATCACACACGCATTACTTCCCCAGACAACAGGAGCATTCAAGTGCATGATTTCACTGGAAAATAGGCATAGGCCACTGATTGTGTGGAAAATTGCACACTCACTTTTTTTTAAAGCTGGAAGCAGCCCTTAAAAAGTTCAAGATCCTATGCCTCCCCTATTGTACAGAGCAGGTAAAAAGGGTCTCTCAACCAACTTCACCCAACTGCCAATACTTGCTTGTCCAAGCAGCAACAAGGAAAATCATAGATTCATAGATCATAGAGTTGGTAGGAGCCTACAAGGCCATCGAGTCCAACCCCCTGCTCAATGCAGGAAACTAGAGGAGGGGTCTCCCATCCAAGTAATATCCAGGCCTGACCCTGCTTAGCTTTCCATACTCAGACAAGCTGAGCCAGCGTGAGCCACAGGCCTGTATAATCAATTACTTCCATCAAGTTATTGTTATTCCATGTTATTGTTCGTTTCAAGGAGCATCTAATAATCCAGCCTCATATTTAAGACTCACAAAGTGGCCATAGGCAACAAGAAATTACACGCAGGTGAGTGAATGAACCAGCAGAGGAGAGTCGGAGCATTCTGTCTCCTCTCTGTGCCCAGCAGAGAAATGCAGTGGGCTACTGAAGAAAAGATGGAGCTCTGCCCCTCCCATGCCAGCTTCCAGCAGGCTAATAAAAATATTGCCAACTAGTAACTTGTAGGCTTATTTACACAGCTGTAATAAACAGCTTCAAAATGAAGAAGATCACCAGGAATGGACGGCGTCTTAAAACATAAGGGAGGAAATTCTTAAGAATTTATCCCTTTATTAAGTCTACAAGGAAATGGGTGCGTTTGCATGCAATGACAACCCATCCTAGCAATAAGTCACAGTGGGTTGGTTGTTGTGCAAACAACCCATGTTGCACGTGACAGATGATCGGGCTCACAGTGGGTTGTTCGCCCAACTATATAGTCTATATGCTTGTATAGTTTCCTGCTGAAAAGATTTTTTTTAACCTTTTCTAAATCCCACTTTTAAAAAGGAGGTTTACTTCTGATGCCTGTCAAAAGTAACTACTCCCATAAAGGGGGTGTGGAAGACCAGCATGAGTTGGTCTTCTGCGTGAGTTTGGCGCTTAATGGGTTAACCGGCACTGAGCTACAGCCCCTTCAAGCAAGTGTAATTGACTAGAACTCGTACACGGCAAAAAGGAAGCACAGGAGTCTATTCGCGGCAAGAATAGACGCTTTTTATTTACTATAGGTTAAATGGAGCGGAACTAATAGGCTTCTAGGAATACTATAATGTCAACAAGACCTGAGCGTGACCTCAGATTTATGAATGAACGGGTTCCCAGGCTAGCGTACTGCGGCAAAGAGTTACCTTAGATCTGAGACTCTACGCTGTTCTGATTCCAGCCTAACTCCGAGCCCGCCTGGCCCGGGGAAGAGAACTGCTTAACCCAGCCGGGGGCTGGCCGTGGATGTCGTCCGTGCACCCGTGTTCCCAACGACCCTCTTGGGACAGGGATTTTCTACTCCATCCTTCCCGCTCTCCCGCCCCTTGCTGGTCAGGTGGGCTTATTCCTGCCCCCTTCGTGTCAGGTGGGCTTATTCCGCCCCGGGAAAGGTGACGTGTTGCAGTTACTGGGATACTTTGCAGCTCTTTGAGACTGCCCTTTACCCCTGGGTGATCCATGGATCTTCTTGTGGATTCAGTTGATGATCCCTATTGTGTGCCTGTCTGGCCAAGACTGGTATCTCTGGTTTTCCCCCTGGTGAGGATTATGCAGACGGAGGTTGCCAGGGAAACTAAGTGGGGTCGTTTGGGGAAAACTGTGTTGGGGTTCATGTCACCGTGAGTGTGCAGGCTTTCTCCACAGGGGGTGTCTCGCACTTTTGCATGTTCCCGAGTACTTAGAATCTTGGGAACAAGTGCAAAAGTGAGAGTAACCATAGGACATGAAAGTGTCCCCCCCCCCCAAAAAAAAGAAGGGGGGAAAAGATGAGGATCTTGTTGTGAAGGGGGTGAACGAGGTGCCATCCCTTTCTCACAAGCTAAGATCACTCGCGCCTTGGTTATATTTGAAAGCTCGCCTTTTGACAGCTGTCAAATGGGACCGGGGGAGGGGGTTGCCTACAGCCTCTGTGGGGCAATGCCCAGGGTGGGTACCTGCTGGACTTTGCCAGCAGGTAGGTACCCCCCTGCACATTGCCCACCTGAGGCTCCCCATTCCCACACCCATGCAACTGTGGACATCCACAGTTGTGTAAGTACAGCAAAAAAATATTGTTTAAAAAATAATGTTCACAAATATTTGCAAACATTATTGGGTGCAATTTTTTTTTAATTGTTGGGCAACCACTGACAGCCCCTCCAAGGTGCAGCTTGGGCACTTTAAAGGAGATGTCAGTAGCTGTCAAAACGGGGATCGTAAAAACTGTTTTCATAGTTGGCTTTCACAATCTCCAGAGGAAAAAAAAGGGTAAAGTGAAAAAAAGGCTCAGCATTGCCCCCAAGAGCTGCTTGGACATTTTTGGGGCAGCTGGCACTGGTGGTCACCCAGGAGCCGCTTGGCAAGAGCAGCAAGGGTTTTTTGATGCTCTTGCCAAGTGAGTTACTAGCTGATCCCCGGTGCCCACGATGGGGTTGGTCACCTGGGGATTCATTCATAGATTCATAGATATAGAGTTGGAAGGAGCCTACAAGGCTATCGAGTCCAACCCCCTGCTCAATGCAGCAGGACACTAGAGGAGGGGGTCTCCCAGTGGTTGGTCACCTGGGTTTGGACGACACAGCAGCCCATCATGGGTACAACAACTCTAAAACAAGCCATGGGTTGTCCAGGTAGCTTGTTGACTCAAACAAGCCACCCTGTGGAAATTGGTCTGGGTTCACATGACATGACAAACTATCATGGGTAGCAATCCATGATGGGTTGTTGTTATGCAAACCCACTCAACATGTCTAATAATGTCAAACTACAACAAAGAAATATCTACATGGTCATTTAACTGTTTTCTCATTTTCAAAAACAACTGTATAAATGTTTTTATGAAAGTCTACCTTGAGATATTTTTAAATAAAATTCTTCCTTATTTAAGCATCTCAGTCTCACCATAGAGGCTCCACTTTCTATTGATTCATGTAGCTTTGAATAGATTTGACAGACTAAGACATTTCAAAGTCAATACAATTTAGACAGCAAGTTGTTTCCATTCTCTTGTTTCAATTTTTCCACCCAACAGTTCATATCAAGTGACTCAATAAAGAAAACCTGGCTATTTCTTTCACCATCTCAGTCAAAGTTCACTATGTAATTGGCATGTCCCTGCTTCCAAAAAGCCTCAGTTTATTTCCATGTAACCTGTTAAAACAGCATCCATTCCCTATGGGGCAATACTCTAAGCTGGTATTTTCAAATGGTGGATTAGTACCCAATGGTCTTTTAAAAATATATGCCCAACACTGTTGGTGGAAGGAAGAACAATAAAGCACAAGCAGCTAAAATAGTATTAGCTCTGATAAAAGGTGATTGTAAGAGTCGAGCACATTAAACACTCAGCATTGCTGAGATCATAGGATTACAGCTGGAAGGAGCTAAAAGGCCACCTAGTGCAAACCAGTGCTACAAGGAGGGGCAATCCATTCAGCCTTCTACATATCAGCCTACACAAATTAGATGACACTCTAGGATCAATGAGCTACATAAAAGCAGGCTACTGAGGCACTGTCATCACATCAACTCTTTGTTTACCAAGGCTAACTAGTGTCACTATTCAATCTTTTTAATATCCCAAACTACCAAAGCCAACAAGTATATTTCAGAAATACTAGAGCGCTACATGCTTTACATTCACTTCCCATTAGAGCAGAGGTTTTCTTTACAGATACTCATCTGTGCTCACAATACTTTCCAACTATGTAATCCCACCCTTCAACAAGGATACCACCTTTTCTGTCACCTTGGTGGTCTCCACGTTAGAGTTCTCAAAGCAACATGATGCCATTTACCTGGTGCGATCGGATGGGCACGCTGTTTACCAGACCCTCTGTGTCGGAGGGGGACTTCCGTGGAGCCTGCTTAACTGGAGACACCAAGCTCTCAGAGGTACTGCAGCTGACGGAGTGGCAGAGCAGAGTTTGCAGGACAACGTTCAAGAGGCAAACACAACAAAAAACAAAACAAAAACAAAGGCAAGTGATGGCAGGATGACGTGGCAACTTATGCCAAAGTAAAGGGTGATCTCAGTGAGTGACAGATAGCTCATACATCCTCTTCCCTACTTCTGCTCAATACAGACACTCCTACATCTCTTCTTATTCACAGGCATCCAATATAGCCTTAGGAGGGAAGAAAGCAGCCCTGCTAGAGGTCAACAGCTTTCACAAGAACTAAATTCTTGCTAATTGCTATTCCCAGTCACACTGGTGAACCTGTCAGAATCTAGGTGTGTAGTTCCTTGCCATATCTGTCTGAAGCATTGGGATTCACTTACAATAAGTGCACAGTTGAAGATTAATCCCTTTCTAACTAGGCAGGTGATTAATGCCTTTTTATGAATTACAACCTATTTGCAAGAGGCAGAACAGAATAGGTGTGTCAGGTTAAGACATTTTTATTCTCTCAGGCATTTTAATGATTTGAATTTTAACTACTGGAAGGATGCTGTATTTTAAACTAAATACTCAAAATGAAGTTGCCACTGCTTTTATTGTAGTTGTTCTATTATTGTTTGTTTTCATCTGCATTGGAAACCACCCTGAGATAAATTTTATGAAGGGTGGTACATAAATACCAGTCTGGAATGCCAGTCTGCATGTATACATACAAAACCCTGTCCGCTAATGTATTTATAAAAGAAGCCAAATTTATTTAGAAACTTGGGGAAAGGTTATTTGGAAAGGGCTTGAGTCTTGATATATATGTAAGCCATGCCCTTAAACAGGTGCTCTTCCCACTTCTACTTATACAAACAGGAATCATCCCAGAGATAGCTGCCTGTTGCTTTCAAAAGGAATAAGAAGCAGACTTTTCAAATTAAACTGAACACTAACTAAATACCTTCATAACTCCTAACACATGCACACACTTGAGGGACTGCATGTAGCTTAAACAGTAAAAGTCCACTTCTAGAGAGGCAACTGGTATCAGTGAAGTGGTAGCAGGATGTGTGTTCTTAACGCTTTCCCTGCTGGGTTTCAAATGCACATTTGCCCAACATGCATGCGTTTGGAGCTATACAGGGGGAAGACTCTGGTAAAACTCCCCTTTTCAACTTCACTGACCCTGATCCCCCTGGAAGTGGCTTTTCCTATTCAAACAGTGGCTGGCTGGTCTAAACATTTAGCTTGGCTCTAACAGGGAAATACCAAATTCCCTCCTCAGTTAATCTCCTTCCCCAATATGGTGCCCTCCATATGTTTTGGACTATACCTCCCATCAGCCCCAGCCAGCATGGTCAGTGAACTCAGGGATGATGGGAGTTGTCCAATACAGAGCACTGCATTGGGGAAGGGTGCACTAAACACTTTCCCCCCTATACAGCACATACATAGCATGTACAAATACACATGGATCATGACAGTGTGACAATGACATTAAGCAGAATGCAATTCCCTGCAAGCCATTATTTCCCTCTTATCCAACAGGAATATTTGAACATTAGAAAAGCAGACATATGAGATACACAGCAGTACACAGGGAAATACAGTACTGAGAAAAAGATATTTCAGTACCAGTAAATGGGTTCCCAGTCTTACTGGGATTGTATCATAGCACATAAAGTGGTCAAGGGACAAATAAAATGTCTGGAGTTCATTCCAAGAATTCATGCAACTTTGTACTGGATCTAAAAATAACACTGAATTAAATGCCTCTGCATAGAGAATGTTCATTTATTTACTGAACACAACATGATTTTCTCGCCTCACGGTGTACAGAGTCCAAATCCCTCACATTCATTCATGCACATGAGTTTGCTGCCAGGCGGTGGGGTACTAATTCTGAAGATAAGTAGCATTGCTGCCACAATTGAATAAATGAGACAACAAAACTCAAGCAGTGGATGAGATGTGCTGCCCCTTCACCAACAGTCTACAGAACAGAATTCCAGCACGAGTGATGGAGTTATGTTAGCCGGGTAGTCAGCAAGGGAGGCAGAAATGTGTACACACACACGCGCGCACACACACACACACACACACAGAGTACCAAAGAGCAACCACCAATGTGATTAGTTACCATGATATATAGTGGGACTGGAAGAGGAGACCCAGCCCTGTTACATTCCCAATCTTGCGTCTATATCGGGATCTCTGTAAGGAGAGGAAGATAAGAGCAGGATCCGATCCCAGCACACCAAGACAGAAAGGAAAAAACCAAAATGTCAGAATGAGAACAGAAGTTGTGATACTGCCATGCAAGGGTTCCCACCACCACCACCACCACCCCAAATCAATCCATTATATCACTAGTGTTAGTTTCATTTAGAAATTAGACTAAGAAAATATTTGGCCCTAATCAGTAATTACAGCACGCACACGCACACGCACACACATCTTGCCACTTAGTAACCAGCAGAAACACAGAGTTGGTGTAGTCAGTGAAAGCAACATTATCCATTTTTACCTTGTTGGGTTATGGTTATAGCAGAAGAATAATTTAGTGCAAATCTATTATCCCAAACCCTCAAAGTAGCTGTCAATAATAACACACTGGACAGAGTTAATTACTTGTATTAGGGCTCTGGGGTCCTTGGGTTCAAATCAGTGTAAGCTGCCTTCAAGCGGTTATGGAAAGAGCACATGCAGAAAGGAAACTAGGCTTTCCACACTGAATACTGAGCTTACACAGCAGACCTCACTGCACTCAATCTTACCGCTGATCTCTACTGCAACCCCTCTCTAAAATCGCCAGCTGAAAAGGAGATACAGTGGAAGAAGTGGCCAATTAAACACATCCCATCCAGAATTTGGTTGGGATTTTTTTAAGGCTTTATTGATAGCATTCACTGGATCTATAAAAAGCAGGGAAGAGTTGGGTAGTGAAATGATAACTCCCCATAGAATGTATGTGTGTCCATTTCTGTGTGCACACGGGCTGTATTTCTGTTGGGAGTTAAGTGATAAAGCAAAGGAATAAAGTCCCACCACCACTTCATAAAGGAAGCAAAACATTTCGTGATATTCCAGAAACCCTGGATCAAAGCTCTATATTCTACCGGGGTGGGGGAATCTAATAAAAGCTCCTCAAAGCAAAATTAAGAAGGTACCATGTTTGCAGCAACAACAAAAAAGGGAGTCATGCAGATGGTGAAGCCAGAGAAGATAGTAGAGGGACTGTTTTCCCAAAGCTGGGGTTGGAAACCTCTGGCAAGCAGACTGTTGTAAAGGCGTTGGCAGCCACACCCCAAACCCAGAAATAAAATTGTGCAATCCAAGGTGTGGAAAGTGTCCAGCGTTTACCTTCATTCTCAGAGCTGCAAAAGCCCCTTATTTGGGGGGGGGGGGAGAGAGAGAGTAGGATTACCTCTCCGGACAAATTTGTGCTAAACTCTTCCTCGTACACACATAAAAGGGGCAATGTATATGCACAATGAAGTTAACAAATTAACAGTCAGTGGGGGGGGGGGGGGAGTGTTCCCTACAGTCAATTTAGTACTGCAAACAAAATATACATGAACAATTCCCATTCAGGTTCATTTACTCTGACCTGTTTTTTTTTTAACCTAAAGAAATTAGCAGAGGAATATCTTACCCAGAATAATGCTTTTTAGAATTCTTCTTTCTGTACACGACACACACAATAAGAGTGATGAGCAAAATTAAACCCAGAACTCCAAGAATGGCTAGCCCTGCCACAAGGGCAATGGGAAACACATACAAGTTACCTGAGGAGAGAAGGAAAGTGTGCTTCATTTTTAAATTGGTCAACATATTACATATTATTCCCTTTGAATTTTAAATACATATATTAAGGGTGCACCTGCATTAGCATCTGTATCTTTGTTACTCTTTTAACATACCAAACCTGAAGTGAAACTCATAAGCATAAGTTTCAGTAACATTTTTCAGCCCACGAAATACTTTACAATTAATCTCACATTTATCCTAACAGCAGCCCCATGAAGAAGATGAGGCTGAAAGTAAATGGACTTGCCTAAGATGACCCACCAGAGGCCAGTTCTCACTTCATTGTTTTGTACTCTGCTGTCCATACCAGGGTACAAAATACATAAGCCTCTTGTCAAGTGTGAAATGTATGCACATAATATACAAGGCAGTGCATGTCCTTTAAAATTCTCAGAAGCATCAATCAGGAAACTATTGAGTCCTTGCTTCCACGTATTTTAATGGAGCATGTGCCCATTTTTACATGCACACCCAACAAATTTGAGGAGTTCGCTCAATTGTAGACATGGATGCCAACAGGCAGATAGTTTATGGAGAATAGGCCAGATGAGACAACTGGAGCGGGAAGAAGGTGTCAAGGACGCACATGCACAGCATGGCTCTGAAGTGTACATAGAGCTACTGGTGTCAGAGACAAGTACACATGTACAATAGGTAGGCAATTGCATTAGAACATGAGCCACCATGTTTTGCACCAACTGAGGCTTCTCAACAGCCCTATAAGCAACATACAACTCAACCTCAAGTGAAGTAAGAGAACAAAGACCCTTACACATGCTAACTTTAGTTCAAACATTCCAGATCTCCTCCAATTCTTGAACAGAAGGCCAGCCCAATTATCTGGTCAGTCAATGCCTTAATCAGAATGATAATACACATAAGCTAAAATAATTGATAGTCATTATTGCTTACTTTATTTATTTAAAGTCTTTTTCATCCCGCACCTCAGTCAGAGAGGTTCCTGGAGTGCCCTATATATATTTAGGAAACAAGACAGTCCCTGCCCACAACATGCAAGGAAAAGGGAAGGAGGAGGGAAGGGGGGGGAATTTAAGACTTTCAGCAGGGCTGGTGGATTAGCCCCGCCTCCCACTCTCATCTCCCTCAGTTCAGCCTGCTGGAATGGCTGCTAGTGGTTGCAGTTTTATTAGATTGCAACATCTTTCCAAAGTATATCTCACTCAAGGAGAAAAGTAGCTATTGTCTCTTGGCAGACTGTACTTCAGAACACCAGAGCAAAGGGAAATTTATACTGGGGCCCAAGATTCATAAAAGAACAAAGGTATGTTTCTCAGATGTACCACATTCCATTTTCATGCTAACAGCTATAGGACTATCTGCCAAGAATGCCGTCTTATTTTCTATTTGTAAACCTCGTTTGTGCAGAAGTTATTTTAGTGACTACTTCACTCGTATGGATTCCCTTCTCAGAGAGACTTGCTAAAGGACTTTAAGCTTTATTGGCTGGACTTGGGTTTGGTTGCCAGGTGTAAGCTCTTACCTGAGAATGAAGTTTTATCTTTTATTTTACTTGTTCTTTAATTTGACAGAAAATTGTCTTTCTTTTCAGAAATTTTTTTTCAGTAACATACAGAAAATCTATGTAAGAACAGCGAAAACAACATTCCTTTAAGCAAAAATGACACTAACTGCAATGTTTTTGTTAAGTAGAGCAATTGCAGCAAAATAAATCATCACATAGAAGAGGCGTTCCAACTTCCAACCGCCATCATCATTACCTGTACCTTTCTCCACAACTCTGAGTTTGATTTCTCCTGGTGTGACAACTATGTCTGGAGGGTTCTTAACATCACAGATGTAAGTGCCATTGTCTTGAAACTGCATGTTTGCTATAGTAATAGATGCATCTTTCTTGTTAAGGTCTCCAGCCCAGCTACTTCTGTCCTTAAATTGTGTAGTCTTCCCAGGATATTCCTTCCCATTGGAATAATAGAAGAACTGTAATCAGGAACACAAAATAGTATGCAGTTTTAAAACCCTATTTTCATCCATTGCATTACCACATCCACTGAACTTCTCCAATACCCAACTCTGGTCCACAGCATATGGCATTTGAATTCCAGTGTTCTACCACACCATCCACAAGGATGCAAATTTTCATGAGTGAAAGGGGGGGGGGGTCTAGCCACTTGAAAAGATCAAGGAAGCATCTACTGTAGAGTGACACAAGGGGAGGTCTGAGTTTAGCTACAAGTGGCCAGCGTGAGACCTCCTTCTGCCCCACTCAACCCAGCTTCCTGTTGCACTCAGATCTCTACTGGACCTATCACCACCACCACCAAAAGTTTTGTCCTACCCTGCTAACCGAGCACAAGTGGCACTGGTTCAAACAATCCCTCACCTGAAGAAGACTTGCCAGTTAAGCATTTAGAGCATAAGCAGAAGGACCATCCTTGAGGACAAGCAGAATATGATCACCATTGTGTGATGTCATTGCAATGCAGCAGTCGAACAGGAATGAAAGTGAGCAGGAACAGACAGGCATGAAATACCAGGAAAATGTGTGATCTCTCGAGTCAAAGGCTGTTATTCAAATATAGTCTTACTTCAATCATCATCTCTTACCGACACAGAAACCGATGATCCCTCTGCTTGGAAGCTCCAGGCAACAGACGCTGCACTGCTGATCACTTCCGTGGATGTAAAGGTGCACTGAAGCTTTGCCTCTGTCCCATTCGCCACAGAAAGTTCTGCCGGTGTGTATACCTCCACAGCTGAAACCTGGACTATCAAGAACATCACAGGAATCAGAATACAGGATCCTTTAAAAGCAATACAGTATGAAATGCTAGCATCATACCAAAGAGTGAGGCAACGATATGCATAAAGAATTGAATGATCCAAAAGAAGTGTCCTGTTCATACCAAGATAGGCAGCTCCTAAGCCATTTAGAGCTTTAAAAGGTCAAAACCAATACCTTGAATTGAGCCCGGAAAACAATTAGCAACCAGTACAGAAGGACTGTGCCAAACAACTAGCAACCAGTGTGAACTGTGGGAGCAAAGTGTACTTCAACACATTTCCTGTACATCTACGAAGTGTATAAGCTCACTTAAACTTTTGGAGGTTAGCTTCGTGGCTACCAGACAGGGACTTTCTCTGCAGTGGGGCCGCACCTGCTGAATTCCCTCCCCAAAGTCACCCAGCTTCTTCTTCACTAGTGAAAAGCCAATCAGCCCTTATGAGTAAGAGTTAGAACTGGGAGCTTTCTGAAGCTCATCCACAGCAGGTGTACTAACAAGTAAGCAAACCAACCACCCAGGGGTTGAGGGAACACAGTAATATCAAGCAGGGGATATAAAATTCTTACAGTGGGAATGTTATGTCCTGCTTTGGCACGTCCATATGTTCTGCTCCATCTTCACAGAACAGAACGCAACACAATAGTACTGAGGTAAGAGACACGCTATTCCCATGGTGTGAACGGTGTTTCCTATCTCAGTGCTGTTGTGATAGGCTTTTCTGTGATCCATACACTCATGGTTAAAATATTTAAACATCTGCAACCAAAAAAGCCCCACAAGTTTTTTCTATGATGCATAGTAATCAAGTTGTATAGAAGCTTCTATGATATAGTTGCAGAACTTTTCATGGTACAAAAAGCCACAAACCTACCAAGAAATCATCAGTAAGCATCCCCCAGAAATTCACATTTAGACTGCAATCCTATACACACTTACCTGGGAGTAAGCCCAATTGAACTCAGTAGGACTTACTTCCAAGTATACAGCATAGGATTGTGCTGTCAGATAGTTATATGGATTATATGGATTCTCTGGCCTGATTCAGACATAACATTAAACCACAGTTTAATGCACAGGGATAGGGAACCTCTTTCAGCCCAAGGGCTGAATTCAGTTTGAGAAACTCTCAGGGGCCACATTCCAGCGGTGGGCAGGGCCAAAGGCAAAAGGGGTGGGACCAAAAATACCATCATACTGTAGCTTAAAGTTCTTAGTGCCAGTAACTAAGCCTTGGGAGAAGCATTTCAACCTTTTAGAATGGGGGGAAAACTGCACAAAAGCCAGGAAACCACCAAATGATCAGTGGTTGGGGCAAGGGGGTATGGCCGTCTGGGAACTCTGGACATGTGGATTTGGCCTCCAAGAGGGACAGATTTGGCTTCTGGGCCTTAGGTTCTCCACCTGTGGTTTAGCATTAGACGAACAAGCAACAGTGAACCTCAGGCTCACACACTTCCCTGCTCCCTTCTCCTCCAGCACAGCCACAAGGAAAAAAATTGTTAGCAGCTGCATCCTGGTTTAAACTCAGTGGAGTTTCCCATTCCATACACATTGGGAACTCTGGTTAATTTAAACTATGGTTTATTGTAGAACTTTTTTCTGTCTAAAAGTGCACAGGATTGCATCCTTAAGAAACAAAAATTAAGCCCATCTCTGTCCCACTCTAGCCTAAGGAAAAGTTTGCAATTAAGCCCATGAAGTCCAGCCAGGCTATTTTCCCCACAACACTGTACATATAAGCTGTCACCATCAGCTCATTTCTTCTGCAGCCTACTGGAACTGCCTGCTAAACTCTGAACTGCCCAAGGGTAGAGTACTCTTTAAATACATGGGATTCTTCTCCAATACACTACAGTAGGAAGAATAGATAGACTTGACAGAATGAAACATACTAGAACTATACAGGCCTGTGGCTCACGCTGGCTCAGCTTGTCTGAGCATGGAAAGCTAAGTAGGGTCAGGCCTGGTTGTTACTTGGATGGGAGACCCCTCCTCTAGTTTCCTGCATTGAGCAGGGGGTTGGACTCGATGGCCTTGCAGGCCCCTTCCAACTCTAGAATCTATGAAATCTATGACCCCCTTTCAAGTAAAGTTTCAAGAGAAGAGAGCCATGTACTAAAATACACATTTTAGTACATAGGAATATCCATGATAAGTAGTGAGGAGGAATGCTCATGAGTATGTACCGGTAGTCCAGCGCCTCTGCCCCCTGAATGTGCTTAGTGTAAAGGCAGCCTCTGAAGTCTTTATCTAAAGCCCAGAAGATCCAACCACCTATGAATACTTTTCAGTACTTATCTTCTTCACAATAACCATGTGAAGGGAGTAAGCTGAGAAAGAGTGACTTGCACATACATCTCTCCACTAAGCCTACTGGCTGATTATGAATTTTATGTATAATTTTATCACACTTGTCCTTTAAACTTAATTACCCAAGAATATTATACAAGGAAGAATAATAACTGCTATTTATTCCAGACTACAAGGGATGTAGTTCCAGACTACAAGGGATGAGGGTAAAGAGAGTTACTACACTGTATTAGTCTTCCCACACATTTTGCCTGGAAGCCTCAAAACTCTGGTGCACTGATTAACACAATGATGAAAGTGTGGCTGTATTTGATTTATCACCCGTCAGTACTATCTGGAGTAGAGCTGTACAGGCTCCAAGAAGCTGTAGGATTGCAAAGTAAATACAATTTACTATGAGTGTATCGAAAGACCAAGTTAATTCCAACAATAAAAAGCCTCTTTAAGTGGAAGTTTTAAAGAGCTGAAGTTAAAGACTGCAGATTTGGCTCCAAACAATGATCTGGAGGGATGCTCAAGGCAGCCTTTCAGAAGAGACCTGTCCAAGTTGGACACCAGCCAAAGAAGATTGCAACACAACACAGCTCCTCCATAAGCGTATGTTTGCAAGCAGACATTTCTCAGCAGTCTCTCTGTGCTCAGTGTTAAGTTAGCAAAGCCAGAAAATGCATCAAGTCCTGACAGACAACAAACTTATTATTACAGTCACTGGAAAAGATGACATCCAGCTGGTGGACACAGATCCCACATGAATAATGGATATTTCATGTCTAAACTTTGATTAAGCCCATTATCCTTAACATACTGTACTGAAGCAGAAAGGAAATCAATGCCTTCTTTTCCTCACCATGATCTTGTTTCTTCATTAAAATAAAACTTTAAAGTACTTTGGGTCCTGATTTTCTCTAAAACGGAAATTGCTAAGTAGTTGGGCTCCAGTGGAAACTTGTCAAGAAAAATAGTTGCAGTATTTCAGTTTCTGTGTATTTCATATGTAGACAACCTAGTACCTCTGAATGTTTTGGACAACATTCATTAGCCTCAGTCAGCATGGCCAACAGAAAGGGATCATGGGAGTTGTAGTTCAAAACATCTGGAGGGCACTAGGTTGCTAGGTCTACTGCAATTATAAAGAATTTACAAGAGATATTGAAAGGACAAACAAACAAAGAAGGCTTGCTTAAAGTATGTTCTTCAACCCATGAGACACATCAGTCCACTTAACTTCTCCAATCAGCCATTAGGTTGAAGCACCTGTTGCTTCCATTGTCTGCCAATGGAATCCCCAGCCACCATATTGTCTTTCCACCTAAGGCAGCATCAGGACTGGACTGAAGTACTGCAGAAGCAGTGGGTACACAGGAAAGGCAATGGACATGAGTGGCAAGTCAATGGAACACAGGAAGCTGCTTCATACAGTCAGACCACGAGTCCATCTAGCTCAGTATTGTCTGCACAGATTGGCAGAGGCTGTCCACAGTTTCAGACCAAGTCTACCTCTGGTGCCATTTCCACAATGGTAGTTACATCTAGTTTAAAACAGACCCAACCATACTATCCTTATGGCTTTCTCTAACCCAATCCAAGCACCTCCAAGATACAGTGCTTGTTTGGTACATCTGCAACTACAGATCTGGAGCGCAAGAGCCATTTTTCAGTCAAACAAGGTACAGAGAGGAAGAAGCAGCAGGAAACTAAATCACACGATCCTTGAGGAAGGAAATACCAGCCTTATTGCATGAATGCCTCTGGTCCAGCATTTTCTGTGGCATTCATCTGGTGCCCTTTAGTGGGATTCATGTGACTCAGCATCCCCTACATGAGCACTTCAAAGTCCTCACTCACAGGCAGTGGGCAAGACCCTGAACAGACTTTAATAGTCCCAACACAGAAAAGCTGCTATACAAATATAAGAATGAATACTCAAGTGGCTGAACAGTTCCTGTTGACTTTTATCCTGTAACCCCAGGGCTAGTTCAAATAGTCAGCATTTGTGTTTCAAATGAAACTATAAAATACAAGTCAAGTTTCTAAATGTGATTATTGTTGCAGGGAAGCAGGAAGCCTGTTCCTTAATGAAGAGAGAGGACATGTCTTTGTGTGCCCTGGGGTGAGGAACCCTTAAGTGGAAGGCTACATCCCATTGGTAGAAAGCTGTTGGGAGCTGCACAGTGGGTGGGGGCCAGAGCCAAAAGTGGATGGGACACCAATTCTCTCTCTCTCTCTCTCTCTCTCTCTCTCTCACTCACTCCCACACACACACACACACACACACACACACATCCATTTACACATTTTCCTTGCCCTCATTCACACTTTCTTACACATCTTCTACACACACACACACACTTGCCTTCCATTCAGCTTTTTTGTGCTGGGCAGGGAAAAAAGAAATGCCACAGCAAGAAATGAATGATCTGTTCCTCAACTGGAAAGTAGTTTGCTTTCCTTCCATGCTGTGGACACTGAGGAAGTTTTCCTTTCTCAGTGCCCAGTATGGAAACAGAGCTATTGTTTCTTCCATTGGCAGCTCGCTTGGGCAGAGCAAGGCAGCTCACTTTGGAGGCAAGGCTGCATCCCAGATGGGAACCCTTCTGCGGGCCAGATGTTCCTCACCCCTAGTAGGTACACCCTGACTCCTGCAGAGATAAAGAGGAAGGAGCCTTCACTCTTGCCTTCGCTAGCAGATGACATCATGATGCAATTGTAAAAGGGAGACCACTCCTTTTATACAGATATTCTCAACTTTATGGCATATTTAGTGTGACCGGCCAGATGGGTGATTAACAAATGTAATAAATAAATAAATTTAGCTGAGGTCAAAAAGCGCATATTGATATATGCGTATGCCAGTTCCCAGGATACCAACATTTACATCCACAAGAAGAAATGGAACTAAGGGCAGGCATATGTAGGAAGGGGCTGCCTCTGTTCTCAGTGGCTCCTACCAAATTCTACGAACAAAGACGACAGGCTGGAAGGTGAGCCATAGTTGTGAGAGGACAAGTCTGCCCAGATATTTGGGTCACCAGGGGAAGAGGCAAATTTAGACTTCGCCTAATATATATCCTTTACTTCCCCAAGTATCTGCCATTCACTCTTATGTGGGGAAAAGAATTGAACTTGGGGACCATGCTGCAGTGGCAGAAAAAACCCTGCCAATCACTCCTCACAGTAGGTATGTTGGTTCATAGGGAATGTGGTGCACACACAGTGAACCTGTGCTAACACACTCCATTGTTCCCCAGCCCAGCCATCCCTACAATGTATAGGCCCTTCCTCCATACATAGATTCATAGACTCATAGGATCATAGAGCTGGAAGGAGCCTACAAGGCCATCGAGTCCAACCCCCGGCTCAATGCAGGAAACTAGAGGAGGGGTCTCCCATCCAAGTAATAACCAGGCCTGACCCTGCTTAGCTTTCCACGCTCAGACAAGCTGAGCCAGCGTGAGCCACGGACCTGTGTACATCCCATCTGTTAGGACAAATATGCACTTTACTAGTTTTTAAATATTGTTTTAATCATTACAACATTTGCATTCCACCCTGTCTCCAAGGAGCTCAGAGATACAGGGTCCCTTTAGTCCTCACAACAACCCTGCAAGGTAGGTTTGACTGAAAGATAGTGACTGGCTCAAGATCATCCAATGAGCTTCATGGCCCCCAGTTTTCTGAGTCCTAACACTCTAATCACTACACTTTTCTTGCTCTCTAAAATAGGTGGTCAATTGGCAATATTTTACCTTCCAAATAATGACCAGGTTTTAGAAATAAGGAATGGGGGTGGGGGAGGGGAAGCTAAGTAAGTTGTTTGGTTTTTCCCTGCTCTGAGTACTGTTTCTTTTTGTGTGCTTTCCAGATAAATATGAGCTCAGCTCCTAACTCATCACTCAAAATTAGGAATACGGTACCTACCATAGTTTAACCTAGACCTCAGTAGCTAGATAGGTGACAATGTTATTGTCCATTACAAGCAACAAGTTACAGTCTGTTACTTCACCAACACTTAATCAAATACAAAAAACAAACATTTACAGAGAAATCCTAAGGCAGTTGGGAGGGGAGGTCTGTGGCCGAGGAACCAGCGCTTACTAATCCTGCTGGCTCATGCCAGCATGGACAAAAACTGGGAAGGATCATTTTCTCCTCCACCGTCGCCTCCAATGGTAGGTTACTTACTATGACAGTTCTCAAGCTAGAACTGCTTATAGTTTTCATAGCCTAATTTTTCGTGTACATATTCCTTTCCTTTTTGTTGAAATACAGGTCTGGCTATGGAATTTGTTATGTACTCTGTGGCTAGATTTTGAATGGGAGCCATGTTAAATGCTTGGGAATTTGTTGCCATATTAAAGCTACAACATTCAAACTGAAGGTCAGTGAAAAGATGGAACCATTCGGGTCTTTATTAGCTTCTTAAACAAGTGAATCCTCCCTTTCCCAATTCTGTTTTGCAACATCCACAAGCATTCTCTGTAATAATGACAGATCTTCTGAACAAGGATACACGTAACTAGAGAAAGCACTGGTTTCAGTACTCTGAATGTCCTGAGTTTCGCAAATCAAAGAGAAATACAGCAAGATCTATCCACACAAACTGAATACAAGTGAAAGTTATGAAGGTGATAGACCGCAGGTTCATAATCTATATGATTTCATAATACACAGTGAAATGTGAGCACTGCGTAGTACAATGCATCCTTTTGTATGTGAAAACTGACATAAAACTATCTTAATAAATACAAAATACCAAAGACTACAATAAAATGAGTAGCATGTCAGCCTTGCAAATAAGTGCACTAAGTTTACTAGCCTCTGGGATATATACATGCATACATACATATATTTACTAGCCTGTCTGTCCACATTTACCTATGTATTTGTACCCTACAATTTTTTTAAAATTTGAATTGGAAGTTAGAATCTCCAGAAACCAGATCAACAATTAAGGCAAAAATCGCTGGCAAGCTCTCCAGCTATTGGGCAAGTTCGCACAACAAGACAACTCACCCTGCGAATAAGCTACACAGTTTGGGTTGTTCGCAGCACAATCCACAGTGCTCCCAACAG
The DNA here is from genome assembly GCA_021292165.1 of Shinisaurus crocodilurus. Taxonomy (NCBI): domain Eukaryota; kingdom Metazoa; phylum Chordata; class Lepidosauria; order Squamata; family Shinisauridae; genus Shinisaurus; species Shinisaurus crocodilurus. The sequence continues at coordinate 240,461,685 of CM037878.1, read as the reverse complement.
ACGATTGGGCTCACTGTGGCTTGTTATCCCACTCCTTCCCTCTTGGTCTTCCAGCCTGTATTGCAGTGTCCCTCATGGAACAACCCATCTTGTCTCCCCCATTCCCACTCCAATTGTGACCCCTTTTCGTTGACCTCCATTGTTTTTCTTCTTTTTCCAGAGCTTCAAAAAAGCGCAGTTGGGGTCATTGTTGAAAAAACTAGGAAATTTGCATTTTTTTAAAAAAAACCAGGGAAATATACGCAGATTTCAAGGTTGGGAAGTAAATGGCAGGGAATTATAACACAAGTTTCCCATACAGCTACTTCCCAGCCATGAAATCTGCATATATTTCCAGTCTATTTACTTCCCAGCCTTGAAATCTGCATGTATTTCCCTTTAAAAAAAAAAAAAGCGCAAAATTTCCCAGAGGTTTAAACATCCCTTAGAGGTGGCAGAACCAGACGGCGCAAATAGGGAGCTCCCTTCAATGTGGCCCCATTCAATCCATCCCATTCAGCCACCTTCTAAAGGTTTTTTGACAGCTGTCAGGAAATCGCAGTAATGACTCCAAAAAAGAGCCACAAAAAGGAGTGGCCTTAAGATCTCCCCTTTCTGGACTAGCTGGAGATCAGGGAAGTATCGAAAAGGTGGAGGGCACTGAGAAGTGTCAGTTCAACACTAGAAATCAAGAGGATTACATTGCTAAGGAGAAAATCTTAAGCCTACCCCCTTTTGGTGCACCTACTCTGCCACTTTTTTCCCTTTGTCAGTGCTTTCTAATTGACAGCTAGGCAACTGAAAGCTGTCAACTGTTCGCAACTTAGCCTATATTCAGTCTCACCTCAATCTGTTAGTGTTTGACAGCTGAAACTGACAAGGGCATTGACCAGGAAAGACTACATGTACATACCAGAAAGCCGTAAGAGCGCACTTGCACAACTACAAAAGACTGACAATTTTTAAAAAATATATGAAAACATTTGTGCACATTTCTGGGGCCATTTTTTTAAAAAAGAGGTGGTGAAGCAGCAACAGTCACTTCAAAGTGCCCCTTGGGCATCGGTGGAGGGGCTGTCACTGATGGCTGCATAGGTGAGATTGTGAAGAGCAGCAAGGGGTTTTTGACATTCTTGCTGAGTGGCTTGCTAGCCGATCCCTGTAACCCAAGACCTAATTGCTCTGCTGGGTTCGGACAACACGGCAACCCACCATGGTTCAAACAACCCCTAAAACAAGTCAAGGCTTGTCAGGGTGGCTTGTTTTCCCAAAACCAGCCTAGATTCAGATGACATGGCAAGCCACCATAGCTAGTTACCCATGATGGGTTGCTGTGTTGTGTGAACTAGGGATGTGCACGGAGCTCGATTGGAGGGGTGGAAGTGGGGCAAACTCGCCCTGCTCAACCCCCCAAGCTGCGCACGACTTACCTTTCCCTGGCTTGGCACAAGTCCCCGTGAGGGGAGCCGGGGAAAGGTACTTCCGGGTGCCCGGCGCTGCATTTTTTTAGGTAAATACCAGGGGAAACTACCTTAAAATGGCTGTGATTTACTACTCGCGAGTTTTAAGGTGGTTTCCCCTGGTATTTACATAAAAGATGCAGCGCCAGGGACCTAGAAGTGACGTGCCAGGCACCTGGAAGTCCGCTGAGCGCCTCGCTGCTGCCGCAAAATGGATCACACGGTGGGGGTGCCTTGCCGAGTGCCCGACGAGATGGGGTACGTGGAATTCATCCATCCCTAGTGTGAGCCGCCATTGCCTACAACAGCCTTCCCCATCCCGGTGCCCTCCACTGGCCATGCTGGCTGGGAATGATGAGAGCTGTATTCCCACATATCTAGAGGGCACCACACTGGGGATAGCTGGTCTACAATAATTTGCAATGGAATCTGGAAGAGGTTAATCTCTTCATCCACACACTAGAAAATAAGGGCACCTCCATTTTCATATTGAGCGAATAGGCTCTGAACTGCTGACATACATATGATCATTTGGAATATAAGGTCTTATTTTCAAATGATCTTCTAACCATTCAGTACAACTCATGTAAGATCTCCTTATGAGTCCCAATTGGCTTCCATTTTGGCACTGTTGATGCCACAAGTAACAATTAACTTTCATAGACCAAGATGGAAGAAGCCATGATGTTTACAGCTAGTAGACATTACAGGATTGTATAATTAGTCCAAGGCATTTCAAATTTTGATCAGGGGATAATGGGCAAGTCACTTAGGCTGCAGCTTAGAGGTTCCCTTAAGACAAGGAAAACATTCCCTGGTGAAAAGTTTTCTCATAATACTACCAAGGACTACAGATAATGGGTACAAAAGGGATATAGAATCACTACTACTTATTCTAGGACACCCAGGCCAGTATTTTCTGTTAGAAACACTAGGCTGCCTAAATGGAGTAAACAAGAATAATGTCCAGTCTGATGTTTGTTTCAGAGTTCATATTACATAGGCTTGGGGGGCGGGGGGGGCTGGAAGCAAATCCGACAGACACCATTGATAAAGACACAGGACAAGATAAGCAGTACACATACAGATAGCAACAGTCCAAGTGAGGACAATAAAGTAATTTCCTAAATCATGCAACAAAGTTTTATGTTGCTTTTTTGACTGAGCCTTTACTCCAGGTCTAATTTGACACAAATCCATTTAGCCAACAAAAATATTTTCTAGAAAAGGCTGTTTTATTTCAGGCAAAACTAGTCATGAAAAAAACATATGCGCTAATTTAGTACCAATCACATTCAATTCACAAACTAAAATGACATTGGTTTAGGCAAAGACCCTTCCCTGCTGGATCTGCTGCTGCTAACAGGAAGTCAGCAGTACAATATTGTCAGTAGCGTACAAGGAACCCCATGTCAGCAGTCTGCTTACTCCTGACAATGTCATCAATAAAAAATGCATCAGATGAGAGTTTGAAGTTTGTATGTTGAAAATATGACATCAGTTAGTGGGCTCTTTACACCAAGTTTGCTAAATTGCACCAGTGCTCCATTGAGCTAGTATTGCAAAATTGTGGAATATGCTGAGATACTGAACTAGTCTAGTCTAGCATGAAAATTACAAAACAGAGCATGAAGGTCATGGGGCAATTTTTAGCAGCTCCACACAGCAAAGATCACTGTAGTTTGCAACAAGTATTTGTTGACTTCCATGCATGTAGGTAAGGTAAAGGGTCACCAGCCAGAAGCTTTTTTTCTCTCAATGTCAAGTGGCAGGAAAGAGGCAGGGAATAATTCTTTCAAGCCCATTATTCACTTGGTCTGGGAAAGGCTTTTCCTGGATGAACATACTGTAGCTACATTTTTCACCAACATAGCCTTCCTATTAACAGTTAACCTTTACTACACCCACTACAATTGCCACTATTACTTTAGCAAGCCATCCTTTCACCTTGTTGTCCTTAGGCTATAACCCATCTTTGCAGAATGTGCCCTGTAAGTGTTTATTTATTTATTTATTATATTTATGCCCCGCCTTTTTTCCTGCAAGGAACCCAAGGCGGCTTACATAATCCTCCTCCTCCTCTCCATTTTATCCTCACAAAAACTCTGTGAGGTAAGTGATTTATTCATTTATTTATTATATTTATACCCTGCCTTTTTTCCTGCAAGGAACCCAAGGCAGCTTACATAATCCCCCTCCTCCTCTCCACTTTATCCTCACAACAACCCTGTGAAGTAGGTTAGGCTGAGAGTCTGGGCTGGGCCAAAGTCACCCAGTGAGTTTCATGGCAGAGCAGGGACTAGAACCCGGATCTGTGAGGGCTGTTTAACCCTCAAATAGCCCTTGCAGGCTGGGGTCAAACAACATGACCTGGTCAGGGGTTGCATAGTCATAATGGAAGCTGCTCGAGGGTAAATTAACCCATGATGGGTTGTTGTGTTGTGTGAACCAGGTCAAAGTGTTGAGTAGCACAATTGTGCTACATTACTCAGTCTCTTTTAATGTAATGTTAGCACCTCAGCCGCACTATCACCACTAACCAGGCCTGTGGCTCACACTGGCTCAGCTTGTCTGAGTGTGGAAAGCTAAGCAGGGTCAGGCCTGGTTATTACTTGGATGGGAGACCCCTCCTCTACTTTCCTGCATTGAACAGGGGGTTGGACTCGATAGCCTTGTAGGCTTCTTCCAACTCTATGATTTATGAAATCTATGAAACAACTTGTCAGTCAGAAAAGCAGCTAAGTTTACTATCAGTCAATTCATATGCTCAGTATTTTTCCAGTAGTTCTTCAACTTGCAGAAACAATACAAGACTAAAAGCCCTTTTCTTCCCCAATACAAATTATATATTTATACTAGCAGAGATGCATAGACAGGTCAAACATGTGTGTGTGCACACAGACATACCCCTTAATTGTTACTTTTGGGGTAATTTCTCTCCTCTTGTCTCAACATGTGTAGTAGCTACAGATATTGCTCATGTTTCTGGGAGATCAGAACATTTAGCTGACAGGTTTGATGTGGGGCAAAAATAATAATAATCTAGATTCATAGACTCAGCCAGTTTTCCTAGAAGTTATTGAACAGGAAGTGGGAAAGAATGCTACTCTTCTTCCAAAGCTATGTGTAAACAATCTACTATCTAGTTCCATTAAATTAAAACTTGGTTGTTGTTTTTTAAAAATGTGTAGACATCAAATGGCCATTTACCTGACTGGAGCTTTGTGACCAAGCAATAAATGGGGTACTATTAATAATCAACTATTATTACGTTCCTTTTATCTTCAGTCCACTTTTAAAAGTGCTTAAAGGGGGGGATAAAAGTGTCTTTATTTTAGTTTGCTCAATAATTGTAAGGGGGGAGTTGACTAAATCTGTGAAGGGAAAAAATTCTTCCAACATGGAACACATGGGGCGTATTCGCACGTCACGCCAACCCACCCTGTCAATAAGCCACAGTGGGTTGGTTGTTCTGCTAACAACCCACAGTGCACTTGACAGACGATCGGGCTCACCATGGGTTGTTCAGCCCTGGTCCCCCGTGGTCATCCCACAGGTATCCCAGAGGACACCAAGGCAGGACCAACTTGTCTCCCCCCTCCCCATACAATCACAAATTGATTTTGGGTCACAACAGCTTTTTTCCTGTTTACCCTTCCCCGCCCCCCGAGATCAAGAAAGCTGGCTTGATAGCCAGCTTTCAGGGTCCCCATTTTGACAGGGGCTGTCAGACCATTTTTTAATTTTTTTGGTGCACTCAGTGTGCGCAAATAGATTCATTGTTGTTTTTCTAATTATTTTTAGCCATGCTAGCACAACTGCGGAGGTTTGCAGTTGTCTGAGTGTGGAAATTTGAAGCCTCAGTTGGGACAATATCCGGGGGGGGGGGGAGTACCTGCTGCCAAGTGCAGCAGGTATCAACCCTGAAGATTGCCCTAAAGAGGCTCAAAATTGGTTCTTTTTTCTTTTGCTTTCTCTTGACACCTGTGGAAAGGAAGCTGTCATGAGAAAGCAGAGATGTGAGCGATCTTTGCTCGCAAAATGGGAGTGGTGTGCTTTACACCTCCTTCGCAGCGAGATCCTCATCTCTCTCTCTCTCTTCTTTTTGCCCTGACAGTGCTCAGTGTTATGCACATTTTGCACTTTTTCCCAAGACCCTAGCTTCTCAGGAAAGTGCCAAGAGTGTATCCCACCCCCTTTTCTAATGAAAAGGGGTTTTGACAGCTAACTGTCAAAACTCTGGGTCCCCTTTAAAAGGGTTTTTTGACAGGGCAATGGCTAGTTTTTGACTGGGACAGATGGCTGGATATGTCCCAGTAAAAAAAAAACCTTTGCCCCTGATTGAAGGGGCTGTCAGTGGTTGTCAAAAGGGGGATCACGAAAGCTGGTTGTCAAGCTGGCTTTCGCAATCTCTTGGGGGAAAATAGTAAAGTGAAAAAAAAGCCGCAGCAAGCCAAAAACTGCTTGGGCACATGTGGGGTGGGTGACACTGGTGGGTGCCCAGACACGCTCAGGAAGACCAGCAAGGGTTCTTTGCCACTCTTGCCAAGCAGCTTGGTAACCAATTTCAGGTACCCACGATGGGGTCAGTTGCCTAGGTTCAGACCATATGACAACCCATCGTGGGTAGCAACCCATGACGAATTGTTGTGTTGTGCGAACCTAGTCATAGTTTCTAAACTGTGGCCTGGGGAGCACTTAAGATCTCATTCACATGTAACAGCTAAACAAGCCATAGTTACCCGAGCATCCTGCCTCCCGTGTGCTTGTCACTTCCGCTTTACATCTGGCTTTGTAAACTCCATTCCTCGGCTGTTGTCATGTTGTGCGAACCCAGCACTCTGGGTTGTTTAGGGTTAAATAATCCAGAGTTTTAACCCAACAACAAACCATGGGTTTAACCCTAAACAACCAGAGTGCCGGGTTTGCATGTCATGACAACAACCGAAGCACAGGACATTCCTGGGTTGTTTAGCAAAGCAGAAGCAGGCAGGAGCCAGCATGCTTGCTGGCTCCTGCATGCTGACAAACAAACATGGTTTCATAATGCAAACTGGGTAGTTTCTGCTCACTGGTTAACATCTAATAGCAGCAAGTGAATCCACAAAATAAGGCACCAGACTCCACAGGTTCCAAATTCTGCTCCCATTTTGGCATGCACTACAGAAATATAACTGGTTTTCTGTGATACCCGTGGAACAAAAGGGATACCGAAATTTTATATACCGAAATATAAAAGTTCAACTTTATTTTCTGAAGCATGCCAAACAAAACACAGGGGAGGGGGAGAATTAAAAGTTGCACTTCTTAGTACTTAATCTTACTAATCCTGAAAGTGATCTCCATGGACTTTCTGGGAGAGACAAGACAAATCTACTTTGGCACACACCATGCCTTGGGTACAAAAAGGGAACAATTCATCCAAGCTCATAACCATTCCCTCCAGGCATGGGATTACAGTAAACCACAACCAAAACTGTTTTCATTTTCTTTAACTATCACTCCCAATAATCCCATTAGTGTTTCCACTGCCCATTCTTTATCTCCTATGATCTTGTTGTACCAAAAAACTAAGTTCTGATCAAATAAATCGTACAGAATAACAAGTCTTACAAAACCTGTTGCAACTAGTAGGAAGTATGAAGTTTGCGACATGAAGCAATATTTGGTTTTGATTTGAAAGAACCGTTTCCATTATGAAATAATACTTTTTAAAAACTAGTACAGGCATCCACAAGACCAGCATATTAAAGAAAAAGAAGCCAGATAGTCAGTTGTATAGTACTACTCTGAGTATGCTACAAAATGGGTGACTTCATTCGAAGTGGCTGGATTCATATCTAAATAATACACTTGAGGCCAGGGTGTTCATTAGCATGCATATTATGACATATAAACAGTTCTTAATCTTGCTTCCATTCTGTTTAATATGCTACTTCTTGGAGTAACAATCATCCAGAGAACAGCTACTAGAAGGTGCCGCCTTGATACTAAGTTCTTCATTCTAATACAGCTCTGTAGTAAGGAACAGGCAGCTTCATACTGATAATATTCCTTTAAGTTGGACTATGCATCGGCCCAAAGTACAGTCCTTTGCAGAAAAGCACAGCCACTTCATACAGAAATCTGCTCCCCAGCTAACAGAGAGGTTGTTTTTATATTAACCCTGCTCCAAAATGGCAGGACTTTACCTAACAGATCTAATCGGGCATAGCCATTTGCATTTAGGAAGTTTTACCTACATTCTCTACGACACAGACCGTAAGAGAGAAATGGGCAAGGCAATACGGTACATCTGTGAGAATAAGGAAGCAGTTCGTGTAGATAGGGAAGTAGAAGTATGGAAAGCTACTATTACAAACTGTTAGATCAGCAAGGTGGTGACATTACAGATTACCACCACCCTCAGGTAACATAATTCAGTTTGATAAGATTGACTAAAATCCATCTGCACTGGAACAATTGTGTGCATCAACTCCTAGGATAGATTTCCATGACTGGCTGGTATAACATATGGTTTGTTCCTGGGTTACAAGTCTGGGCTCTTCCTCCCATAACAATTCACAATTCTGCATTTGGATGTCATGCTAAATGGGAGTGGCCAGGATCTAGCAAGCTTGCTTCCCCTCGTCCACAACCACCTAAGGTTTAAACAAACCTGTGCGAATTTGGGCAAATCTGGTCAGTTTGAGTTCAACTGACCCAAGCTGACTCTACACATGTGTAGTGAAGCAGTCTTATCACACCACAAAAGCTTCACATAGCAAATCTGAGATGGCTGATAAATTGTGGACCCACCACAAGCGGAGATAAATTCTGATTCTGCGAGCACTATTAAACAAATTCATAACCACGACGAGGCATAAATCAACTGGAATCAACTCAATTCACATATCACCATACCAGTTTGTGGGAATACTCTCATAACAGGACTTCCCCATGATTTGGACACTTCTTAGAAGTCAGCAATGCATATGAACACAGAAAACCCCAAACCCCCCAAATTATAACACCACTCCCAGCCCCAGCAACAACATGCAAGGAGGACGCTGCTGCTTATCTGCTACTGATTCAAGGATGCAACGATTCTTCCTGCCAGAGACTGCCTCTTTCCTGGGTCAGCAGTTATGCCCATTATCTATAGAGAGCTAACTATGTGCCCCTAAGTTACCTCTGAGCAAGAGGGTGGAGGACCAAAATGAAAGAGAGGGATCACCTGCTCATAGATAGAGATAGACACAGACACAGACAGACAGACAGACAGACACACACACACACACACACACACACAGAGGCGTGCTGGCCTTTAGAAAAACTCCAAAATCCGTTTCGTTTAATACCTCTATTAGGCAAACTCAAAAGATCACACAAAATGAGCAAGCTTTCGTGATCTCCAGATCTCTTCATCAGGGAAGAGGTTACAGAAGGTCTCTCTTCAGCCCTGAGCTGTTTTGCAAAGCAATTCACACGTACAGCCGGCCACCATCATGACACGTACGTGTGCGTTAACCCACACCCATCTTCCTTTACAGGAAAGGGATTGGGAAGCGGAGGGGAGGGGGGTCGTCAGGCACAGTGAGGGTCTGCGAAGGGACTTACGAGACCCTCGAATCCCCCACCCCACACTCCCCATCCCATAGAAGCAAAATTTCACTCCGCCTTGTCCTCTAATCCGACCGCGGTGCCCACCGCCAAGCACCACGAATACGACCCCTCCTCGCCGTCGTCTCCCTTGAGAGCCTCCCTGCCTGCCCGCCCCACACTGGGTCTGGCTACGACGGTGAGCCTCAGTGAGGGGAGAAGGCTTCGCTTTCTCTCCCGCGCTACTCCCTTCTTCCCTGCCTTCCCCGTTCACACGCGTCGGCCCCCGACACGGGAGCCCCACTCACACAAGCACAGAGCCGCCGCCAGCAACAATGCCGAGAACCAGGCTGTGGACGTCGTGCGCCGCCTCGGCCCGCCGCCGCCTCCTGCTGCTGCCGCCGCCGCCGCCGCCGCTGCCGCCGTTAACGCCGCCGCTCCGGTCGCCGCCGCCGCTGCCATTTTTCTGCCTCCACCTCCTTTTCCTCCCATTGTTCCACCCCCGCCCATGGTTGGAGAGGGGCGGGCGAGCCGAGGGGAACCTCCACGCGCGTATTGAGCCGAGGCGCTGCCAGTCACGCACACCTCCTGAATCCCACGTCTCCTTTTCTCCAAGCTCTGCCTTGCGCTCCTCAGGATGCGTCGCGATTGGGAAATCCGGCTGCCATTCGTCCAAGGGTGGGCGGGGAACACTGGGAAAGACTCGCCCCACCCTCTTCTCTCTCTCTCTCGGTTTTCCCCGGGACACGTGACCGGGCGCTACCTTTGGAATCTCTCAATACGACGAGCCGGACAGACTGCGGCAGGGCGACCCCATTTCCGTGGCGCTGGTCCCTCCTCGGACAGAAGGGATCGAAGAGCTCAGGCCAAGGTCTGTGCTGTGGCGCCTCCGTGGAGCTCGCCGTTGCTGTTTTTTGAAGAACTGCTGGCTTCCACTTCATCCCAGTCATAATCGCGGTACTTGACACGAGTAACCCTACTCGGACGTATTCGTCACTTCAATCACACATCACTTCTCATTCATCGTTTACTAAATGAAAACTGGCCCAAGTTTCCCATTAAATTCCATGCCACTTTGCAAGCATAGTTAACAGGTTGTTTCCCCTCGTTTTGATGGCTGGTACCAGGCACAGCCTACTGAAGAATTTGGGGAACGTTTCCTTACTTAGAAGGTGGGGAAAGTGTGTATAAACACAAAGTCAGCAGCACCATGCCCCATCTTTAGCAACCAAATATTATAAGTCGGTAACTCGCAATGGGTTGTACCCAATGTTAGTCCTACTTAGAGTAAACCCATTTAAATGATGGGACTGAAGTTAGACTAACATTGGATGCAACCCTATTACTAGCCAAGCTATAACATTCCTATACCAAAGCAAGACAGTCACTGTCCTAAGGAGTATGCTTCAACTTCTTTCCTTTTAATATTCATCTATTTTAAAAATATTCTTATCCTGCTTTCTGACCCAAAAGGTGGGGATTAAAACTATAAAAGAATAGCCGATCATTCAATATCCTTTCTTTATATTCTATCAGAAAGAACATAAAATAGTTTCCAATAAGTTATGCCCCAGACAGCCATTGTAGTCTATCCCAGCAAAAAAATCTAGTGGCACCTTAAAAGACTAATATGTATCAGGCAGAGATTTTTACTAGCCAGAACCTATTTTCTCAGATGCATAAAGTGATCATTTCAGTCCTTAGGTATATACAAAGAGTAGAAGGAAGAGGATGGGAAACATTTTTATAGAACTTCTAGTTCTATAGTAAGAACTAGTACTTCTTACTAGGGCCATGGTGAGTGCCGACGACTGCTGGACAGACCACCGACTAATCCGGTCCACTATGGTTATCAACATTGCTCCCCAACGTGGGCTTCAAGGAAGGAAACCAAGGCGTAAAATGAACATCCACGCCCTTCAAGATCCTATTAAGCAAACTCGTCTTCAATCACTTCTTAAGGAACATCTACCTACGGAACCTCCTGACAACATTGAGGACCATTGGTCTAAGCTGAAAACCTCCATTACTGCAGCTTGTGAACAAACTATTGGATACGAAACTAAGAAACATCAGGATTGGTTTGATGAAAATTATAATGAGATTAAATATATAATTGACCAAAAAAGGAAAGCCTTCCAAATATGGCAAAATGATATTAACTGCGCTGCCAAGAAAAAAATCTACGCTAGTGCAAAGGCTGAGGTCCAAAGAAGAACAAGAGAACTTAAGAACGCCTGGTGGAAAAAGAAAGCTGAAGAAATTCAACAACTTGCAGAATCTCATGATGCACGGGGCTTTTTTAAGGCCACAAGGGCCATTTATGGACCAAAAACCTATGATACAAACCCTTTACAATCAAAAGATGGCACCAAACTCTTAAAAGACAAAGAGTCTATTGCATTGTGTTGGAAAGAGCATTATTATGACCGTTTAAATCGTAAATCTAAGGTGGATAATGAGATTTTTTCGCAAATCCCGCAAAAACAAATTAGAGAGGAACTTGCAATACTCCCCACTTTGGATGAAGTAAAAAAAGCCATTAATCAAATGAAGAATAACAAAGCTAGTGGACCAGATGGGATTCCTGCTGAAATCTTTAAAGAAGGGCCCCCCGAACTTGTACAACATCTTCATAAACTCATCGAAAAAATCTGGGTAAGAGAAGAGATCCCAGAAGACTTCAGGGATGCCATAATTATCACCCTCTTTAAGAAAGATGATAGAACAGACTGTGGAAACTATCGGGGCATTTTTCTCTTAGCTACCGCAGGTAAAATATTTGCCAGGATTCTCGCAAACCGTCTTCTATCTATTTCAGAAGAGATCCTCCCTGAAACTCAATATGGTTTCCGCCCCTCTAGAGGGACAGTAGACATGATTTTTACTGCACGTCAGCTCCAAGAAAAATGCCGGGAGCAAAATCAACCCCATTATATGGCATTTATTGATCTGGCTAAGGCCTTTGATACTGTAGACCGAACAGCTCTCTGGACTATCCTTATGAAAATTGGATGCCCCAATAAATTTGTGAATATCTTGCGACTTCTCCATGACAACATGATGGCTACGGTCTTGGACAACAACGGCTCTCATGGTGCTCCATTTAAAGTGGGATCAGGTGTTAAACAGGGATGTGTTATTGCTCCAACATTATTTGCTATTTTCATCGCCATGATTTTACATCTTGTCGAGGGGAAACTTCCCACTGGTGTGGGAATTATATATCGAACAGATGGAAAGCTTTTTAATCTCAGCAGGCTGAAAGCAAAAAGTAAGGTAATTACAACCTCCGTTGTGGAACTTCAGTATGCTGATGATAATGTGGTCTCCGCACATTCAGAGGATGATCTCCAAACTATCCTAAATGCTTTTGCAGAAGCATACGGAAAACTTGGTCTCTCACTTAACATCAAAAAAACCAAAGTGCTTCATCAGCAAGTGCAAGCTAACCCTTTGGTGATGCCATCTATCCAGCTTGGCGGGACAATACTGGAAAATGTCGATCATTTTCTCTATCTTGGCAGCTATCTTTCTGTTACAGCTAACATCGACAGTGAAATCCAGCATCGTCTGAGCTCCGCAAGTGCTGCGTTTTCTCGAATGAAACATAGAGTGTTCGAGGATCGGGATATTTGTAAGAAGACCAAAACACTGGTTTATGAAGCCACTGTATTACCAACTTTATTGTATGCCTGCGAAACATGGACTATCTATAAACGTCACTTCCACCTCCTTGAAAGATTTCATCAACGTTGCCTTCGGAAAATCCTGCGAATTACTTGGGAAGATAGGCGAACAAATGTCAGTGTACTGGAAGAAGCAAAGACTACTAGCATTGAAAAAATGATCCTTCAACGCCAACTTCAGTGGACCGGTCATGTTGTTCGAATGCCTGACTGCCGTCTCCCAAAGCAGTTACTTTATTCCCAACTCAAGGATGGAAAGCGGAATACCGGTGGTCAATATAAGATGTTTAAAGATGTTCTTAAGGCTAATCTAAAAAAATGCAATATCAACATCAAAAACTGGGAAGCTCTGGCCCATGAACGATCTAACTGGAGGTTGGCCTTTCACAAAGGTTCTATGGACTTTGAAGAAGCTCGAGTGCAAGGTGAAAGGGAGAAATGTGCTAAGCGAAAAGCACGTCAAATGAATCCTTTACAAGACCATCTTCCATCTGGTAACCTGTGTCCTCACTGTGGGAAGCTGTGTGGATCTAGAATTGGCCTCCACAGTCACTTACGGACCCATAGCTAGAGTCTACACAATTTTCTTTAGAATTTTCCTCCTTTTAAAATCTCCTTTTTGTAAATTTTCTTTCTTTTTTTTTTTATCCTGGAAGACAATCTTACTCGGTCACGAGTGATCGCCTGCCTGACTGACTGACTGATATACAAAGAGTAGAAGGAAGAGGGTGGGAAACATTTTTAAAGAACAAAAGGTCAAACAATGCAAGGGACAGGTATACCACATGACTATGCAAAGCACAAATGAAAGTGAGATCCAAGCAAAAGGTCTAATCAAGGAGTCCAAGTGACTCACCACAGAGGATGAATTGGAAGAGAAAGATGAATAGGGTACATATAAATACCTTAAGAGGGAGGATTACTTTCCTTAGTGAGCTTGCCACTCCCTGCTCCTAATAAATCCAAATCTGAAAGCATCTAATCTGCATAGTAATTCCTACTCAGCAGCTTCACACTGGAGTCTGCCTTTGCAACTTTTTTTTTTTGGTTGAAACATAGTTGGTTACAGAATAACCAGGGGAAGCCTGAACTGGCTTCCCACTTGTTTCTGATTGTTCCTGTTTTTAATATCTGATGTGTGTCCATTCATTCACTTGTGTAAAGACATTCCAGTTTGGCCTGTGTAAATGGCAGAAGTGCTGGAACATTGCACATTAGGTGATGAGCTAGTACATGAGCCCTTGATTGACACTATGGTCAATGTTGGAGCCCATGATAGTGTCAATCAAGTAAATATGGGACAGAGTTGGCAACCTCCTTGACTGGAAGACCCTGAACTCAGAGGCAGGAGGAGTGGCAGGGGTGCTGCTAGGTAGCTAAAAGATCAGAGGCTTAGGCCCATAGGACAGAAAAAATAAAAATTGCTCAAATTTGCATATGCTAATATATATGCAAGTATATGTGCATAATTAGAAATAATTACTATAATTTAAATTTTATAGAAGGCAAGCTAACTAACCTCTTGCTTGCTTTCAGGACAGAACTGTGCAATGTCCCAAATTGTGCTTGCTTAAGACTTACCCTCCAGGCGCCCACATTTTTTCTTGGTCTTTCAGGTCCAAATCCAGATGGGGAGGATGGGGTGAGGGCCTGGGACCAGCAAAGAGCTATATGACACCTTAAACATTTATACTTGTGGAAGACCAGCAGCTGGGTCTTCTGCGTGAGTTCAGCACTTAACAGGTTAACCTGCACTGAGCTACAGCCCGTTCAAGCAAGTGTAATTGACTAGAACTAGTAGGCGGCAAAAAGGAAGCACAGGAGTCTATTTGCAGCAAGAACAGACGCTTTTTATTTACTACAGGTTAAATGGAGCGGAACTAATAGACTTCTAGGAATACTATAATATCAACAAGACCTGAGCGTGACCTCAGATTTATGAATGAATGGGTTCCCAGGCTAGCGTACTGCGGCAAGGAGTTACCTTAGATCCGAGACTCTACGCTGTTCTGTTTCAGCCTGACTCCGAGCCCGCCTGGCCCGGGGAAGAGAACTGCTTAACCCAGCTGGGGCTGGCCGTGGATGTCGTCCGTGCACCCATGTTCCCAATGACCCTCTTGGGACGGGGAGAGGGGTTTTCTACCCCGTCCTTCCCGCTCTCCCGCCCCTCGCCGGTCAGGTGGGCTTATTCCTGCCCCCTTCGTGTCAGGTGGGCTTATTCCGGCCCAGGAAAGGTGACGTGTTGCAGTTACTGGGATACTTTGCAGCTCTTTGAGAGCCAAAATGTTGTCCTTACCCTTAATGTGTTCCACCGAAAAATCAAAATCCTGCAAAGCTAGGCTCCATCTCAAAGGCCCTTTACCCCTGGGTGATCCTTGGATCTTCTTGTGGATTCAGTTGATGGTCCCTATTGTGTGCCTGTCTGGCCAAGACTGGTATCTCCGGTTTCCCCCTGGTGAGGATTATGCAGACGGGGGTTGCCAGGGAAACTAAATGGGGTCATTAGGGGAAAACTGTGTTGGGGTTCATGTCACTGTCAGTGTGCAGGCTTTCTCCACATCCCTCCCTTTGGAAAAAGATGGCATTGGGGTCCACCACCCCAATCCCTATCTACTTTTCTACTGCCAAGAAAGCCCTGGAGAGCCCATCTGCCAAAATGTTGTCCTTACCCTTAATGTGTTCCACCGAAAAATCAAAATCCTGCAAGGCTAGGCTCCATCTTAATAACTTTTGGTTGGATCCCTTCACCCGATCCAGCCAGCACAGGGGAGAGTGATCTGTTTGTAACAGAAACCTTCGTCCCCAGAGATAGGGACGAAGCTTGGTCACAGCCCATACCACGGCTAGACATTCTTTCTCTACTGTGGCTAAATTGCGCTCCTGGGGCAGAAGTTTCTTACTCAGGTAGGCGATTGGGCGCAGCCCTTGCCCCGCCTGTTCTTGCAACAACACAGCCCCCATCCCTGCCTCCCAAGCATCTGTCTGCTGGAGCACAAAAGGGGCTTCAAAATCCAGCGCTTGCAAGATAGGAGCTGCCATGAGGCAGGCTTTTAACCCATCAAAAGCGGTTTGGCAGGCGCTCAACCACTGGACTTTCAGCGGCTGCCGTTTCTTGCATAAATCAGTGAGTGGGGCGGCTAGCTGGCTAAAGTGCAGCACAAACTTGCGGTAATAGCCGGCTAGCCCTAAAAAAGCTTGAACTTGTTTCTTGGTCGTCGGCTGGGGCCAAGTGCGGACCAATTCGACCTTGGCCTCTAGGGGCTTGATGCTTCCCCCCCCTACTCTATGCCCCAGGTATTCTACCTCCCCCAACGCAACCTGACATTTTTTCGCCTTTACTGTCAACCCTGCCTCCTGAATCCTTTGAAATACTTGGCGTACATGTTGTAAGTGTTGTTCCCAGGTGGAGCTAAAAATGGCGATATCATCCAGATATGCACACGCGAACACCCCCAACCCATTTAGCATCCCATTCACCAGCCTTTGGAAGGTATCCGGAACATTCCGGACTCCGAATGGCAAGGTGGTGAATTGGAACAGCCCTAGATGGGTAACAAAAGCAGACTTCAGCGCCGCATCTGGATCTAGCAGAACCTGCTAGTACGCTTTAGTTAAGTCTAACGTGGCGATGAATTTGCCCCCCCCAACCTTTCCAGCAGGACATCCATGTTCGGGATGGGGTAGGGATCTGGGACAGTCACCTTGTTAATCTTGCAGTAATCTACACAAAAACGGACCCCTCCCATCCTTTTTCGCCACCAGTACGATCGGGGAAGACCAGGGACTTGAGCTGGGTACAATAACTCCGAGGTCAAGCATGGCTTGTACCTCTTCTGCAATGACTTTGGCATGGGGGCCAACCGCGTGGTAGGGAAGGGACTGCAAAGGGGGGCTGTCCCCCATCTGAATAGTGTGTTGCACCAACGTAGTTCGACCGGGGCGGTCCGAGAACAGCGGCTGGAAGTCTTCTAGGACCTGGGCCATTTGCCTTTTCTGACTTTCCATCAGGGAGGGGGACAACTCAATTTCTTCTAAACCTCCCCCCTTCCCCCATTCCACCAGCAGATCCCCTTCAGCAAAATCCTTATCTGTACATTCCTTTACACACCCGGTAGCAGTGGGACGTTCGACATACAATTTCAACATATTTACATGATACAGCTTGTGTTTCCCGGGTTGTCCTGGAAACACCACCCAATAATTCATCTTCTCCTCCCTCCCGACCACAGTCCCCGGACTTTCCCACTTTAAGCACAGTTTATCAGTCCGGGTGGGTTTCAGAACCAGCACCTGGTCGCCCACTTCAAAAGTCTGTGGTACCGCAGTCCGGTTGTACCACTCACTCTGCCTTTGCTGTGCCACCTTTAGATGCTGCTGGGCGGTCTCCTGTACTTCTCGGAGGGTCTCCTGGAGCTGCTGCATGAAGGTCTGGACGGGCACGGAGGACTCAGTAGCAACCCCCTCCCACTCTGCCCGCAGCAAGGCTAACGGTCTGCGCAGCTCCCGCCCAAACATTAGCTCGTTCGGGGAGAAGCCCAAGCTTTCCTGGGGTGAGTCTCTATAAGCAAACAGCAGATACAGAAGAGCCTGGTCCCAGGTCCAGGGATGCTTAGCCACATAGGCACGAATCATTTTCCCCAAAGTTTGATTGAACCTTTCAATCAGCCCATTAGTCTCGTGGTGATATGGCACCGAGGTCAAATGTTCCACGCCGCCCAACTCCCACATTTTCTTAAACAGCTTGGACACGAACCCCGTCGCGGAGATGGAGGCTAGCGCAAAAGCCTCAGCATAGTGGGTTGCAAAGTCAATGACAGTCAATACGAACCGCTTCCCAGTCTTGGTAGGCGGATTCAGGGGACCCAGGATGTCCAACCCTATTCGCTCAAAGGGGATCCCCACCACTGGCAGGGGTTGAAGGGGGGCTTTAGGGTGGTCCCGGCTGTGTCCCACCCGCTGGCAGACATCACAGGACCGGCAGTATTCCCGGACCTCATTCGCCACCATTGGCCAGTAAAACCCTTCAGTCACTCGGGCTAGAGTCCGTTTCTGCCCTAGGTGCCCTCCCCAGGCTACATCGTGTGCCAGCTGCAGTACAGCCTAGCGATATTTTTCGGGCACCACTAACTGCTTCTTCTTTGAGTCTGAGTCCTGTCCCCCTTTCGGACTGAACTCCCAGCATAAAGCTCCTGCATCCCACACAAACCGGTCAGTGTGGCTAGCTTGTCCTGGAGCCCGGTCGGCTTCTGCCCGACACCCTTGTAACGAGGGATCCCGCTGTTGCTCCCCTTGAAACGCAGTCTGGGTCCCAAAGTCTCGTGCCATGGAGGCAAACCCCTCTCCCTGACTCGGCGCTGCCTGCCCCCCACTGAGAGGTTCCGCAACCGGGGCAGGGGCACAAATGCCCAGCGCTGTGGCCAACTTCTTGCCTTTCTTGGGGCGGGGAGTGGGGGCCGGGACCTCCTTTGCTGGGAGGGGCGGCTTACCCTTAGCCTGGCTATGGGTCAGGACCTCCATCTTTGCCACCCGAAAGGCCAGGTCATTTCCGATGATGACCCCCCACTCCTTTTGTCCATGTACAATCACATCCATCTCTCCCTCCCATCCCCTAAACTTCACCCGCACCCGGGACAGGGGAACATGTATGTCTGGGGAGTTGTAAGGCTTTATGGCACAGGTGCGTCCCTGAAAGAACTGGGATTTCTTCACACTGCCCCTTGGAAGGGCAGTCACATCAGCCCCCGTGTCCCGGTACCCCACATGGGGAACATTGTTCACATAAATGGACTCACAGAATTGGTTCTGGCTCCAACGCATCTGCTCTGGGGACACGATCCGCAAGAGTGATGCTTGGGAGTTGCGCCCAAGGGCTTTCTGCCCCCCACTGCGCAGATTCTGGTTCGGGTCATCTGAGTCTTCTTCCTGGGACGAAGCAGACAGTTTCCCCTCTTCACTGTCCTCCGACTGGCTGGACATAGGGGCGACAACTCGCCCAACTTTCTCCGAAGAAGGGCGGGCGTTACGGGACTTCGCCAAGAGCCTGGGGCAATTTCGCTTAATATGCCCAAGCTCCTTGCAATAAAAACGCCCACTGGAACTGGGGTTAACGGCTTCCTTGGGCTTTGCAGGGACCTCCTCCCAGGGCTTGGGAACAGTCTTCTCCTTGCTCCCCTTTCTCCCACCCGAGTTATGGTCATTTACCCGGTGACCCTTGGGTTGACGGTACAGTCCCATCTGGTCAGCCAGGTTCCTGGCTGACCAACAGGTGGGGGGTTCCGATCCTGCATAGCAGTGGCTAACTCTTCTGGGTTGGTCGAGAAGAACTGTTCCTGGAGCATGAGCTCCCTCACCTCCGCCAGGCTCTTCACCCCTGTGGCCCAGATCCATGCATCCCAGACCTGCCCCAGTTGCGCTGCCCAGGATGCATAAGTCTCTTCTGCCAAGGGTCGCCCCCGCCGAAACCTGCGGTGGCAATGTTCAGCCGTGAGAGCAAAGTGCTGTCACACTGCTTCCTTAAAAGCATCATAGTCCAAGGGAGCCTTTTGTGTATGGATCCCCAGGAGGTCAGCTAACTCCCCGCTGACCTGTGTCCACAGGGCAGACATCCTTTGGTTGTCCGGCACCTGCTGTTCCTGACAAGCCGCTTCAAACAACGTGAAAAAGATCAGCACGTCTTGTCCCGCTTTGTAAGTGGGAAATTGCTTCCTATCCCACTTCGGGGTTTGGGGCTGTGGGGGTTGGGATGGAGTGGGTCACACACCCCACTACTGGCAATCACTTTGGCTAGTTCCAGTTGCAACCGGAGCACCTCTTGCTGCTGTTGGAACATCGCCTGTTGATGCCTCATCCACTCTCGGGTCTGGCGCCAATCCAGTTGGGGGAAAACCTCCCCTCCACCTTCCCCGCTCACAGCTCCGCCGGCGGTTCCATCATCCGGGACTGCGCCCAGCCGGACATCTTCGTCGTTATCCCCTTCCCCTGGGCTGCCGACTTCAACAAGGGGGGTCCACAGGTGGGGTCCCCCCCACATGACCAGAGGATGCCAGCTCTAGCCCCTGCTGGCCACACCTTCCACTCCATGGTAGAGACATGCCCCCCTCCTCTGGGGGTCTTTGGGGTGACCACGAGCTGCTCCTGATCTTGATCCCCCATGTTTAGGCTAAGGTTCCTTGATTAACTCTTTTCCTGCAATCCGCTAGCCTCCCCTAGGCTCTAATAGTTCCGTCCGTTAACCACAATTATTTCAAAAATCCCACCTCTACCACCATGTGGAAGACCAGCAGCTGGGTCTTCTGCGTGAGTTCAGCATTTAACAGGTTAACCGGCACTGAGCTACAGCCCGTTCAAGCAAGTGTAATTGACTAGAACTCGTACGCGGCAAAAAGGAAGCACAGGAGTCTATTCGTGGCAAGACTAGACGCTTTTTATTTACTACAGGTTAAATGGAGCGGAACTAATAGACTTCTAGGAATAACATCAACAAGACCTGAGTGTGACCTCAGCAGGGTTCCCAGGCTAGCGTACTGCGGCAAGGAGTTACCTTAGATCCGAGACTCTACAGTGTTCTGTTTCAGCCTGACTCCGAGCCCGCCTGGCCCGGGGAAGAGAACTGCTTAACCCAGCCGGGGCTGGCCATGGATGTCGTCTGTGCATCCGTGTTCCCAACGACCCTCTTGGGATGGGGAGAGGGGTTTTCTACCCCGTCCTTCCCGCTCTCCCACCCCTCGCCGGTCAGGTGGGCTTATTCCGGCCCGGGAAAGGTGACGTGTTGCAGTTACTGGGATACTTTGATCTAAGGAATTTTATTTCATAAAACAAACATACAAACACTAAAACACATATATAACAAACAATATACACATTAAAAAGGACTTCCAATCTTCTCCACAGCTTAAGTAACCACAGTTATTCTTAAAACATTTTCTGTTAACAAAACATCACTTTCAGTTACGGCAAACAAAAACAAAAGATCCCAAAAGAGGACACAAGTAGTCTCACCCTCCCCAAATATAAATCAACATTTTAATCCAGTTTAAGCTCAACATTTATGGATATACCAAAAAGAAAAGAAAAAAAAAAGAAACCCTTATAGTTTCATTAATTAGTGTTTTCAATTCCAAAATGCAATATATTAAGAATCCCAAAAAATAAAAATTAACTATAAACTATTTAGTAAATCACCACAAAAGTTTTTAGTACTTCCCCCCACACTCTCTAGTACAATACATTTACTCATTATTTCTTTCTGTCTATCCATAAACCACTTCACTTTTAATTTTAGAGATATCATTTTTTTTAATAAAGAAAAGTTTAAAAATTAAAAAATAAGTAACATCTAACAAAACAGCAGAAGCACATAAGCCATCATTCTACTTATAAAAGACAAAAAAACAACTCCAAAAATAAAATAAAAAAACTTTCCCCTTCAATACGTCACATCCTCCACAAAACATTAAAAAAACATTTTTAAGTAAATATTTCTAAACAGACCCAATATGATTATATCTTGATAATAATAAAAAGAATTATAGCCCTCCTTCAGGTTATCACTTCTTATCTTCTTTGTCTCCCAGATAGACCCACCCATATTCAGCTTACAGTTAATTATAATTCCTACTGTGCTGTAGAAAGATTCCAAATCGGCCAGTCCAGATATAATCCATCATTTTGGAAGCGAACACGTACACCTCTAATGATCGGTAAAAGCCGGTCTCCTGAATACAGTGCCGTTTCCCCCCACCTCAGGTCACCAGCTGCAGATCTATCCGTCAAAAGGCAGACAGAAAGCAATTTATAACCCTGCGAGATATTTTGGGGTGTAACATCAAATCTTGGCTTCTTTATCAGAAGTAGACTCCCCAGTCAGAATTTCTCTGGCCAGGAACGCTGTACCAGCTGCCCCACAGAAATTCTGTGTGACTTTCAAGGCTCCATGTTCACCCGGAAGTCAAAAGCAGTTACTGGGATACTTTGCAGCTCTTTGAGACTGCCCTTTACCTCTGGGCGATCCATGGGTCTTCTTGTGGATTCAGTTGAGGGGGGGGGTTGCCAGGGAAACTAAGTGGGGTCATTAGGGGAAAACTGTGTTGGGGTTCATGTCACCCTGAGTGTGCAGGCTTTCTCCACAATACTGATTAATTGCAAACTGAACATGGCACACTGGCAAGGGAGAGTGTGTGAATGTATTGTAGACTATAATAACCCATGCTCTTAGGCTGCAAACTTAGACAATTACTAGAGGGTAACCTCCATTAAACACAGTGGGATTTACTTCTCAGCAAATCCTCCTTGCTCTCCCCACCCCCCGCATCACCAACAAGCACAACAGCACTGGACAGGGGTCTCAGGACTGCGGGAGGTTGCTTTGCTGCTTCTGGTCCCCAGACCAGATGAGGAGGCAAAGAGAGCTGCACATTTTCCTTTACACTTCTTGGGTTCTGACTTCTTGAAATTCTAAAATCTACACTAAATGTTGCAATATTAAGTTTCTAGCAATCTCATCATAAAGTACCAAAATGCATAGTTCGATACCTTTATTAGAACCAACCAAAATTCCTAATAAAGGTATTGCCTAACTGTGGATTTGGTTTTTTTTTATTTCTCACAGACCAGCATGGCTACCTTTGTTTTTGGTTGGGGTTTTTTTTTTTTTATTATTGCCAGAGTTATCATTCCCAAGGTTTCTCTCTAGATCCAGATATTGGAACTAGGTATCTTCAGGGTGGATAAGACAGGTTGCAACTCTGAGCACATTTACTAAACAGTAAGACTCCATTTACAGCGATGTACGTGTGCCTGTTGGGGTGCTCGCCTTGTGCTCAGTGAGCACACCCGCCGCTCGACTCCTCACGCGGCGACATGAGGCTCCTGGTGGACTTTCCTGGGACCCGGAAATGACGCGACGGGTTCCTGCACTGTTCCAGGAACTGACGCGATGGGGCCCTGGCGCTGCTTTTTCCATGTAAATATAATAGAAAAGCACCTTAAAATGGCTGTGTGGCCGTTTTAAGGTGTTTTTCTATGTTATTTACCTGAAAAAAGCAGTGCCAGGGTCCCGTCGCGTCAGTTCCTGGAACAGCGCTGGGACCCGTCACGTCACTTCTGGGTCCCCAGAGCTGCGTTTTTAGCGTAAATACCATAGAAAACCACCTTAAAACACCCGTGCAGCTTTTTAAAGGTAGTTTTCTGTGGTATTTACGCTAAAAATGCAGCGCTGGGGACCCGGAAGTTCCTCTCCCCGGCTCCTCTCCAGGGAGATGTGCTGAGCCGGGGAGAAGGTAAGTGCCGTGGGGCTCGGGGGGAGGTGTCAAGCGGGGGCGAGTTCACCCCCGCTTCCACCCCGATCAACATTTGCGGATATCCCTAAATCCTACATATATTTACCTGGGAGTAAATCCCAGTGAACTCGGTATGACTGACCTCTGAGTAAACATGTTTAGGATTACGCAATACATTTGATGTAATCCTGAACATGTTTCCCCAACCACAGATGTCTCTGTACCGGCAGCTTTTTCCTACACCACATAATTTCCTGTACCTTCTCAGCTACCTATTCCCACTCCACAGCCCTCTATAGCCATGTCCTCAAGACATTTTTCTGCAGAGCAGCAAATGGTGCCTCCCCACCACCAACACACACACACACACACAGTCACAGTGTGCATAGTAGTACTCAAAGCCAGTCAAGTTGTTTTGGCCCCTGAGGCAGAAAATCCTACAAGCATCTCTCCCCCTCCCTGGCAGTGCAAATACAATAATAATTAATGAATTAAATAATGAATATTTTGCTGCTTTTTCATGACATCCCAAATCAGCTGTCTGAGGCAGCTGCCTCAGGCTCTAAAATGTGTGTGTGTGTGTGTGTGTGTGTGTGTGTGTGTGTCTGTCTGTCTGTCTGTCTGTCTTTAAAGGACCCTGTCTCCCAAGGACACCCCTATTTACAAAAAGAGATGTATAGACAGGGGTGAGGGGCCATTTGATTTCCGGGGGGAAATGGCTGGGGCATGCCGGGAGTTGTAGGCCTTTTTTTTGTCTAAACTTGCATAGGATTGTGCCCTAAGGATCTAGTAAGGGGATAGGAAGTCTCTTCCAGTCTCTTCCTTACTGCTTAAAAGCAGTATTGTGTGAGCATACCTACAACACAATCAACCCATCACTTCATTTGTACACTGCATTACGTATGCTCAAAATGGTTCACAACAAAGCATTATACCAACAAAACGTATGTATGTATCCTATACATACTTAAGAAAAACTGAATAAAGACCATTTCTCTAATTTAAAGCCTGCAAGTGCTTTAAATTCATGAAACAAACACTTGCTTTCCAGTTCCATTCCCCTGTGTTCTTGCATCTGGAGAAGGCAAATATTAACCATTAACATTATTTCACTCCTTATGCATTTGGGGAAGTAGCATCAAATGCATCTACAGCTTCATTTTCTCAGTACAGGCAGTCCCCGGGTTACGAACGAGATCCGTTCATAAGTCTGTCTTTAAGTTGAATGTGTACGTAAGTCAGAACAGAAGCCGCACAATGTTTTCGAAGTGTTGCAAAGTGTCTCAAAGTATAGTGCGTTCGTTCCAGGGATGTTGAAGAGTCCTTGGTCTTGAGTCACGAGTCGAGTCACGAGTCTTTGGACCCGAGTCTCGAGTCCGAGTCCAAGTCCTTGGTCCAAAATGGTGACTCATGAGCAGGACCGGTGCAGGGCAGTTTGGCGCCCTAGGATAAATTATATTTAGCGCCCCCCCTCTCGTGCCGTGGGGGGGGGGGCTCCGGAAAGCAGCCCTGCTCTGCAACCTCCCGCCCCCCCGCTGCCGCCACTGGACCCCCGGCAGGGCGCCTGCTTTGTTCGGTAGCACGTCCAGGCAAGAAGGGAGAACTTCTTTCCGGCAGCACGTCCAGGCAGGGAAAGCCCCCTCTCTTTCCGGGGCCCGGGGAGCTGCCAGTCCAAGGGCATCAGCAGGGGCAGGCAAGCCAGGGCTTTAAACTACAGCTTCCAGCCAGGGATGCTGGGAGCTGTAGTCCCTTAGAACAGCCTCCCCCAACCCGGCGCCCTCCAGTTGGGTTTGGCCACAGCTTCCGGGCTGCCTGGGGATGATGGGGGTCGCAGTCCCACACAGCCGAGGGGCACCAGGTTGGGGAAGGCCGGGCCAGGAGGTCCCCGAAGGCCTCGGCCGCCTCCCTCAGCCGCCGCAGGAACGCCTCCCCGGGCCGGGACCTAAAAGGCCAGCCCCTTCCCACCGCCCGACGGAGGAGCTGCGGAAGGTTTGTACCCGGCGGCCGCAAGGCGGAGGCGGAGGGGCGGCGAGCGACTCGGGACTCGGCTCGGCTGGCCAAGTGGGCTGCTAGGTGCCTCCGCACGCCCTGGGGCCGCCGCGCCCGGCCTGGGCTGGAGCGCAGCCGCCGCGCCAGGCAGCACAGCAAGCAGCAGGAGCGACACGGGCACCAACGCAGCCTCTCCCAGGGCCGCCTGCAGCCCGTCCCGCCGCTCGGGGGAGCACTGCAGTCTGCAGCGCTCATATCTCCGGAATGCGGGCGGGTGCGGGGCTGGGGCTGGGCACAGGCACGCCGGGGAGACGATGCTTCCCTCCCTCCCTCCTACCTGGAGGCCGATCCTCGGCCTCGCGTAGCACACAGCCCCCGGGCCAGCGGCGATTCCAGCAGCCGGAGAGGGGAGGAGGTGCCTTAAGGGGCAGCGGCGTCCGGTGGCGGGGGCGAGGAATCGCGCCCCCTTTAGCCATGCGCTCTAGGCAGTAGCCTAGTTCGCCTAGCGGTAGCGCCGGCCCTGCTCATGAGTCCCGAGTCACTCCCAAAGCTGACTCCACGAGTCCCTATTAAAATCAATGGGGTTTTTCCCCAACAAAATAAGGCTACTTCAGATGTGTGGCTTAAATAAATTCTAGGCACAAGTGTGCCTTTTTATCTCAAAACTCTGCCACTGATTTTGGCAAGAACAGACCAGGCAGACAAACCCAAAATAACCAGGCAGGCAGAGGAGGCAGGGAACCCCAAAGCAGGCAGGCAGAGGCGTTTGTCTTGGACAATTGAAACTGTGGAACTGGTTAAGAAGAGACCAGGCAGGCAGAGGAGGCAGGGAACCCCAAACAGACAGGCAGAGGCAGCCAAACCCAAAATGTCTGAAAGGCTGCATTAGGAAAATGATTTTAAAAAATAAACTTGGATTGTTACTGCAACTAGGTCCAGACAGCACCTGCAGGTGGCATCAAGCAGGGATGTTGACGAGTCCTTGGTCTCGAGTCCCGAGTCGAGTCTCAAGAATCTGTGGCTCACGCTGGCTCAGCTTGCTTGTCTGAGCGTGGAAAACTAAGCAGGGTTTGTAGGCCCCTTCCAACTCTATGATCTATGAATCTATGAAATCTATGCAGTTCATAGAGAAGTCTAGACTCTGAGCAATCCTTCTGAATGTTGGCAATTTCATTGTTGGAAGCATGTTGAGATTATTTTTCTGCCATAGTTAGGATAAGAATGAAGAGCAAAGCATTTCCTGTACAAAGAAAGTACTTTGGATACATGGGGGCAAAACAAGATGATCTGTTATGGTAATTTGAATGCCTTGCTAAACTTTTTTTCTTTTTCTTTCAAGAGGCCAATTTCTTCAAGTGAAGGTAGCTTTAAGGGAGAAAGGGGGGAAATATTAGGCTAGAGACCCTCCTGCAGTGGGAGATTAGGATCCTCCTGACAAATTAAGTAATTTGAAGAAGGGGTGAGGGGGGTGGGGAAGAAGAGCAATATCTCCATGGGCAATTGTGGTTTTCATATCATCTCCCAACTGGGCAAAATAACATAAATAATTAAAGAAAGTATATTTTCCACAAAGAAATAATTGCCAGAAGATTTGAACCCCAGGAACACTGGAAGCGCCTGGGTGGTGATTGTTTTTTTAGACCTAAACATTAATCTGGACAGCAAGCAGAATGCCACAGTGCAGGGCCTCCTCCATGCTGCTGAACAAACCTAATGAAGACAGATACAGCAGCTGAGGCACCGGGGGAGGATCGCTCCCCCACCTTTGGCCAGCAAAGCACCTAGTGCACTGCTTGCCCTTCCAATTGGGAAGGTGAGTGGCACATTAAGTAAGGGAAATCCTCACTGTTATCTCTGATCTGTGATCATAGATAAAGTGGGCATTCCCATCCATACCACTCACCTACCCAGCTAGGCGGGGTAGCAGCACACAGGGAAATTCCTGCTTTATGTCCGATCAGAGATGACAATGGGGATTCCTCTCCCCATCAGGCCTGTGGCTTACGCTGGCTCAGCTTGTCTGAGCATGGAAAGCTAAGCAGGGTCAGGCCTGGTTATTACTTGGATGGGAGACCCCTCTTCTAGTTTCCTGCATTGAGCAGGGGGTTGGACTCGATGGCCTTGTAGTTGTAGGCTCCTTCCAACTCTATGAAATCTACGAAATTTAGTCAGCAGAACAAAGCTGGGTGTGCCCAATTCACTGAAGCACTTCTCAAATTACTAGGTCAGTTTCACAAATGTGAAAAGCCAGAGACCCCAGCACTCAGGTAGACCTTGTTACTCAAGCAAAGCTCTCCTGCAATAGGAAGCCCAACTATACTTACTTGTTCCTGGCCAGAGGGAGCCAGCACCGGCACAAACTCTTGTGCCACTTGAGGCGGGAAAGCACACATGCACGGTGGAAGCCATTGCCGCCTCCTTCTCCCCCCCCCCCCGCATCTGCCTTCCTTCCACCCAATCCTCCGGGTCTGTCTCCCTCACCCCCCAGTCTCTGCCCCACTACCACATTGCTGCTACTCAGGGCCGGCGCTACCGCTAGGCATACC
Organism: Shinisaurus crocodilurus; assembly: GCA_021292165.1. NCBI lineage: Eukaryota > Metazoa > Chordata > Lepidosauria > Squamata > Shinisauridae > Shinisaurus > Shinisaurus crocodilurus. Next base: position 240,434,164 of record CM037878.1, on the reverse strand, counting down.
CAGGCAGCTGCCTAGGGCGCGTGGCGGAAGAGGGCGCAGAAACGCTGCGCTCCTTCCTCGCCGCTGGCGCGCTCCTGCCCCGCCTGCCGCCTCTGCCGCGCCTCCCCGCCCGCTGCCACCGCACCTCCCCCCCTCCCCCCGCGCGTGCGCCCACGCCCGCCCGCCCGCCAGCCACCTACCTACCTTCCCGTCGTTTCCGGAGCCCCGCCGGCGTTGTTTTGGCGGGAGGAACCAGGGCAACAGGGCTTAAACAGCCCTGTTGCCCTGGTTTCCCCAGCAAAAAAAAAAAGCGCAGGGGTCCTGTCACGTCGGAGGCGGCGGCGGCGGCAGCAGCAGCCAGCAGCCAGCATGGGGCGGGGAAGGTAGGTGGTGGCGGCGGTGGTGGCGGCGGCGCGCGCGGGGGTTGCAGAGCAGGGCTGCTTTGCTCCGGAGCGCCCCCTTGACACGAGAGGGGGGGCACTAAATATAATTTGGCCTAGGGCGCCAAATAGCCCTGCACTGTTCCTGCTGCTACTTGCTCCACAGGATGGCCTAGCTCTCTGAAGAGCCGCATCTTCTAGAAAAGTGGCGGGTGTAGCTCTTCAGAGAGGCAGCTATACCCAAATGCCTGGCTCTGAGGGGTCCTTCCACATCCCACCATTGTGGGATGTGGTATCCCTGGAGATCACCTATACTGCAGGCGGTCTCCAGGGGCACCATCCTTCCACAATGCCTGACTATGAGGAAGGACCCCTCAGAGCTAGGCATTTGGGTGTGACTGCCTCTCTGAAGAGCCATTCCAGCCACTTTTCAGGCTGACATCAGTCTTCAGAGAGCTCAGCCACCTACCAGCTCGCTATGAGAGGATGCAGAGTAGTGTAGTGGCAGTGGTGGCACCAACGGGATGGGTGGGAAGGGAAGTGGGAGACATGGTAGTGGTGGTGGCGGCAGCTTAGGGAGGGAGTGGGATGGCAACAGGTCCTCCTGGCAGAGGGAGGGAGCATGCCTTTGCCGCTTCTCCCACTCCATCGCCTGAAGCAGAGGCTTCATCCCATCTCATGGGAAGGCCAGCCCTGGGAGTAGCCAATGTTCAGCCTAGGTGTGGAGTCAGTTCAGAACCAGAAGGTCCTTCGTGGAGAAGCCACAGTTATGCAGCTCATCACACAGGGCACTGGTTAGCAGTTCCTGACAACTGGATATAGGCAGGCTAGCCCAGTCTTTCCCAACCCAGCGCCCTCCAAATTAGTTGGTCTACAATTCCTATCACCAACAGCCAGTGAGAGGACGATGGGATTTGTAGTCCAACACACAGCGAGAAGGGGTGTAGCTCAGTGGCAGCGCACGTGCTTTGAATGCAGAAGGTCCCAGGTTCAATCCCCAGCATCTCCATGTAGGATTAAGAAGAAATCTTGCCTGAAACCTTGGAGAGCTGCTGCCAGTCAGTGTTGACAATATTGGGCTAGATGGACCAATGGTCTGACTCAGTGGCCTGGTTCACACATCACAACTAACTACGGGTTAAACAACCCACAGTTAGTCATAGCTACACCAGAGTGAGGAAGTGTATTGCCTCCTATATGCTCATTGCTTCCGCTTTATATCCAGCTTTGTAAAGGACCCAGGAACACCATGTTCCTGGGTTGTTGTCGTCACATGTGAACCTAGCACTCTGGATTGTTTAGGGTTAAACAACCCAGAGTTTTAATCTAACAATCACCCATGTTTTGTTGTTGGGTTAAAACTCTGGGTTGCTTAACCCTAAACAATCCAGAGTGACAGGTTTGTTCGTACATTCCCCAGCAATGGGGTGTTCCTGGGTTGTTTTGCAAAGTAGAAGTGGGAAAGCGGGTGGGAGTCAGCACACTCACTCATTCCCATGTGCTCACAAACAACCCATGGTTGGTTAACCATGGATTGTTTCATCATGTGAACTGGGTCAGTATAAGGCAGCTTCCTATGTAACATCTGGAGGGCACTGGGTTGGGGAAGGCTAAGCTAGCCTCTATTTCTCAGCCTAAAAGCATCTTAGAAGATTGTGAAAGAATATTTTCAAACATACTAGGACCCTTCGATATGCCATAAATTAAATCTTAGGCAGCTATCCTATGCACACTTACCTGTGAGTAAGTCTCATTGAACTCTCAGCTGCAGGCATTTCAAACATACTAGGACCCTTCGATATGCCATAAATTAAATCTTAGGCAGCTATCCTATGCACACTTACCTGTGAGTAAGTCTCATTGCACTCTCAGCTGCAGGCACTCTTGGATGAAACTGATTATCTGGATCTATTCCAGTCTGGGTTCAAGCCCAGTTTTGGGACAGAATCGGCCTTGGTTGCCCTGATGGATGACCTTCTTCAGAAGAGGGACAAGCAGAGTACAACCCTGTTACTTCTTCTTGATCCCTCAGCAGCTTTTGATACCGTTGACCATGGTATCCTCCTGGACTGTCTCCATGAGTTGGGGGCTCTGTCTTACAGTAGTTCAGCTCTTACTTGCACGGACAGTTCCAGACAATAATACTGGGCGACTGTGTCTTGGCACCATGGCAGTTGAATAGTGGGGTGCCACAGGGCACCAACTTATCCCCAATGTTGTTTAGTATCTATATGAAGCCATTGGGAGCAGTCATTAGGAGATTTAGGACAAGGTATCACCAGTATGCTGATTACACCCAGCTCTGTTTCAATGTTACATCTGAATCAGGAGAGGCAGTGCATGTTCTGAACCGGTGCCTGGATGCAGTTACAGCTTGAATGGGAGCTAATAAACTGAAGCTGAATCTTGATAAGACAGAGACCCTATGGGTGAGTGGTTCACAGGTCAGGGAATTGGGTTGTTTGCCAGTTCTAGATGGAGTTGCACTCCTTCTGAAGGAGCAGGTACATAGTTTGGGGGCTGCTCCTGGGTCCATCTTTGTCACTGGAGTCCCAGGAGTTATCTGTGGCTCGGAGTGCCCATTTCCAACTTTGGTTGGTGCACCAACTATGCCCGTCCCTGGATAGGGACAGCCTAGCCACAGTGATCCATGCACTGGTAACCTCACAATTAGACTACAGGAATGCGCTCTATGTTGGGCTGCCCTTGTACCTGGTTCGGAAGCTGCAGCTAGTGCAGAATGCAGCAGCTAGGGTGCTCAGTCAGTGGGACACCCAGCTATGTTCACATAATCCTTTGTTAAAAGAACTGCACTGGTTGCCTATTAGCTGCCAAGCCATGTTCAAAGTTATGTTGTTGACAAACAAAGCTCTAAACATCTTGGGACCAGGATTCCTAGCAGACTGCCTTCCCCTATATATACCCAGTCAATCTTTAAGATCTTCAGAGAAGGCCTTGCTAGTTGTTCTACAACCAACAGAATATTGCCACATAATATCTCAAAGGTGGGCCTTCTCAGTGGTAGCACCTGCCCACTGGAAAACTTTGCCCCATGCAGTTGCAGAGGTGGAAAATGTATGTTTCAAACTCCTTCTGAAAATGCATTTGTTCACCCAGGCCTTCTCTGTCCTGTAAATGATTGCAGTTAATCATATGCTGCTCTAGCTTACTGTTCTGTATCATTATTGTAGTTTGAAATTGTTTTTAACAGTGTATTTTAAATGTATTTGTATTGTTATTGTAATTGAAATAGTTTAAATAGTGTTTTAAATGTGTATTTAAATATGATTTTTAATATTTATATGTGATCCGCTTAGAGGGTTTTTTCTATTAAGCAATAAATATTATTAATAAATAAGTAATAAACTCAGCAGGACTTACTTCTGAATAAACATGTTTAAGATGGTGCTGTAAGTAAACAAGCCAAAGTCTGGCAGAAAGGAGGTCCAAGAGTTTTTATGCTATCTTTTATAAGTGGGTTTTATAGCTTTAATTTGTATTTTAAATACTTTATCATTGTAAGCTACCCAGAAAACGTTGTTGATGGGAGACATAGAAATGTTGAAAATAAATTAAATAGAATATGAGCACACACACATTTTTGCAAGGATTCAATCTGTTCAGATCCTTTTAATTGTCCATACATCGCTATCGTAAACGTGATTTTCTACATGTTTTGTTGGGCAGCTTGCTGGTTCTGGATTTCTTCCTTTTACTCCCGAATACACTGTGTATATGTTAAAGCATCAATAATTAGAATAGCTGACTTCTCTAAGGCCTTCCCAGCCACAGCTTTAGAAGGAAAAATGCAAACATTTATTTTTAAAACTGTGCTGTTGTTATAAGAAAACACCCCTCCATAAAGAGAGCCCAGGCAGAAATATTCCAAAATGCTTCAGAAAGCAGAATTCGTGGTACACTGCAAACTAAACATTCTTCAAATCATGCATAGCAGAGCCATGCGTGACTGGCATCTACTCAGAGTAAGCACGCATGGCCTTGATTCAGTTTGGGACCATGATGCTCCGGGAGGGTAGGTGGATTTAAGCTTCCAATGGAGACATTTTTCCCTGCGAAAAGGTGAAATTTCAGGATGAAAATGGGAGGGGAAAAGCTTGAATTTCGGGAGGATAATGGGAGGGGGGAATTAAATCCCCTTCTCTCTAACCACCACAGTCCCAATCCGAATCAGGGCCACACACGCTTACATTGAAGTAAATAATCCAGTCACACACCGCTCTGCTATGCATGATTTGAGGAATGTTTAGCCAGGCCTTGAATCCTGATGGCAAAGACAATGTAGTATTGTAATCTTAGAGGTTCTTTTAGTAACCAGGATTAGGGATGTCGGAGAAATCTGCAATGGATTCAAATGAGTTCTGATTTCTATGAACCTGACCTGCGGATTCTGTAATGGACAAGCTTTTTCCAAGTCAAGTGGATTCTGTAGACTTGTGGACCTGTTTTTCACTGGGGGGGGGGGGGATTTGCGCTAATTCGCATTAGAGTTAATGCATGCTTACACAAAAGGGCTAATTCACACTATCGAATGCACATTAGTGCATTTGTGCAAGTGCATAAGTGGGCATTAACGCGAATGTGAATTAGCACTAATGCAAATTAGCACAAGTAGAACAAAATTCTGGTTAAAAAAATCGGATTCCATTAACGAGTGAATGACGGAACAGAAGATGCCTTACAATCTGCGAAACACAGATAGAACAGATTTAACAAAATGCATACATCTCTAGGCTTAAGATTTCCATGTGGGAATTAGTTTAGTTCATTTTAGTTAACTTGATATTTAAATGGAGCGATACGTTATGTCTTACCGGTATATATTGCAACCCACCCCAAGTCCTTTCCAACTCCATTGCTAAACATCCAAGTAAAGAAGGTAGCACAGAACGCTATAATTACCTTAAGAGGTGTTCTTTATTTTCAGAACAAATAGGTTGGAAAAGATGCTAAAATGCAGCAGAATTGAAGTACAAGTGGCCAAAATGATGCCCCATTAAGTGAAATGTTTCCAGAGGTTGTGGCTCTGGTTATGATTATGGCACTTTCAGGAGTTACGGCCGCTCTTCCATAACCCGCTGTTATTTCACTCTCCAAAACATTGACTTCGACTTGCCCTGGCTCAGCGACTATGTCTGGAGGGTTCTTAACATCACAGAAATAAGTGCCATTGTCTACAGGTTGCATGTTTGCTATCTTGATTGATGCATCTCTTAGAGTAAAGTTTCCAGCCCAGCTGCTCCGGCCATTAAACTGTGTATTCTTCCCATTATATTCCTTCCCATCAGAATAATAGAAAAACTGTAATCACAAAAACAAACACATTAACCTTGGCATAAGCATTAAATTTTTCTTCTTGCTTTGTAAAAGGGGTGGGGAACCCTTTTCAGTCCAAGGGCCAAATTCCAATTTGGGAACGGTCTGGGTGGGGCTGCATTCCAACTGTGGGTGGGGCTAAAGGCAATGTGGGATTGGCCAAAGGCAGAGAGGGTAGCCCCCGAAATGTTCTTCTGATCTATTTTAAGCCTATTCAGCAGCAGGGCAAGCCTCTGCATGTCTACTCAGAAGCAAGCATGAACAGCATGTCTACTCAGAAGCAAGCAGGACAAGCCTCATAAACAGCAGAACTGAATCACTTGGCAGCTTCCTCCCCAGGTTATGCCTCCTCCCCCCTGCAGGGAAAAACTCTTATCTCTGATCAGCTGCTGGTTGGAGATAATGGCAGCTCCCTGCTGAGCAAGGGAGACTTTTCAGGGCCCAGCAGGGGGAAAGTGTTCTGGCAGTGCAAAAAAACAAAAAACAAACCTGGTGAAAATTGGGAGGGGGGAAGAAAATCAAAGGTAAGAGGGGGTGGGATTTTAAAAGAGGGCATGTCTACCTGCAAAGGCTTTGTGGACCAGATTAGAGAGCTCCACAAACTGGATTAGACCTACAAATCAGAGGTCCCCCTCCCCTGCTTTATTATGTTGTTGTTATCCCATCTTTTCTCCTCTTGCAAGGAATTCAAAGTGACTTACATGGTCCCTCTCCATTTTATCCTCCCAACAGCCCTGTGAGGTAGGCTAGGCTGAGAGTCAGTGACTGGCCCAAAGTCACCAAGTGAGCTTCATGGCTGAGTGAGGACTAGAACCCAGACCTCCTGAATACCAGTAACCACTACACCACACTGACTTAATGCTTTATAATATTGTCTAGTTGTTTCCAACAGGGAGACTGACTGCAAAGAACTTGGGCTCTATGAACTATGAGGAAGTTGGGTTCTCAGATGCAGCCAGCTAAACTACCAGTCTTTAGGTGCTTCCCGCTGAGGCTTTTATTGCACCATCACCCAGCCTCATTCAGGGAATTTGACAAGGGCTCCAGACAACATTGCCTTCCACTCTTAACTCTCCTGTGCTTTCCCACGACTTCTTCCATCTTTTTTCTTACTGTGGAAAATGAGTTAAGGTAGAAATGACAGAAGAACTGCACAGTGCCTTCTGATGGTAAGTGATAGGACTCCTCCATCTGGAAGTGCCCTTTATTTTTGTTACTTTTAGGAAGGCTCTACCTGACTTACTGCCGGATCCTATGCATGTTTACTCTGAAGTAAGTCACTGTCACACAGAGTTCAATGCAGTTTACTATCAAGTAGTATGTATGCCCAGAATTTAAGTTTAGGGCTTCAATCAGCAAATTCCAGGGGAGGTATGATTTCACCTGAAAAATCCTTCAAGTCAGAATACACATGCACGTGTGTGTGTGTGTGTGTGCGCGCGCGCGCGCACACACACACACACACACGTTACCATTTCTGGGACCTAAGAGAGTGGAGAGGCCATATAACAACAAGAAGAAAAGAGTGCTCTGTTGCAGAAAACTGAGAGAAATCTTCCTATACTGTACATTCTTATAAAATAAAAAACTAAAAGCAATTGTGAGAGAGCTGTGGAGATTAGTCCAAGCTACAGGCTTTTGCAAGGGCATGGAGAGAAATAGTATCATTGTCAAAAGGGAAAGAAGGAAAAGCAAGGTATGTGGTGGGGAAAACTGGAGATTTGGTTTATAATCCCTATGCACACTTTCCTGGGAGTAAGACCCACTGAATTTACTTCCAAGTAAACATGCATAGAATTGGATTGTGTGTCTTAGATGAGTTTTACAGAGCAACAAGACATCCATTAAGGGGCTACAAAGAGACATGAAGAAGTGACCAAAAAAAAAAAAAAAGGGCAGAAGATGATAAAGGTGAACACAATAGTTCAAAGGCTTTTTTTTTTTTTTAAACTATGGGCACAATCACATGTCATGGCAACCCACAGTGGAAATAAGACTTGTCTCCCCACTCCCTGTCATGATTGCAAACCATTTTCAGCTTGCCACAGTGTTTTTTCCCTTTATCCTTTTTTTAATGGAGATTTGCAGCTGCGCAAGTGCAAGAATTTGAACCCTCAGCTGGGGCAATGTCCTGGGGGTACCTACTGCCAAAGTGTAGCAGGTACCAATCCTGGATATTGCCTCAAGGAGGCTCCAAAAAGGTTATTTCCCCCTTTGCTTTCTCTTGACAGCTGTCAAAAGGCAAGCTGTCAAGAGAAAGCAAAGGAATGAGTGATCTTTGCTCATGAAAAGGGGGTAGTGTGATTTGCATATACAGCCATATGTCCCAGTCAGAAACCACCCTGTCAAAAAACCCTTTTAGCTAGCTGTCAAAACCCCTTTTACCAAGAAAGGGGGTACACTTTTGTACTTTCCCAAGCACCTAGAATCTTGGGGAAAAGTGCAAAATGTGCACCAGCCTGTTGACTATCAGGGCAAAAAAAAAAAAAAAAAGTGATCTTGCCACGAAGGGGGTTTAAAGCATACCACCCCCTTTTCGTAAGCAAAGATCACTTGTACCTTTGGTTTCTCTTGACAGCTTGCCTTTTGACAGCTGTCAAGAGAATGAAAAGGGGGAAAGTACCTATTTGGAGCTTCCAAGCTCTGAAAAAAAGATCTGCTAGTCACTACCAGCCACTCCAAGCTCCGAAGAAAGAGGGGTAAAGAGAAAAATGCCATAATGAGCCAAAAATGGCTCACAAGCGTGGTGGGGGACATCCAGCCAGTGCTGGTTGCTCCCAAGTGTTGCTTGGGCACTTGTGGGGCAGCTGGCACTGGCAGGTGCCTGGGCACGCTTCGCAAGAGCAGCAAGGGTTTTTTGCAGTTCTTGCCAAGCGTGTCACTAGCCGATTCCCATTACCCATGATGGGGTTGGTCACCTGGGTTAGGACAACATAACCCACGATGGGTACATCAACCCCTAGAACAAGCTATGGGTTGCCAGGGTGGCTTGTTGCCCTCAAACAAGCCACCTTGTGGGAATCGGTCTGGGTTCTCATGATATGACAAATCATCACAGGTAGCAACCTGTAAACTGCTCTGGGAGCATTTTGACTGAAGAGCCGGATAAAAAATGCTATGAAAGAGTGAATAAAATAAAGGAACATTGCATTTTGATGGCTAGGTCTACCAAGTCCCAACCATGATAGGTTGTTGTGTTGTGTGAACCCAGTCAGTATTTGAGAAGAGGCAGAATATGGCCAATATCGAGTACTGTCAAACTGTCATCCACATTTGTGACAAATTCTTACTCAAATTGGGCCTTACCTCAGACATTGACCTGGTTCATACGATCACCACAGCCCACTGTCACTTATTTAAGCCACGGTGGGCTGTGATGCATGCCGGTGGCCATTTTGAATATTCAAGCTGCGGTGGGTGGTCGCTGTGGCTTATCGTATCATCCAAACCTGGTGAAGGTGGGTTGTTGCTGTGGTAACCCACCGTGGCTTAAATAAGTGACAGTGGCTGTGGTGATCGTGTGAACTGGGTCATTAGCTCTCACCGTTGTGGGACGAGCAGTTGATCCCTCTCGTTGAAAGCTCCAAGTAACAGATGTGGCACTGCTGATCTCCTCTGATGATATAAACATGCATGGAAGTTTTGTACCTGTCCCAGCCTCCACAAAGAGTTCTGTTGGTGTGGACACTTCCACAATTGAAATGTCAACTGTAGAAGAACAAGATGCCATCCGGGTCCCTGTACAAGCAATAAAATTACATTGCTGTAAAATTATAGAGCTAGACAAAGTAATGCATAAAGCAGTCTGTTTTTAAAGGTGGCCTCTCCCTCCCACAGCTGCCATCAGAAGGGCTTCTGGGGAAACACCTTCCCCTGAGGGAATGGGAAAAGAAGACACAGCTTGATGAGGTGCCACTATCCAGCTCCCAGTAGTGATTCCTCCTCCAACTGCCACCAGACACAGACCAGCTTCTGAGAAAACATTGTGCCCTGAGCAGATGGGAGAAGAAACAGATTACGGTAAGCTTGAACTCAAAAGGGGGAAGAGAAACTAGAGAGGAAAGAAAAGAGGAACAGGCCAGCAAAGAACAAATAATAGGTATATTCCCAACCATCTGGACAACTGAATCATCATGCTTTTCCATTCTCCTTAATCATCATGCATGCATCATGGTCATGCTTTTCTCCTCCTTTCCCTGTGCCTGGTGCCTTTCTTAGATTGTAAGCCTGAGGGCAGGGATTATCTGACTATTGATTCCTGTAAACTGCTCTGGGAGCATTTTGACTGAAGAGCCGGATAAAAAATGCTATGAAAGAGTGAATAAAATAAAGGAACATTGCATTTTGATGGCTAGGTCTACCAAGTCCCATGCAGTGCCACAGTTCAGCAGTGCCCATGCCCTGAGATACCAAGCTGCAAGAGTTTAGTGAGAGGAAGAAATGCAGCGGCTGGTGACAGTGGATGGCGTGAGCGTGAAAAGGAGAGGTGCCTCTTTATTTATCACTCCGTATTAACAATCTAGGACAAACAGATTGTTTCCCCCTCCCCACTACATTCTAACTTCCTGTACAGTTTTTACATGATGTCATCCTCCAGGGCCTCTCCTATGTTTTCTAGCCATTTCCACAGCTTTTTTTAGAGTGAGGAAAGTCAGCATTTGTATACCGCTCCACATCAAGCAGGTTCCAGACTTTATACCCCATATGTGTATGGATAGCAACTTACCTTATGTCAGGCTGCAGCCCAGCAGTGAGTCCCAACCCACCAGTTGAAGAGCCATGCCTTAAGCCACTCTCACTGCACCTTACCTCCGCTCTACCCACACAAAGCTCCTCCTATCTGCTCCATCCCAGCTCCACCCATGAAAGCCCCTCCTGTAAGCTGTGATAGTTAAAACAGTACATTCATTTTTAGAGGCAGTATCTCACTGAACAAACAGAGGGACATGAAGTGGGGAAATATTCTTGCCCTCATACCCAGCTTGTAAGGTTCCAAGAGCGGTTTGGCTGCCCATTTTTGGAAACAGAATGCTGGGCTAGATGGACAGAAGTGACTTGCCCAGGGCCACAAACTGAGTATAAAGCAGAGGTGGTGTCTGAGTCCCCAAACAGCAAACCACTCCTTTGACCCACATTTGCTGTTTCAACAACATTCATTTTACCAAGGGTAAACTAGTGAAGCCCATATTCCCCGTATCAGGCCAGTAATAAGTTTTCTTAAGTAAGAATAGGGACCATTATTGCCTGATTTTATATATATAGATATAGATATATAGGGCAAACTAAGGCTAATGGACAGAAATCTCAACTTTATTGGTTTCCATAAAATTAATCTAATTTTAATACCTAAATAATAAAAAAGTTATATTGTATTAATAAACTGACTTTTGCCATTGATCACCTTCTATTCATATTAAGCTAGTAATAAGTTTTCCTAAGTAAGGATAAGAATAATTTGTGCCTGATTTTTTTGATAGAATGGGCAAACTAAGGGTAAAGGACTGGCATCTCAACTTTATTGTTTCCACAGACATATAAACTTCTGTTCTGCAATTGATTTATTCACTGTCTTTATTATATTTTTGTTATTAATGCCTATGCTATTTTGTAAGTTGTCATTTTATATTGTAAATTGCAAAACCAATACTGAAAGGAAGCCTAAAAACCTCCTCAATAAATGTGCAGTGCTCTTTCATCAGAATAACATTCATTATCTACAGCATCATGAAATAAAAGCTCTTCTCAATTTGGAAGGGATTGGGCCCCAAAGTTAATTTCCAGAACTCAACCCAATCTGCAATAACACAATGGAGGGAGAGATCCTATGGCTCCCTAGACAGCATCTAGGGGGCCATAAGATACTTCAGATTCTCAGATCCGAGGCTGAGAACAGTGTTCCAGCCTCAGAGCAGGGAATCTGTACTCCAATCCCCATCCCACTTGCAGCTGGTGTGGAAAGAACCGCACCGGCTGCCTCTCCGAGGTTTGTAACTCAACCTCGGAGAGAATTTAAAGGGGACATTCTGGGGGGGGCAGGGAGAAGACTGCAGAGGCCAGGTTACGATGGTGGAAAATGGCCATCTGGCAGAAATGCAGAGTGGGAGGAGCAGGGAGGAGACGATTGCCTCCACCATTGGATTGTGCCCTAGGGGTGCAATCCTATGCATGTTTAGATAGAAAAAGTCCTACAACTCTCAGCATTCCCAAGCCAGCATGGTGCCCTTCAGATGGACTACTACTCCCATCAAATGCAGCCAGCATAGCCATTGGCCATGCTGGGTGGGGAATGCTGGGAGTTGTAGGTCATTTTTCTGTCTAAACATTTCCCCTAAGGTGGAAATCTAGAGTCTACGATTTTCTGCTGTGAGTTAACCTCCCATCCTTTATTTTAAATTGATACTTAGTTTTCACATATTCAATTTTGCTAGATAGATTTCTGAAAATTTGTACTGTAGCTTTAACACTGGCATAGTTTTCAGTGATAAGTGGGCTTTAGTAATTTGTTTAGTCAGAGTTTAATATCAACATTTAAACGCTTTTCACACAATCCAGAAGTGATTCAGATGTGTTGATCTGGTAACCAGAACATGCTCAATCATAGCCCACACTAAAAAAATGTAATGGTCATGATTTAAACTCATATTTTGTCAGTGAGCCACTATCCATTTAAAAGCTTTGTACTTACATTATGACAGTTCTAATAGCTAGGCCAGGGAAAGCAAACCCCCTTGTGAAATGGAATTGGCCTGTATAATCAATTCCCAGCTGAACATGTTCCTTCAGCAGCTAATAGGGATAGAAATACATACACATACATACACGCACCACACTTCCAGGCTACCCAGAAGTCTTTTCACCCACAGACAAGACATCTTCGATGTTTCTGAATACAAAGAATTTACAGAGAAAAGGGCAACCAAAAACGATCAAGGGACTGGAGCAACTCCGCTATGAGGAAAGGTTACAACATTTGGGGATTTTTAGCTTAGAGAAAAGGGGAATAAGGGGAAAACATGATAGAAATGTATAAAATTATGCACGGTGTGGAGAAAGTGTTTTTCCACTCTCTCTCATAATACTAGAAACTGGGGTCCTCCAATGATGGGAGATTCAGGCCAGATAAAAAGAAGTCCTTCTTCACATAGCACATAATTAAACTATGGCAGCCTTCCCCAAACTGGTGCCCTCTAGAGCAGTGTTCTCCAACCTTGGGTCCCCAGATGTTTTTGGCCTACAACTCCCAGCATGCCCCAGCCAGCATAGCTGGCTGGGGCATGCTGGGAGTTGTAGGCCAAAAACATCTGGGGACCCAAGGTTGGAGAACACTGCCCTAGATGGACTACTACCCCCCATCATATGGGGAGAGCCAGTGTGGCATAGTGGTGAGAGTGTTGGACTGGGACTCAGGAGATCCGGGTTCTAGTCCCCACTCGGCCATGAAACTCACTGGGTGACTTTGGCCCAGTCACTGACTCTCAGCCTAACCTACCTCACAGGGTTGTTGTGAGGATAAAATGGAGAGGAGGAGGATTATGTAAGCTGCCTTGGGTTCCTTGCAAGAAAAAAGGTGGGGTATAAATATAATAAATAAATAAATAAATATGCAACCAGCACAGCTTTGGCCATGCTGGCTGGGGATGATGGAAGTTGCAGTCTAACACGTGGAGGGAACCAGGTTGGGGAAGGCAGAGCTATGGAATTTGCTACCACAAAATGTAGTGATGGCCATGAACTTGGGACAGATTTAAAATAGTGATTAGATAAATTCATGGAGGATAAGGCTACTGATGGCTACTAGTTATGATGGCTATATATTAATTCCAGTATTGGAGCCAATATGCCTCTGAATACCAGTTGCTGGGAAACATGAGCAGGAGGGTGCTATTGCACTCATGTCCTGCTTGTGAACTTCTGATAGGCATCTGGTTGGCGTACTGTGGGAACAGAATGCTGGACTAGATAGGTCTTTGGTCTGATCCAGCATGGCTCTTCTTATGTCCTTACTAAAAGGGATACTAAACAATTGACCAAGAGAATCTACAGTGGCATAGCACTCTAGAGATATTTGATGCTATCGTAATTTGTATATTGGTGCTCAGCGCTGAAATGCTTTGTGGTGCATCATATGTTGGGACTTCATAAACATGTAATAAGTTTATGTTTAAGCTATAGATGTTAACTCAGTCTACTAAAAGCAGAGGACATTCAACTTTACATGGAACTAGAATGGTTCAGGATTTGTTCTGAAATGTTTCTAATCTTTTTAAGATACAGGTCTCGCTGTGGAATAGGATGCCTGTTCTATATGCAGTTTTTGAGACAGAACTGTCTAAACTGCTGGACTCTGCTACATCCACTACTCAGACATAAGGGACACTGAAAGAAATGGGATGTCAGGTATGAAGTGAATTCCAGTTCCAGATTTGCCATTTCTAGTTCCTGATCCGATGCACAGGTGCAGACACAGACTCAATAAGGAACTGGGGTACAAATACCACTGCACCCAAAAACAAACCTTGGGATTACAGTACTCACTCCAAATCATACTCCCATGGCAACTGACTGCCCCCTAGGAGTTGCTTAGAAGAGATAGCGCTACAAGTGAAAATAGAAAATCAGAAGTAAAACCCAGAAGTCCCAAGACAGCACTGAAGGGCTTTCCTTTGTGGTGGTTACAAAAAAAGTGTAGAGATTGTTCCAAGAATGCTGCAATCGAAAGTACATTTACTCAGAGATAAGTCTCACTGAATACTATAGATGCTGTTTAGGATTGCAGCCTTCCTTTACGGAGACATGACGTATGTGCTAGCCCTGCCTTGGTGCATGGCATATATGCCAGGAGCATCACACGGAGAGGGGCCGCCTGTTAAGACACACACCCAAAGATCGCCACAATCTCTTTTCCATCCTTACTGCTGTTCCCAAAGCCTTGCTCCAGGCTTGCCCAATCTGGTGCCCTCCAGATGATTTAGACAACTCCCATCAGCACCAGCCAATTATCAAGGATGATGGGAGGTGCAGTCCAAAACATCTGGAGGGCACCAGGTTGGGGAAGGCTGCCTTACTCCGTCGGGCATCTTCCAATCCAACCGTCCACCTTAACCCACCCAACCCCACTTTTCTCCCCCAAGCTCAGTTTAAAGCGCTGCTCTCAGGTATAGGGGGCGTAGCTAGGCAAAAATATTAGTCAAGCCTGCTCCGCCCTCTTTCACTTTCCCCGCGCCCCGGCATGAATGGAGAATCGCAACAGCCCTCACACTGGCCAAGAGCAAAAGCCACCAGCAGCCATAGTGAAGGGGCGCGGGCGGACGAGGTCTCGCGGCTCCCTGGACCGCCACCTGCTGCTGGGGCGGTAGCGGCGGCCGCCGTTAGCACCGCAGCCATCTTTCTGCCTCCGCCCCCTTCCCCCCCTTCCCATTGTTACGTCCCCGCCCGCCTTCTATCCATTGTTGTGGGTGGGGTGGAAATGAGCAGCAGGCAAAGGAGGATTTCCAAGCGGACCGATGCAGAAAGATACTTAGACCGCAATATTACGCAGGTTAACACAGAAAAAGTCCTACAATTGTAGAACTTTTTTTTCTGACTAAACCTGCATAGGATTGCGCCCTAAAAAAACAAAAAAGATCTTGATTTAAAAAATAAAAAAATAATTTATCCAGGCACAACAGTAGCATAAGCAATAGTACTTTTTAAAGTACTTTGAAAAAGTTGTGATCCTACGCACGTCTAGGAGTAAAGGAACACAGTGGGGATTTCTACGGACGGAGTAAATATGCATACCAGCTTTCCCCAACCTGGTGTCCTCCAGATGTGTTGGACTACAACTCCCATAATGTCCAGCCAGTATGGCCAATGGCCAGGCTGGAGAAGACTGATGGATAGGATGAGGCTGCGCATCTTTATCTGTCAGCCCCTACCTTAACCCTCCCGCTCTCGCTCTCCCTTCCCCCCCCCTTTTTACTTCTCAAGCAGCTCCTCCGCGATGGGCGTGTGCGTGTGTGTTGCGCTCTCATTCACCCAATTGCATGGCCTGACACAGAACAGGGAATAAACCTCGCCTTCCCTTTGAACAGCTGACGGGGTAAGGTCTGCAAGAGGTGCTTGCCTAGTGAAGATATGCCAAAGAACCAGGGGAGGCTGGTGACTCCTATGGCATTGGGGCTCCTTATCCGTTGCAGCTTTTATCCTGAGCTTTATAGGAGCTATCCATGGTGGTGAGTCTATTTTGGGGATGGAGTACAGCTCCATGGATCGCTCCTATAAAGCTCAGAATAAAAGCTGCAATGGATGAGGAGACCCGCTGCCATAGGAGTCACCAGCTTTCCCTGCAAAGAACGTTATTCCTCGCTTATTCCAGGCAACCTGGGTTTCTTCCAGAGAGAGTAAATGGGGATTTTGTTGAACGGGCAGCTCCGGTGGCTCAGGCAGGTTATATATGGCTTCAATCCTTTGTCTGCACGCTTCCTCAGGGGTACATTCAGTTGAACATGCTGCCCAGTCCTATGCCTGCATGTTTCCTGGGAAATAAGTTCCAACAGTTCAGGAAGGCTTCCTTCTAAGTTAAGTGTGCGTAGGATTGCAACCTCAGTGGAGTTCTGAGTACATAAGGAGCAAGCTGCACTTACTGGGGGGTGGGAGCCAGCTATTTGCAGTTGACCTTTGCAATGGTGCTACCTCAGGGCCGCTCGACATTTTGCTGCCAGAGGCAAAGGACAAGAAGGCACCCCCTCCCTCCCATTCCATATACAAAGCAGACTGGAGAGATAGTTGATTTTTGCTTCAATGCTGTCTATGTGACAGCCCATCCTCCACCACACTTGAAGGAGCAGACTAGCTTAGGGGGATGCAGGGCAGGCCATGTGACCCACCACTCTCGCCTCCATCACCTTGCTGTCACCTCCCAGCATCTGCTGCCTGAGGCACCCCTTCACTCTGCTTAATGGTAGGGCTAGCCCTGGGCTACCTGCCTTTACTTAGCTCCCAGGTAGCATCACTCTAGTAGCCTACGACTTTAGGCAAGGAGTAGGCCAGCCGGATTTTGAGATACTAATAAAGGGTGGCACATTCTCAGTTATTTACAGGGCAATCCTTTGTACATCTACTCAGAATTAAGTTCCATTGAGTAAAGTGGGGCTTAGTCCTAGGTAGTTGGGTATAAGATGACAGCCTTAATTATTATATTCAAATCTCCATTCAGCCATGAAGCTCAAGTCAGTGGCACTCTCTCAACCTACTCTAGCCTACCTCACAGGGCTGTTCTGAGGATACAAGCAGAAGGGGGAAGAGAACCATGCATATCGCCTTGAGCTCCTAGGAGGAAAAGTGGGATATAAATGTAATAAATAAATATGTATACTTACCAACAGGAGGTGGCATCTTTTGAAATGTTCTGCCACTGGCAACAAAACATCTCTGGACCTGTACTGCCCTGAAAAATACCCTCCTCCATCATCCGGTTCCTATGACTTAACATGGCACCATCCAAATATTCTACCTGAAAATTGGGAATTATCTTTCACGTTATAGACCACAAGAATTTTGGAAACCCTAAATTCAGCACGCATGTTTTTCCTCTTAGGGCAGCATCACGTGTGGTGGGATTAGCAGGTAATGCTGCTGCGTGTACCCGCGATGGCTCCCGTTAGGAGTTGAGAGGCATACCTCTCCTCTTTCTTTCTTGATCATGTATGCACAGTTGTGCGAACACGCCGCGAGGATCTACGCCTGATTCTTTAAATTCAAGGAGGACGGGGGATTTTTATTTTCTTTTTAATGGGAATAAAAAGAGCTGGGTACTACAGCCACTGTATTTCGGAACCCAAATCCTAGCTGGGTGATGAAGAAATACATGGCAGCCAGTAATACTCTCCACTTACTGATCGCATACTTCATATTCCATTGTGTTGCATGAGCCAAAGGCTATAGCAACAAAACATGCAAACTGATAACATACCGAATATAGTACAGAGACAAATTTTGAAGTATGCCCAGGTGTACACTTTTGCTTATGCAAATAACATTCCGTCATAAGTAAATGACATTTGAAAGGGATTGCTTAATTTGCTGACTGTATAAAGCGCATGTAGGTATCTCAACAAAAAAGGGGCTGTGGCTGAAATGTAAGCATTTCAACAACAACAAAAAGGCGTGTTGTTTAGATGTTACTTAATCTAATGACGTCAGTGTTTTGGAATCGAGATAATCACGGCTTCAAAAGAAAAAAAATCTCTCTAGGAAACAAGTAAACTATATTCGGTTCTTGTAAAAGAGCGTGAAGCATTATGGTAGGGTGGCTCGTTGGTCTAGGGGTATGATTCTCGCTTAGGGTGCGAGAGGTCCCGGGTTCAAATCCCGGACGAGCCCATTTTTTATTTTTATTTGTAAACAGCATCAGAAGCACGACAAAAAAATATGCATTTTTCGGATGGCTTCCCGCCGCCCCCCATGATTTTTAGAAACGTTTATAAACGGGATTTATTGGTATGAATGATTATGCAATTTGCATGCACGATGATGTGTTGTGAAAATACGACGCTTTTTCTTTTCTTGTTGCCCATTGCATAACTTTTAAGAGGAATAAGAAAAATCATAACTAATTTCCTTCTTCCTATTCACTCTGCCCTTTATTTCTAGTATTATTAGAAATAATACTAATAATTTGTGACAAGGTTAATAGAAACGGTCCTGCTAGGAAGCCTGAATAGAATAGAATAAAATAAAATAAATGCAGTCAGTCTGCGTGACCATTAACGTGATGCTGCGTGAGCATCAAATAGAAGGCTGGCGTATGCATTTCTTAAGCTATGCGCAATTCCTAATGATCCGACCCTTCATTTTCTTTGCATGCTCTATGGAGGTGTTTTCATTTCCCTCTCCTCAACCCTAGATCTGGGGAAATGTTTAAAAACGACCACGGCAACCACTATCGAGTAAAAATGTGTGCCGTCTTTCAATACCGGTATGCCATGTTAACCTTCTCTTTTCTGGCGATGTGATTGTTTTTGTGTTGTATTTTTTTGGTGATGCGCTAGGGCACTTGCACCTCTTGGCCCCTCTTCCTTCTACTTAACCCTCCTCAGGGCTCTAATCATACAGCTGTAAAATTAATAAACTGCTGAGGTCCCCCAAAATAGGAAGGAAATATATTACTCCTTCCAACTACGGGCTCGTCCGGGATTTGAACCCGGGACCTCTCGCACCCGAAGCGAGAATCATACCCCTAGACCAACGAGCCGCTCTCAACTCGCTCCTCCTCAGCTCACTTCTTCACTTTTATCCCGCCCCTATATGCAACTGCGCAAGTATCCTACAGCTTGAATGGCTTGATATATACATCCACACACCCCTTCCGTTTCGAAAAATGGTTCCGCCCACGGTCCTGGCGATACCATTGAATACGGACAAATACTCGGACGGTATCATCCACCCGCCTCAATGGGGAATCCTTTCACCTCAGGAGTGGGGTTTGTGAAAGAAAGAAGTTCTAATCTCCACGGGAAAGAAAGGTACCACTCCGCACTGGGTGAGGGGAAATTTCCCTTTTCCATTATGTACAGATACAGCGTTCTGGCTGGGCAGCGGAATTCCAGAGTACTGTAAATCCGTTCGTTTGAATCGTTTCTGTTACTACAGCTGGGAAACGAGCAGTTTCTCCCTCTTCAGAGAATTATTTTCAGGCTCTCCGTTTCCCGCCGCGGAGGGATACTTTTCACGACTCACGGTTCTCTCCGCTGAAGTCGAGTTGGGAGAAGTCCGACAGTTTACCCTTTCCTTACTGAACTCAGCAAACTGGGCAGGTTCCCGGATGGTGACGAGTCTCTGTGGTGAATAAGGTTGCCAACTTCCGTCCACCCTTCTTGTCTGCGCTCCTGTGCCTTTCACAATTGCATGATAGACGGAGGTCCACAATAAGTAAAACTTTATTGGTAGGGAGAATCGCGGGAAAATGACACTTGCCATTTGAATCCTGCCTGTTGTGGAGTTTTTAAAGGCGCAGGAGCGCTACTGAGGGGAGGGGAAAACTTGTAGGCAAACCGTGTGTGAGTGGCCTGGGAAAGTATATCAATATTTTAAATAAACAAAATGAAGCGGCCTGCACCAAAAGCAGTTGGCATATAAAATGATACGTTTACTCTCAAAATTAATGAATGCAGTCTCCAACACTGAATATGTAGTTTTTGTAATCGGTTTTGATGGTTGTACAATGCTGCTATGTACATGAGCAGAAAGGTGAATTTAAATGGCCTTTCTGCTCATAATACATAGCAGAATACTCATTTCACCATAGCCATACACTGAAAGCATGGAGGAAATGAATATCTTTCTTGGAGGGCTTCAGTTGCTGTTACTGAACTCCCTTGTACTTGAGCTGAACACAAGGGCAGCGCACTCTGGTCTCATCCATCTGCCAGGAGACCAAAGGCTACTGGGAGGCTGTACACACGTCTCATATTTGTAAAAAGTTATGCAACAGGCTTGCAGAATGTATTAATATACATGAAAACGTACTCTCCATATTCACTCTAAAATCTTCATCAGAGGACTCTGTGTGTGAGTACTCGCACCTTCCAAGGTGAGGTGACTGGAGAGTGCCTTCTTAATGGTGGTGCCTTAATTGTGGAACACTCACCCCAGGGACACTTGGCTAGCAACTAATCATTTACACTTTAGGCACCAGGTAAAAACAATACTGTTCTCTCAAACCAGAGGCACTATTAGAGGGCAACCCACTAGGGCTGCACTCCAGCCCCAAATCTTTCCTTTGGAGCCCCGAATTTCTGAGAGGCCCACCCTGCTGTCCAAGGGCATTTGCTGAAATTTATTTATACCCCGCCTTTTTTCCTGCAAGGAACTCAAGGCGGCTTACATAAACTTCCTCCTCCTCCTCTCCATTTTATCCTCACAACAACCCTGTGAAGTAGGTTAGGCTGAGAGTCAGTGACTGGCCCAAAGTCACCCAGTGAGTTTCATGGCCGAGCAGGGACTAGAACCTGGATCTCCCGAGTCCCAGTCCAACACTCTCTCCACTACGCCACACTGGCTCTGATTAAATAAAGGGGCCCTGATTATCTTTGTTGCATCTGATCCCCCTGGATTAGCTGGCTTTTTGCCAACATGTGCTTCACTTCCTGCTGCCCCCCCAAATCTTTCTGCCTGATTTTTCTGAAATTAAATGCCCTCCTCTCCCCTGTCCATACATCCCCTTTTACAAAAAGGAGTGTCCTTAGGAGACAGGGTCCTTTAAAGACACCCACACAGACTTTAGAGCATATGTAAATTAGCATATGCAACTTTGTGCATTTTTTTTGTCCTGTGGGGCTGATCCTGATCCTTTCAGTATCTAGCACCACCTTGTCACAAACCTTTTACTATATGATTTTGCTGCCTTACTGTTCTTTCTTGGGTTTTAAAGGTGCTTTGGTTTTGTTCTTATTGATGTGCCTGCATATGTTGCACTTGTTTTTATATGTGCTTTTCCTGCTTGTATTGGTTCTTTGAATTAATTGTTGATTAATCCTTGTTAGCCACCTTGACAACTTTTTCAAACTGAAAGCTGGGGTATTAAAAAACACAACATAAATTAAGCATTTACAGAATGGTAGCTTAACTACTTTGTCTTCTGAGCCCCTAAATGACCAAATTCCCCTAGCTCAGATCTGCACTATCTTTCCATGTGATGAAGATTTTACCACATATCAGGTGCATATGTGTGATAGTGTGGAGGAAGGGGGGGCTGGCTGGCCCGCCACACCCCCACCCTTTCCTACTCCAAAGGAACCAAGACCCCCAGAGATCTCAAGGTACCAGATTGCCAGCCTCAGCTGTCTGCAATCCTACTTGGATCTCTGTTGAGGGACTCGCCTTTAATTCTGTAACCTGGATTTAGTTACTGAAGCCACAGAGCAACCCACAAACACCATGTGGGGTAAAACCAGGACAAGGTTTATTCTGGTAGCATTTTACAACAAGATTAGGGAAATGAGAGAAGCACACAAAATAAATAGAGAGACACTTTAGTACACAGTAAAGCTGCAAAACAATAAAACCTGATTCCTTAATATCTCTCAGGCACACACCTGTTACCTGAGGGTGTTCTCTTCAAGGGTTAAATCCAGCACAGCCTCGCTGCCCGAGGGAGATTACCACACCTACCTGAAGGTCCGAGATGGGTAAAACTCCCACAAGGCTTGCCTTTACTAGAGCCCTCAATCCAGCTAATTTCACCAGGAGCTGCCTGGGGTCCTTGGCTTACCGCCATTACCACAGCCGGGTAGAACAAAGACCAAAACCCACGCTTTGGGAAATATACCTTTTTCCCCCCCTCCCCTCCTCTGCTGTCTCTTAGCCAATCACCATGCACCTCACCTGGCCAGGCAGGGGGAAGGGAACTCATGACTCATCGCTTGAACTATTTACATATGAAAGCCCTAGGCCAGCTTCTCCAGGCATCTTCATTCCATCCGAGGCTTTCGTTTCCTCCCAGCCCCCTCAACTGGCCCCACTTGGCTTACACATGAGGAGGCGCATGTGTGTGTGTGCATGCATGCATGCAGGAACCCCCAAGGGCCCCTTTCTCCACACGCTAACTATGCACACCCTACCCCAGCCGGTTCACACATGAGGTGTGTGTGTGTGTGTGTGTGTGTGTGAACCCCCCCAAAGGCTCTTTTCTTCACAGATAGAATATGTGGTAAAATGTTCTGTAGCTTGTGTCACTTTTGTGGGGCCCAGGGCCAACCCTACCATTAGGTAGAGTGAGGTGGTTGCATCAGGTGGCAGATGCTGAGGTGTGGGCAGCAGTGAGGTGTTGGAGGACAGAGCACAGCCTGTCCTGCACCCCCTTACGCTGGCTCAGCTTGTCTGAGTGTGGAAAGCTAAGCAGGGTCAGGCTTGGTTATTACTTGGATGGGAGACATCTCCTCTAGTTTCCTGCATTGAGCAGGGGGTTGGACTCGATAGCCTTGTAGGCTCCTTCCAACTCTATGATCTATGAAATCTAAGCTAACTTGCTGTCCCCAGGTGTGGTCAACGATACTGTCCCATCAACAGTGTTGAAGCATCACTCTAGTTGGCTTCTGTATGTGGAATGGCAGGGGGTACTGTTTATCCTTTGCCTCGGACAGCAAAATACGTTGGGCCAATCTTGGTGGGGCCTTGCTTGCCTTACGCTTTTGGAAGCCATAGAAATGGATTTAAGCATGAAGGTAGCCACATGGAAACGAATGAAAAGCACTCAACCATATCAAGGTGCTATGGGGTGTCTCCCCAGCCTTTCATTACTGCAATAAAGACACTATAGGTTAAACAACCTGGTGCCCTGCAGATGTTTTGGATTACAACTCCCATAAGCCCCAGCCAGCATGACCAATGGTCAGGGATTATGAGAGTTGAAGTCCAAAACATCTGCAGGGCACCAATTTGCCTGGAATGCTTTGAGTGAATGCTTTTTGGTAGCTTCCACATGGGAGGGGCTTCCTGTTTTAAAACTGATCCAATTCAAACACGTTGTCTTCAGTTTACAAGATTGACATTGTTTACTCAGTTTTTAATTCAGCTGCTTACCCACCCTGCTATACTTCACAGGACACTTCATTGCCAATAATGCTTGTGTCATTTTGCTAATGAAATCCTGATGTTGGAAAAAAGCCTTACTACAGTTTATGTAGGAAACTCAAAATTCCATCTCTCCAAAAGGCCAGACTCCCATTTTCCAGCAAGTGTCTTTATTCCTCTCCACTTCCTTTAACCTAATTAAATAACAGCAAAAAAAACCCTCCCAAAGATCCTTAAAACTGCAAGGAATTATGACAACTAATGTAATCATGTGGGATTTTGCTTTTGGCACATTTCCCCTCTCAAACCTTTTAGTTCATTGTTATGCTAAATTTCTGTGTATTTCATGAACAAAGGACTTACACATGTTTGAAAATCATTCATTTAAAAAACATGGGCGACACTGGGGTGTTCTACACATAACAGCAGAATGTTCTCAGTAGTAGCATGCTACTACTTTGAGAACCTTCTAGCTATATCCTCCCAAATCAATGAGATCTGAAGCTGTATCTCCACAAAACAAATTGAATACCATTGGTTACTTCTGTACGAAACATTCAGGAGAGTATACTTTACTTCTGTACCATTCATACACAAAAAATATATCAGAATACATTCCCCACTATTTCCCTATAAGGAGGGTCCTGTTTATTAACATTAAGTGAGAACATGCCAGATTTCTCTGGTTTGTTTTCTAAGAAGGAAGTAGGTAGTCCTCCTTGCAATATGTTTGTCATCACTTGAGCTTTTAAAGTTAATTCTAGGCAGCTTTCTAAAAGGTGAATGTATGTGATTTGTATTTTATATGCCAGATCAGAATGGCATTAATGTTCTGTTCTGTAAACATTATCTTTGAATGCCAACATTCCCTCCCCTTTTGATGCTTTTGACTCCCCTGAGCTTTAAAGATGTCTTGACATGTGATGCAGCATTAGAAAAAAAGAAAAGGCTCTGTTGTACTTTTCCCTGGAGTCCAGCTTATTGTCATATGTGCTATACAATGTTTTTTAAATAAAGCAAATGTGACTACATAATTACTTGAATTTGTATTATGCCAAGGAGGTCCAAAATCATAAGCCAAGAACCTCCAGGATTCTTCCAGTAACATTTGTTGTTGTTGTTGTTGGCTGGCATTGTAGAACACTCCTAAAAATGGCTGCATCCTTGCACTGAAGCAAACAAAGTCACAAATTATAACTTTTTATTGAAGATTCAATAATTAAAGAGCTGGAGCATATGGGTGGACAAAAAATTGCAGCATAGTACTTCTGTCATGTGGTAAACTCTTGACAGAGATTAGTATGCCATCTGTTTTTCACAGCATTCAAACCATCACAACATTAAGGCCAAGGTCTTCCATGCTAGTTGTTTCAAATACCTGTCAATCAGCACAAGCATCTGTAAGGATTCACACTGATTTTCATACAATACCATGTGGTATTGCCATGTGGGTAAATTTATGCTGTTATTACTTATTAATATTTTCCCTATAGGTTAAAAGCAACAACTTGCATTTAACACCACAAAATGTTTTGCAGGAAGATGAAATTGCTATCCACTGCCTTTTTTTACCACCTAGTCTGATGAAGAGTTCTAGAGAATTCATAAGCTTCCACAATCTTTTGTGGCATTTTGGTTGGTCCTAATAAAGGTATTTCCTGTGAATTTCCCCCTGAATTTTAGATTTTTTAAACTCTTAAACCAGTGTGGCTGTCTTTGTTTTTTATTTTTCTGGATAGGAATTCTGTGCCTTTAACATGGAGCCCCAGTGGTGCAGGGATCAGGGACTGCAGTCACACAACATACTGTGCCACCCTGCCAATAAGCTACACAGTATGGGTTATTCACAGAACCCCTCACAATGCGCCTGGCAGTTGATCAGGCTCACCATGGCTTGTTCTCTCCCTCCTTCCCCCCCAGTCCTCCAGCCAGTTTCCCAGTGTCCTTTGCAGCAGAACCCGTCTTGTCTCCCCTCCCTGCTCTGATTTCTATCCCTTTTTGTTCTCCACCGTTTTTTTCCCCAGAGCTTCAAAACAGCACAATTGGGGGCTTTGTTTTTGTTTTTTTAGGCCCCTGAAAATTGCACAACTGTGTCAGTAATTTTTTTAATTTGTTTTTGTTGTTGGTCTTTTGCAAGTGCGCAAGTGTGCTCTTACAGCTCTCCGATATGGGTAGTCTTGCCTGGTCAATTTCCTTGTACATTTCAGCTGTCAAAGGGAGAAGCACAGTGGAGTAGGTACATGGAAATTGACAAGATGAGACTGCATATAGGTTAATTTGTACAGTTATCAGGGACCAATTGCCTGTCAACTGAAAAGCACCATAAAGGGGGAAGTGGCAAAAGTAGGTGCACGAAAAGGTGGCGGGGGGGGGGGACAGATACACAATATCTCCTCCTTGGCAATGTGATCCTCTGGCTTTTAAGTGTTGGACTGACACTTCTCAGTGTCTTCCACCTTTTGAACACTTCCCTGAGTCTCCAGCTACTAAAGAAAGGGCAGTTATTAACACACACCCCTTTTCACTGCTCCTTTTTGGAGTATGACAATAATAAAATTACAGACACATTTGCACAATTTTCTGGAGCTGAAAAAATAATTTTAAAAAGGGTGGTGAACCAGTGATATTCTCTCCAAAGTGCCATGTGGGCATCAGTGGTGTGGCAGTCACTGGCGGTGGCAAGGACGAGGTCATGAACAGTGGCAGGGGTCTTGCTTGCTTATCCCTGCAACCCACGATGGAATTGGTCTCCCAGGTTCAGATGACACAATAACCCATTGTGGGTCAAACAACCCCTAGAACAAGCCATGGGTTGTCAGGGTGGCATGTTGGGTTGCTGTGTCGTGTGAACCCAGTCAGTGACCGACCAGCAAGCCCCTTGGATGGAGTCAGAAATCACTTGAAACTCTCTACAAATACACATGCATTCAAAGGATGAGGGAAAATCCATTGTTGTGGCTCAGTAGTAAAGCATGTGGCTTATATGTAGAAGGTTCGAGCCAGTTAAAGATTCTCAGTTGGCAATGCTAGAGAAGACCTCTCTATCTGGGACCCTGTAGAGTTGCTGGCACCAGTCCGAGCAGCCAGTGCTGGGCTAGATAGAGCAATGGTCTGACTCAGAATTAAGCAGCCATATGCCAGGCAGATATTCACAAGGTGTAGATTTTCTCACAAATCCCTACTTCAAGAAACACATACACCTTTTGAATGTATGCCTGATGTAGCTGTTAAAGCACAGCCTTTGTCAGGAGAAAGATAGCTACAGTAAGATAAAAGGCACAATTTTTATAGTGGCAGCTTTTACTCTAAGACAAGGATTGTTGGGACTTGAAAAAGATACTAGGAGAGGATATATTGTGGAATAATATCCTTCCTATCTCACGTTAGTGAGATCAGCAGAGTAGAGTCCCTTTCCAGCTTAAAAGAAGCTTAGATTTGGCTAGTGTTAGCCAGTTAGCATTTGGTAATCCAGGATGCTTTAAGGCAGACTGGATTTCCCTGGTTTTGCCCCCTTTTCTCTCCCTCAGAACAATAATCAGAGACACAGTCTTGTAAAAGTTAAAAGTAACATTTACTCACTCAGATTATGCAGTTTCATTCAGGCAGGCTTAAAAGCGTTTCTTACAGTTGGTTACAAGTTCATTTGGAAATGCTTGGGGTCTGAACTTGTGGAGTTCAGACCAGCAACTCTGGCTACATGCTGCTACAAGGACCACGTGGTGCCAACCACCTGGTGGTGCCAACCACCTGGTGGTGCCAACCACCTGGTGGTGCCACGCTCACTCATGTCTGAACAGAAAGAGGAAGAAGCTGGGAGCTACGCCCACTTCCTGTTCAGGCTGTTAATAATTCAATGAGTACCTTCTAGGAAAACCACCCTAGAAGGTATCAGTGATCTTAACCATTTCACCCAATTACCTGGTGAAACATGAGCCATAGGTTTTGACTGCAATTTTAATTATCCAACAGAGATAAAGAATTTTTTTTTAGAACTCAGCTATATTTGTAAACAATGACCCTGGAGACAGTGCTTTTTAATAGGCCTAGAGGGGTCTGCAACCTTTAAGACAAAAAGAGCCACTTGGACCCGTTTCCGAAGAAAAAAAAAAACTGGGAGCCGCAAAACCATTGTGACATTTAAAACAAATATAACACTGCATATATTGTTTCTTACCTTAATGCTATATATACAGGATCGTGTATTCATGTACAAATTATTGGAAAACTAATAGCAATAGAACAAAATTATATCTCCATAAATTTATTTATTTATTAACTGCTTTTTTAACCCTGCATTTCTTAAAAACAATCCAAAACAGGTTATAAAGAAGAATAAAACACAAATTACAATATCGCTGCGGGGATGGGAGGGGGAACATTATAAAATGGGAGGGGGAACATTATAAGAGTCCCTGACTCTCAGCCTAACCTACCTCACAGGGTTGTTGTGAGGATAAAATGGAGATGGAGGAGGAGGAGGAGGAGGACTATGTAAGTTGCCTTGGGTTCCTTGCAAGAAGTAAAGTGCAATGCATGTTAGGGTGCAATGGATGTTAAGACAGGGGAAAAGTCCTACATCTCCCGGGATGCCCCAGCTATCATGCTGGGAGTTGTAGGATTTTTTTCATGTCTAAACATGTAGAATATCCTGGCAAGCCTAACTGGAGGCAAGGCACGAAGAGGTGGCTGGCAAGGAAGGAGTGGATTTCAATTCAAATGCTGCCCAGAACTGGCCCCTGCTTTATATCTGAGCAAAAGGGATTTGTGGCGGAGGGGGATGCGGGCAGCTGCCGCCGAAGGCCTCGGCCTCCTCCCTTCGTTCTCCGCCGGGGAGGCGCTTTCTGCAGAAGCGCTACAGCTCGCCGAAGACTGAAAGCGCCTCCCCGGCGGAGAACGAAGGGAGGAGGCCGAGGCCTTCGGCGGCAGCTGCCCGCATCCCCCTCCGCCGCCTGCCCATCGCTCACCCGGGGCCGGTCCTTGGAAATGGGGAAGAAGCGGCGGTTGGAGGCCTCGGCCTCCTCCCTTCGTTCTCCGCCGGGGAGGCGCTTTCTGCAGAAGCGCTACAGCTCGCCGAAGACCGAAAGCGCCTCCCCGGCGGAGAACAAAGGGAGGAGGCCAAGGCCTTCGGCGGCAGCTGCCCGCATCCCCCTCCGCCGCCTGCCCGTCGCTCACCCGGGGCCGGTCCTTGGAAATGGGGAAGAAGCGGCGGTTGAAGCTGTCGGCGACCAGCACGGCCTGGAGCGGTGGAGGCGGCTCCTCTTGGGGCTCGGACCCCTGAGAGCCCCTGGACCCGGCTCCACGCTTCGCAGAGGCGCCGCGGGCCGCCATCTTCTTTCACGCGCTCCTCTCTCGCTCTCGCCGAAGCAGCTGGATGTGACGTGGCGGCGGCGGCGGCTCCGGCATTGACTCCAGTGGCGGCGGCGGCGGCAGCTAGAGCGGCGCGGAGTGTTCTCCGCGCCGCTCAGAAGAGCGAAATCGGGCTGCCCCCGCCAACAGAATCAGGCCATATGTGAGGCGGCGGCAAAGTTTTTTGCGGAGCAGGCAGCCTTGTCCTGCTCTCCTCTCTTCCGCTGCCTGCCTGCTCGTGTCCCTGCTGCTGGAGCGGAGCCGCGGCAAAGGCTTGAAAGAGCCGCATGCGGCTCCGGAGCCGCGGGTTGCCGACCCCTGCCTTAGACTATTTGGAAGCAAAGCTGTACTGCTGTCAAGAGTATTTGCAGTGGACTACAGTAAAGGCTACTTATGAAATAAGCAGAGAGACCTAACATTAATTAAATGTGGACCAACAGTGGCAATATCAGAAGGGCATGCTGAGGTTAGCTTGTGCCTCCATTGTCTTCCTGAAGTGTCTATGTTACCCCTTGGTGACACTGTGACATGGGCAAATACAAGCTACCATGAATAAGTTTAATTTCCTTAAGGCTTTGAGCTAATCCTGAAAGGCATGATCAAGAGAGTTTATCCTATTACTACCACTGGAGTGGCTCCCCCATTAGGCCCTAAGTAGGCATACCTTCCAGCACATTACTTCAAGGAAACCAGCTCTAAATATTTTGACAACTGTTTTTCCTCTGGATTCAGTTTGTGCGATAAAAAGTGGGACTGAGATGCTGGGCAAGTCTGAATCTCCATATCACTGCCCTGGCTTTTACAGCAAACTAAGGAGAGGAAAGTTTGACCTTGCTTTCACCCAGAGAAACATGACAGACAAACCCAAAATCTTACTAAGACAGATGGTTACCACAAAAACACTGTGTGTGTCAGGTCTCTAACTTTGCCATGGGCGTAATCACCAGTGTGGCTATTTTGAGTACTGTAGCAAGAAAAACAAATCAGTTCAGTCAGTCCATCCATTGCTATAACATGGTAGAAGAGCAGTGAGCAAAACAGTGGGTCATCCACATGGGTTGCATCTTTTATATAATATATACGGAAAAGAACATACAGAAAAATTATTCTCTGCATGAAAATGCTAGGAGTCTGGGCCATCTAATAAAATGAATAGGCAGTAGCTTGCAGGAAAAACAAAAGAAGCCTGCTTGTAGACAACTCAATTAACTGTGGCTGACACTGGCTCAGCTTGTCTGAGCGTGGAAAGCTAAGCAGGGTCAGGCCTGGTTATTACTTGGATGGGAGACCCCTCCTCTAGTTTCCTGCATTGAGCAGGTGGTTGGACTTGATGGACTTGTAGGCCCCTTCCAACTCTATGAATATGGAACTCATTGTTGCAGAATGCCTTGATGGCTGTTAGCACAGATTAGCTAACTATACATATAAAATAGATTTATCTATTACTATTATCCATAATAACCAAAAAGTAGAACCCACATGTTCAGAAGCAGTTTGATTACCATATTCTTGAGACAAACAACATGAAACTATTATCTCCATCATGCCTTACTTGAGAGATTCACAAAGCATCTAGCTGGCCATTGCTAGAAACAGAATGTTGGCCCAGAGTCTAGATCAGTGATGGTGAACCTATGGCATGGGTGCCACAGCTGGCACGCAGGGACCTCTCTGTGGGCACTCGAGCCATTGGTCACCACATCACGAAAAGACTGTCCCCTTCTGCAAAACACTAATGATTTTGTTCTTTCTCACAGTGTGGAACAGAATGATTTTATTCTAGAATTCCTGTTACAGAATTCTTTTCTACATTGTTATCACATTTAAAAGATTTTGAAGAATGATGCAGAGAGCATGGCTTGGATGTAAAGCCCTAACAGTTGACCTGAGTGCTGCATGTGTTGCTCTCTAACAGAGTATGAGCCAAGGTTTGACAAATTATCAGCATGCATGCAATAGCAAAAATCACATTAATTGTGCAAAAGCATGCCCAATGCAAACTTTTACCTAATGCAGTGTTTGCAGTCCAAGACATAAAGTGTTTAAAATGTGTTAAGCATGTTTAGTTTTTTTGTTTATCTTGCTCATCCTAGTACAGGTTGACTTTTACTAATCCGACACCTGTAGAAGCAGGGAAAGGACCCGGGGTAAAGCTTGCCCCATACAATTTCAGTCTGGCATATAATCATATTACAAGTTGAGAATCCCTTATCCAAAAATACATGTGCCTAATTATTTAAAAAGTTTGTATAAATTCCCTTCAGGCTATGTGTACAATGTAGTACTATAATAATTTTTTGAGTTGATTTTTTTTCAACAAAAAACTGTTTGTATCATTGAAAGCTCTGTTATTGTGTTTTTCTTTTAAGACAAAAGTTGTTAATTAGTTCGGACAACTGTATGAGTTGTTTTTCTAAAACAAAAACCTCGGTATTCAGGTTTAATTGCAGTGTTGGCACTTTGAAATAAATAAGTTGGTTTTGTGTTGCAGTTTGGGCACTCGGGCTTAAAAAGGTTCGCCATCACTGGTCTAGATGAACCTTTTCCCTGATCAGCAAAGCAACATTTATGCAGCTTGGCACCTCTTTGATGTGCATACCATTTATATATTCATAGCATCATAGAGTTGGAAGGGGCCTACAAGGCCATCGAGTCCAACCCCCTGCTCAATGCAGCAAACTAGAGGAGGGGTCTCCCATCCAAGTAACAACCAGGCTTGACCCTGCTTAGCTTTCCACACTCAGACAAGCTGAGCCAGTGTAAGCCACAGGCCTGACATCATGACTTCTATTTTAGTGCTAGCATTCTAAACCAGGAATAATGTGTGATGCTTCTGCCTAGACCCTTTTGGAAAGGATGAAAAGCAATCCCATGTTCACAGCCAGCCAATGCATTGAACCACATGGACAATTGTCACAGGTGATAGGTTATGGGTGTGCTATCTTCAAAGACTGGCACCACCCACAATCAGAATATTGGGGCTGTAGCATCACCAATGTTATTTTCAAGGGGAATCCACTCAATATCAGGCTTAGTGTTTATGGTGCTTCATCGGAGCAATACAAAAAGCCAAACAAGACAAGATGATCCAGCTCTTTTAGTAAGGATGCTTTCTGTCTGCTGAAGCCCAGTTGGAAAAGTCATGGTTTCGGCACTTTACTGCTCACATCTCCCTACTTAGTTACTATGGGTAGAAGTACAATGGTTTCCTGGCCAGTTAGAAAGTGCTCCTGTGCTTTCCATAGGTCAGCTTCAGGGAAAGCTGTTTTCCATGCAGAACTGTTCCAGCACAGATACACATAAACATCTGACCAGCACAATGTGCAGACAAAAGCCAGCTGTTATGGCCCATGCTTGCCTTGCATCTTCCCAGTGATGTCTGTAATGCAGGGGCAATATCTGTAGAACTAGGCATGGTCTCAATACAGCAGCACAAAGTATTACCTCCCAATTAGTTCACTCTACATTCCCTATATAAATAGGTACACACTTTCATCCATCAACCACACCAAGCAGAAATGTGTAAACTTCAGAAACGCACAAGAGAACAAGTTTAAATGTTTTAAGTTGTTGCTCACTAATTTACTGATGACGTGTATTCTCTCCCATTCGATACACCAGCCATTAATCTTCCTACAAGTATTTCAGACCCGTTAAACTCTGTTTCCAATGATAGGACTATGCAACAAGGAGGAGCCATAGCTCAGTGGTGGAGCACATGCTTTGCACATGGAAAGTCTTAGGTTCAATTCCCAGCATCTTCAGGTAGGGCTAGGAAAGACCCCTGTCTGAAACCCTGAGAGCTGCTGTCAGTCATTGCAGAAGATATTCAGATGGACCAATGGCCGGAACTGGTGTAATGCAACCTCCTACATTCCTAAGATACCAGGTTGTGCATTCAAGCAATTACCAGGACTTCTTGAATGCAAGATACAGGGTATTTTCACATGTGAGGTTTAAAGTAGCTCTTGCATCAGTGAGGTCTGTAAAGAAAGCACATGTGAAAAGCCTACACTGCCCAGAAGGCTCATTCACATTACAAATACCTCTTTTTCTCTTTCTATTCCATATGAATGACAATCAGACATGCAGATAAATAGCATAAGAGATTCAAAGTCAATGTAACATTCATGTGTGAAAACACACAGAGTGTCTCCCTGTGGTTAAGAGCAAACCTAGAAAAGCTGAGGGATAGAAGTACAACTGTTATTCTAGCAAATGGAAATTTTCCTTTACCACATACAGTATACGGATTATTTCATAGTCACTAACTTAAGCAAAAGGGATTGTTTTGTGTGGTTCTGTGGGTGACCATGTAATTGATATACATGCAGCATAGTTACAGCTAACAGGCCACAAGAGGTTTGGAAATGTCGACTTTAATCAGAAAATGTAACTAATATGCATTATAGTTCTTTCCATTTGAAAAATGCTGAAAAAGCCTCAGCAACCATTACATTCCTTAATTCAACATGGAAGGATTTTCTATGCCATTCTTCTTGGTGTGTCACCAGCTTGAGAAGCCTAGAATGTTCATTGTCTGTATCCGGCTATCTTCCATTAGAGATGATCAGATTTGCCACAATAAAAGCCTAAGAACTGCCAAAAAAGGGGATAACACTGGTATCTTTGGGATTTTCATTTAAGGCAGAGCTCATTCATTCATAAGCTCATTCATAAGCAAGCACTGTAGTGGGAACCCCACCCTAACCTTGATTTCCCATATACTGTGTGTGCAGTGATTATACTGGCATCACACTCTAGTGCTCACATCAGCTTCTGTGTCTCCTGCAGGCTTTGGAGTCCCATTGTCTTTTGTGTCTGATACCTGCTGTGTGTCTTCACTCTCACTTAATTTACCCCCCTTCTCTCCTTTATAGTTCTTTTCCTGGTCAGAAGCATTACTATCCTCCCTGTCCCCCAAAGTGTTCTTCCATGACCTCCTTTTTGTATCCTTTGCAGTGTCCAGACCTGGGCTGTTCTCTTCATCTTCCTTGGTGTTCTCACATGACTTTTCCTCTGAATGGTTCTGGTGAGGCTTCTCTTCTTTACTGCCTTTGCATAATGTCACTTCTTCTGTTCCTCCTTCCCTCTCTCTGCTTTCTGTTCTACTGGACCGTGGATCTGATGGGAATTTTTCATCAGATGCTGTCCAGTTTTGTTTCTCATGGTCATCTATGCCATCTGCAGGGTGAGACAGTGACTTTGTAGCCTTACTCTTGTCTGTGACTATGCCATCCTCATCCTCTGCACCATTTTCCTGAGGTGAAACTGTTACCCCTAAATCTAGGTCATCTCCATATTCTGTCTGTGACTTTCGAAATCTTCTAGAGGGTGGCCTGCGTTTTATTGATCCTCGTGTCCGTACCTGAAAGTGAATAAAGCTATGATTGAAAACTGCAAAGTAGACCAATGTTGCAGAGTTAACAAAGACACCTAACAGAGGTGCCTCCATGCCTAGACTTTTAGACAAATACTAAGACTGTTAGACATATACGAAGTTCTTTTATATTTGGCATTACCTTCCCTTTCATGAGAAAGAACATGTGGCTGCCCCTTATCAGAAAAGGGGAGCAGCAAATGGATTATATTGTGTCTGTGTCTGTGTCTGTGTCTGTGTCTGTGTCTGTGTCTGTGTCTGTGTCTGTGTCTGTGTCTGTGTCTGCTGTGAATACTGGCAGATGAGGCAATGTGGCTTATATGGATGACAAAGAAGACCCTCTGTGCATGTGCTTCTCCATGGTTTCAAGCAATTCAATCAGGTCAGCCTTAACTGCCTCATCCATTTCATTCATTAATGCATTCTGAAGACACGCCAGCCTGTTCAACTCAAGGTAGAAAATGAGAAAACCTCAAATAACTCTCTCTCTGGTTGGGGAATGTTGGGAGTTGCAGGACTTTTTCTGTCTAAACATGCATAGGATTGCACTCTATGGGTCTTATGGAATGGAGCCTCTGCAGGGGAAAATAGTTAAAGTAATTTGAGGTTACTGGAAAATTAAATTTTCTTTCTGGCAATTATTATTCATTGTTGGGCATCTTAATATAGGAGCATTCGATTTTATTATTCCTTTATTCCTTACTGGCAGAGAATCACTACCAGTATTTTTTCTCTTTATGCTAGTCTCAAAATTAAAACAGTAAGCTCTTGCAAACATCCTAGTGTCCTCTAGAAGGAGGGCTCCAAGCGCTACCAAAGAGAAGGCATTATGCAGCTATTTTGTCTTTCTTTCTTAACAGATTATCTGTGGTAAGAGAAAAGAAGGAAGAAGAGTTGGGAAAACATGGGAAGGTTGCAAATTGAAGACAACAATGTCTGGACTCCCTGTAAAATTCCATGAATGATGCAGGGCAGTGGCAGCATAAAAGCCTTGTCTGGAAGTACCCCTGGTATCTGGGTCAAGTGCTGAGGTGATTAAGGGCTCAATAAAATGGGATGCCCATAATCCTCCAAACTCAGAGGATTATGGGCATCCTATGGAGGGCAGGAGGAACATGGAAGCGAAGACCGCCTCTATGCTCCTCCCGCTGTGCAACTCAGCTAGACAGCTGCTTTCTGCAATCTAGCTGAGGAACTTCAAAGCAGGAGGGAAGGAGGCTGAGGCGCTGCCAGGATACTTCATATCTTGGTGGTGTCTGTCTCCTTCCTTCCTCACCCCCCAGAATGCCCGCTAAATCCCATCTCCAAGGTCACTCTTGCGACCTCGGAGATGAA
This sequence comes from Shinisaurus crocodilurus, assembly GCA_021292165.1. Taxonomy (NCBI): domain Eukaryota; kingdom Metazoa; phylum Chordata; class Lepidosauria; order Squamata; family Shinisauridae; genus Shinisaurus; species Shinisaurus crocodilurus. Next base: position 240,398,857 of record CM037878.1, on the reverse strand, counting down.
GCCAGCACAGTTTTTTCTGTGCTGGCTGCAAGGGGGGGGGGGCACTCCGAGCGCAGAGATCCAGCTACGAGGTTAGAGTGATTTTCCAACCTCGTAGCTGGGTCTCTAAAAAATCCTATGGCCATCTAGATGCTGTCTAGCAGCCACAGGACTGTGCTGCCCAGCAAGTTGCTGCTGATTATTTTGTTTGTTTTTTCTTGGATGTGTTGATATATTTTGTTTGAATTAAATTTTGAAAAAATATGACCCTCTGATCCTTTCGTACTTTGAAATCATTATCCCACCATTATGTGTGAGTGTTATTTTATGTTTAAATCTATTAAAACATAGAATTTGGACTGAAGAGTCCTGGATCACTCACTTCCTGCTTATGAGTGAGAAAATAATTAGTATGGAAAACTCTTCATTTTTGATGTTGCATTAACTGAAAGAAGCAAAGATTTCCAGTGCAGAGTGGCGCCAATGAGAGATCTGGAAGCACTTGATACTGCAGCACTGCTGAAGGTAAGGAGATAACCTGATTGGAAACATGGATGGAAGACCACTGGAAGCCCCATGTAGAAGTGGGTTGGATTATTTTATTTTTTTTAAGTGAGCAGATTATTAGTTGTGAAACTGAGAACTCCAGACCTTCTCTCTCTTTGCTATTACACCTTAGCCTGCTCTTTCCATACACTCTGTTGGTATGGTCAGGAATCTGAAGTATTGGTAGCTTTGGCAAGGAAGGTCTTCATGGCTGGCAGCTTGTGGCTTTATGACGAGGAGGTCTCCAAAAGCCAGCATGCACAAAGGGGTCATGCAGATCAAAGTCCAGGCAGATCAAGTCCAAAGCAGCAGTTCGGTGATAGTGGAAGAGACGAAAAACAAGAGGATGTTGGGAGGCTAGAGAAATCTAGATAGGATAGCAATATCAGGGAAAGAAGGCAGATGAGCATAGGCAATTGGCAAAGACAAAGCAAGGAGCTGTAGAGAGATTAAAATAACCCAGTAGGAGCTCGAAGCAAGACAGGAAGACAGGCAAGGGTACATAGGAACCTAAATCGACAGAAAAAGGAAAACATCAAAGGAATTACAATGTATGTACATATTGATTCACACAACATGTACACAGATGAAGGAAAGGGATGTACATAAAGTATTTCAATTCCACATTCATAAACTGTAAGCTCAATTTTTGTATGATGCTATATGTAATTCTGGAGATTCAAGTTTGAGGAACATTGTTCAGCATGGCTACCCATTTGCCAACCTAATCCAAATAATCCTGTAACATTCCAGGCACTTAAAAAGATTGTTTTAGGCCTGTTGGTGTATATTCTTGGTGGCAATATTCTATGAGGGTCACGGAATGCAACTCAAGTCTCATTTCTGTTTTTCTTTAACAAAAAAAATCTTCTAAGACAGTTTCTCTTTGAGAATACTAGCTACTGCTCCAGTAAAAGGGATTAATCTTCCAGTCACCTGAACCTACCATATATATGTGTGTGTGTGTGTGTGTGTGTGTGTGTGTGTAGAAAGCCAACCTAAGGGCAGTATCCAATGATGTCATTCTGCTAACACAAATTATGTGGTGCTGGAGGGAAAGACCTCTAGTGCAAAGCCAATAGTGTCACCTTGCGTGATGGGTTTTCTTCCCATAGATGCTTATTTGTTCACTTAACTGTCATTTGACCTAAATTCATTTTGATCAGTTTGAAAGTTGTATATAGGAGCATCTCATTTCAATTTGATTTTCATATTCTGATGATATTAAATTGTGAGGAGTTTCCCCCTTTCTTTTATACTTTCCCAGTGACCCTTTTTCTTTCTTTCTTCTTTCTCTCTCACAGTGCTGTTTCTTAACTATGAAGTGCTATTCTGCTTTGGGAAAACCACATATCGTCGTCGTCGTCGTAGTATATACTGCTTACCATATCAGAAGTAATCTCTAAGTGGTTTACAGAAACAGAGATCAAAATACATTATTATAAATGATGTATAGTTCATAGTTTGCGGGTGCTCCTGGACTCCAAACTGTCGCAGGAGTCACAAGTGGACTCTGTGACAAGGAGTGCCTTTTATCAACTTAGGCTGATTTACCAGCTACGACCCTATCTGGACAGGCAGAGCCTAGCAACAGTGATCCATGCTCTGGTAACTTCTCGTTTGGACTACTATAATGTGCTGTCATAGAATAATAGAAAAATAGAGTTGGAAGGGGCCATCGAGTCCAACCCCCTGCACAATGCAGGAATCCAAGTCAAAACATCCCTGACAGATGGCTGTCCAGCTGCACCTTCTGAAGGCTAAACATGCCCAGTTCTTTCAGTCTCTCCTCATAGGGCCTTGTTTCCAGTCCCTTTATCAACCTTGTTGCCCTCCTCTGAACCCTCTCCAGTTTGTCTACATCATTCTTAAAGTGTGGGGCCCAAAACTAGACGCAGTACTCAAGATGAGGACTAACCAGTGCTGAGCAGAGGGGAACTATCACTTCACGCGATTTGGAAGCTATATTTCTATTAATACAGCCCAAAATTGCATTTGCCTTCTTTGCAGCCACATCGCATTGCTGGCTCATATTCAGTTTGTGATCTACAACAATTCCAATATCCTTCTCACTTGTAGTATTGTTGAGCCAAGTATCCCCCATCCTGTAACTGTGCATTTGGTTTCCTTTCCCTAGGTGCAGCACTTAGTATTTATCCCTATTAAATTTCATTCTGTTGTTTTCGGCCCAGCGCTCCAGCCTATCGAGATCTCTTTGAATTTTGTTTCTGTCTTCCAGAGTATTAGCTGTTCCACCCAACTTTGTGTCATCTGCAAATCTGATAAGCATTCCTTGCACCTCATCCAAGTCTTTAATAAAAATGTTGAAGAGCACTGGGCCCAGGACCGAGCCCTGCGGTGCCCCGCTCGTTACCTCTCCCCAGTTTGAGAAGGTGCCATTGATAAGCACTCTTTGAGTCCGATTCTGTAGCCAATTGTGGATCCACCTGATAGTTGTTCCATCCAGCCCACTTTTGGCTAGCTTGCTAATCAGGATATCATGAGGCACTCTGTCGAAAGCTTTGCTGAAGTCCAGATATATGATGTCCACAGCATTCCCACAGTCCACAAGGGAGGTGACCCAATCAAAAAATGAGATCAGATTGGTCTGGCAGGATTTGTTCTTGACAAATCCATTTTGGCTTCTAGTATTCACTGGATTGTTTTCAAGGTGCTTGCAGACTCACTTCTTTATAATCTGCTCCAGAATTTTCCCAGGGATTGATGTCAGACTGACTGGTCTGTAGTTCCCAGGTTCCTCCTCCTTGCCCTTTTTGAAGATAGGAACAACATTAGCCCTCCTCCAGTCATCTGGCACTTCACCTGTCCTCCATGATTTCTCAAAGATAATAGACAGGGGTTCTGAGAGTTCTTCTGCCGATTCCTCTACGTGGGGCTACCTTTGAAAATGGTCCGGAGACTTCAATTGATTCAAAACAGGGCAGCGAGGCTGCTAATGGGGACTGGCCGACAAGAACATATTACGCCAGTCCTCTATGATTTACATTGGCTCCTGATTCAAAGTGCTTACATTAACATTTAAAGCCTTAAGCAGCTTGGGGCCAGGTTATCTGAAGGAACACCTCATCACATAGGAGCCTGCCAGAACCCTATATCTTCTTTGGAGGCCCTTCTCAGAGTGCCCCCTCCAAAAGAGGCTAGAAGGGTGGCTACTAGGGGAAGGGCCTTCTCAGTTGTGGCACCCCATCTATGGAATCAGCTTCCCAAGGAGGTGTGCCTAGTGCCTACCCTTTATTCCTTCAGGTGCCAGGTGAAGACCTTTTTATTTGCCCAATATTTTAATGGTTAATTTTATTCTTTTATTATCGCTACTTTTATTATCGCCACTGTACCTCTGGATTGAATTTATTTTGGCTGCTTGTTTTTATCATGTTATATTTTAATATGTTTGTGTTTTTATACTATTTTAGTTGATATTTTTGTGTTGCTTTGTTTTGTAAACTGCCCAGGGAGCCTTTTGGCTGATGGGCGGTGAATATATATATTAAATAAATAAATAAATATAAATACAAAACCTCATCAGTTAAACTGTTTAAAATATTTAAAACCAAAGCTAAATGTAAAATAATTAATAAGCAGACTGACTTGGCAGCTCAATCATTCACTGAAGGCTTGGGTCTTTAACAGGTGCCTAAAATGCAGTTGGTGTCTCCTGGCCTGAGTAGTACCTTGTTGAAAAACTGAAGATGAGTGCCCTCTGGTGGCTGATCAAAGCTGACTGGTGTCACATCTGGTCTACTTGAATGAGAATGTGGACTGACTGGTGTGGATGGTGGACTGCTAAACGGAGAAGGAACTTTTAGGCCAGGACTTTTGGGAGAAGCTCCTGGCAGCAGGGAAGCTGGAGAAAATGCCAGATTAGCCTGCAAAGAAAAACAAACACACAGAGTCATTATTTTCCACTTCCTTCCCAAGATTTTAAATCTTGCCTTAATATCACCCCACCTATCACCAAAGTTTTTTTTTTTTTTATGTGGAGCACACTTAATTCATGAACATGGAGATTCCCAAATGTTTACTCAGAGGATCAGTTCCCTGAATTTGCAAAATGGTACCATCTATGTACAAGTGGAAGGTATCAGCAGGCTTGGGGGAACCCCAAGGGTTTGCAAAAGTACAAAAAAAAACTTTTTTAAAAAAACAAACAAACCCTAAAGTGTGTGTGTATGGGGATTCAAAACAGCCCAGTTGTGGACTGAGCATTTCTAGTGGGCATAGAATATTAACTGAGCATTATGAGCATTCCATTATGGATGGAAAACCAGTGGAAGGGGGGGATTGAATGGAGTATCCTGGAAGTTGGCATGGCTGGCTGGCTGGCACTCTGCACAGGAGCACTCCATACTAAAACATTTTGTTGCAGGTCCCACCCAGGACCTACCTCATTATGACCCATAAGATCCCTGTCCCTTGGCCCCTTGTGTAAAAGAAGAAGACGACCCACCTCTCAGTATCCTGTTAACCCTATCCTGGAAGGCTTCAATGATAACCCACTGGCCACTATTTGTAAATTACTGTTATTAACCAGGACCACAGGAGGGAGCCCTTGTTCTTCAAATATTTGTTTATCCAGCTGAATTTTCTCCCAGTGACATTATCAACAAAGAATACATGGAGGAGAAGATATGACAGAAGATTTGTCCTTCCCAAATAGCTGGATCCTCAGACTATTCTTGCATCAGCGGAAACTTTATAGATTTTCCAGCATCTCAGCCAAGAGAATATATCTCCAGTGACTTGGCCTCAAAGAAGTTGTCAGCAAAGCCATAACAATATTTGTTTTAAATCTCTCTGTCCTATCCATCCTTGTCTAGAGAGCATTCTAAGCTTCCAGTGTTGTGAAACCTTCCTTAGTTTTAATCCCAATGTCCACAGAAAATACCACAAGAGAAAACCAAATGGTTGTGATGTTGCTGTTGTTAAGGCGATCAGTATCGTTGAAAGTCCTGGGTGACATTAGCAGAACGCTGATATGTGGAAGCTCATATTGCTGGGGTCCTAGGATGCTTTTGTAGGGGAATGCTAGAACTATTTTCACAATGCCAGCAGCATGACCTAGGACAGAACAGGCACTATCACCTTGAACAACTATTCTGGCTAGCATAAACTAGGTGTTACTGAGAGAAGCAAAATACCATGCAGAGTTTAAACCAAAAAAAGCATAAGGGAATTGATAAAAGGCCACTAGAATGAACCATGCTGATACTAAAAGTCTGCTTCTGAAGAAGTGCAATCCTATATATGCCTACTAAGAAGTAAACCCACTGAACTCAATGAAGCCTACTCCCCAGTAAGTGTGTATAGGAATGCAGCTTAAGAGTTGCAGCAGATATTCAATCATATCTTACCTGCAGTTTTTCAATCAGGGGAGAGCTTTTGACCTTTACCTTTACAGGATGAGAAGCATTTGGAGATGGCTTCTGAAGGAAGAGAAATAAGAGATGGTTGAAGCAGGTAATTTACTACACATTAAGGCTGGGTACATGAGGGATGGAAAAAGCTGAAGCAAATATGAACAGGAAATCTTGAAAAAAAGATTTCCCCCCCCCCCCAACAACTCCAAATCACTTCTTCTAATAGCAAACTCAGCTGGTGAGCGTCAACAGGATTGTAGCCAAAATGGGGCCACTGAGAAACAAGAGGGAGGTGTCAGCATGCTCAGGGGGATCCCATGGTTTGCAGAAGTGCAAAAAAATAAATAAAAATCTCTAGGTAAAAAACCTGGCTTGGTGCCAGCATGCAACATCCTCACACAGATGTTGGGGACAGGGTCCATCACCACTGCTGGACTGCTGCCACTACCACAGCTGATGTAGTTCAGCTGGGAGTCACGGGGGGGGGGGCTGGGAGGATGGCAGGTCTGTGTGGGATGGGAGCTCTGATTACTACTATTACCAGGTCACTCTTCCCCAGTTCTTGTTGGCTGCCCAGCAGGACTAATGGTGGCGAGGAGAGCCTGGTGGCAGCAGTGAACAGACTTCCTAGCCATGTGCCTGTACTTGTTGGCACCACCATCAGAATGGTGCTGGGCCTGCCCTGATGTATGCACATAGGGGTGGGGCCAGTGTCATTCCAATGGTGGCACCGTGAGTACAAGCATGCCATGTGGCCAGGGCCGGTGCTACCATTAGGCCAACTAGGCGGCTGCCTAGGGCGCTGGGCTAAAGGGGGCGCCAGAAACGCCTTGAAAAAAAATACAGCGCTAAAATGGCAAAAATGCATATTTTACCATCTCCAAGCCTCGCCGCAGTTACCAGGAGTGGTGGACGGGGGGGGGGGGGGGGGATGCACCTGCAAACATCCCCTTCCCCTTCCCAGGGGATGCACCTGCAAACACCTCCTTCGCCTTTCCAGGGGATGCACCTGCAAACACCTCCTTCGCCTCCCAGGGGATGCACCTGCAAACACCTCCTTCGCCTTCCCTCCCTCCTGGCGCACGCCTCAGGTTCCTCAGCTCAATGTCCCCTGAAAGCAGTTATTTCCAGCAACCAGGGAGGGAGGGAAAGGTATTTTAAGCTAGCTGGGGGTCCAATGTTTTAATTATTTACCATGCTGTTTCTGTGTTTTGGTTTTAAATGCTTTTAGGATGCAATCCTACGTGTGTTTGGAGGGGGGGGGGAGTCCTACAACTCCCAGCATTCCCCACCCAGCCATGCGCAATCCTACGCACGTTGAGGCAGAAAAAAGCCCCGCAACTCTCAGCATTCCAACAGACAGCCATGCTAGCTGGTGAATGCTGGGAGTTGTGGGGCTTTTTTCCTGCCTCAATGTGTTTAGGATTGTGCCCTGAGCTGTTGATGTTTTCTTTACTGTACTTTGAATATTGTTGTCTGCCTTGAGCACTAGGCTGGTAAAGGCAAAGACAGGATAATATACATTATTCTGATAAAGAAATATTGCAACCAAGTGATAGAGAGGAGGGGAAGCAGAAATTTGAACCAGATGATCCACGGGCTCTCTCTTTGCTATGTTTCTACTACATGCATCCCCCCCCCCCGCAACCCAGAAGGTGTATGAGTCAAACCGGTGTCTCCGCACCTCCACCCTGCGAGGTAGGACAGGCTCCGCACCTCCACCCTGCGAGGTAGGACAGGCTGCAAGACGCCCTTTTGTCTCTATTCCTCACAGGTAGCGCCACCACACCTCTCTCACATCCTTTTTTCATATCCCTTGTGCTGCCCGTAGGAGGAGACAGGCTTTTACACACACACACACACACACACATATACGGTATATATATATGGAGTAGGAGAAGGCCCTTGGGAGTTCCTGGCATAGCTGGGCTGATGTTGCCTCTTTGCTTTCCGTGTGAACACAAAGGAAAAGTCTCAAAGTCCACAAAGTTTTTCTATGGGGCTCGGCAGTTCCCAGGGAGGGAAATTTATTTCATAATGGGCATAGGGCTGGAGGGAGGGAGGGCTCAAGTGGGAAGGAGGGGCGCTAAATATCTGATCTTGCCTAGGGCACCAAACTGCCTTGCACCGGCCCTGCATGTGGCCCTTGGGATCTGCTCGGTACCACTGCCATGGATGGACAGCTAGCCAGCCTGACCACCAGCTATTAAGTGAGGGTGGCAGGCACAGCTGGAAGGCCCACTGGGGCCAGGCATTAATGGTAACTTGCTCAGTGGCCCGTAAATCCCAAAGCATGCTCATTGGCTCTGCTGGGAAAAACAAAAATGGGAAACCAATTACCTAGGGAGGTCGTGGGCTCTCCCACACTGGAGGCATTCAAAGTGCAGCTGGACAGCCATCTGTCAGGGATGCTTTGACTTGGATTCCTGCACTAAGCAGGGGGTTGGACTTGATGGTCTTATAGGCCCCTTCCAACTCTACTATTCTATGATTCTATGTGGGGGAGGGGAATGGAATGGAGTATTCTGAAAGATGGTATGGCTGGCTGGAACCCTGAACAGGAGCACTTCACACTGCAACATTTTATTGCATGTCCCACTTGTCCCTTCTGTTTTTCAATGTCCTGCATGCATGGTAAATTGAAGACAATGCCAGATAATGCCACTTCTGAGGTGGAGGATCTAAGGCAGGGCTCTCCAACCTTGAGTCCTCAGTTGTTGCTGGCCTACAGCTCCCAGCGTACCCAGCCAGCTTGGCTAATGGCAAGGGATTCTGGGAGCTGTAGTCCAGCAACATCTGGGGACCCAAGGTAGGAGAGCCCTGATCTAAGGAGAATATTGTACACTGTTCCATCCCCAGAGCTGCCTGTCTCCTTGCATGGGGCAGTTTAGTGATTAAGACGACAATGAGCTAGAACGTTCCCGTTTCAAATCTCAGTTTGACTATGAGCTACTAACTCTCAGCCCCCTCAACTGAAATATGGAGAGATAATATGCTGCTCTACTTTACGCAGTTGTTGTAAGATCACTGACATGATGAATGTGAAGCTCTCTGAGCACTTAGAAAAGGCATTTGATATACATACTATTGTATATGATCCCTTATAGGAATTGGGACATTTCTTTCCTACCCTACGAATGTATCGGTGCTAGGGAGTATGTAATGTTTACAAGAGTACACTGTGTTCATAGGTCTGTCACCGACTCACTGTAGCTTTAGGCAACAGAAACCTACAGTTAGCCTCTGTGGAGAACAGGTTTCCCCATCCATAAACTGATTATTTAAACACTGCAAACATAGGAGAGGATAATATCTGAAATGCTCCTCACTTATAACATGGAGAGTGAAGCCCACCAGTCCAGAAGGGAAAGGTTTGTGTGAGTCTTTAAACAAGTTTGTCTGAAAATATATTGTTCCCCATCCCACATTTTGGGTATATTGCACACATATTTCCCTTTCAAATCCAGAACCCAGAATGAAGTGAGGAAAGAAAATCAAAGGGAAATATTATTTCTACAACTCAATTTCATTAGTAAGGTTAAGGTTTTTTGTTCTGATCTAATACAATTTCTGTAATGGATTAGATGTTTTGTTGGTTGTTCGGTTGTCTTGTATATGTTAAAATTCAAATAAATTTAAAAAAAAAAGAAGAAAGGTTAAGGTTCAACAAATGGCACCTCATATCAAAAAAGGTGGCAAAACAGATCCACCTGGCATATGGGATTTATATATCATGTATGCAGCAGTTTCATGAAAGTGAGAGACACACATGGGTCTTGTCCAGATATATAAGCAACTTCCTCCACACTTGGAGGAATAACTGTTCTGGGAGTATGTTAAGTGGCCTGGGCAAAGGCCCACACTGGTCCCTGTCAGCTGGAAGGATTTGCTAGCCATTGATCTAACAATCTGTGACACTTTATACGGCTCCCACCCATGCCTCTTAAGCACCCCTCCATTGAAGGAACATCTAGCACACACCCACACCCCGCTCTATGTTTTTATAAACACATTATTTATTTATTTATTATATTTATACCCCACCTTTTTGCCTGCAAGGAACCCACGGCGGCTTACATAATCCTCCTCTCCATTTTATCCTCACAACAACCCTGTGAGGTAGGTTAGACTGAGAGTCAGTGAGTGGCCCAAAGTCACCCAGTGAGTTTCATGGCCAAGCGGGGACTAGAACCCGGATCTCCCGAGTCCCAGTCCAACACTCTCACCACTATGCTACACTGCCTTGTGAATGGTCACGATGCTTATTTTACATATACACAAGCTTTAACATAACTCTCATAAGCCGGGTTCAGACAACCCATGCTCAAGGCTTAATAACATAAGTAGAGCCATGCTGGAACAGACCAAGGGTCCATCTAGTCCAGCATTCTGTTCACACAGTGGCCAACCAGCTGCCCATGGGACCCCACAAGTAGGACATGAATGCAACAGCATCCTCCTGCCCATGTGCCCCAGCAACTGGTGTACACAGGTATACTGCCTCTGATCTCGGAGGTAGCATATAGCCAATCAGGACTAGTAGCCATTGAATATGAGTATGGGTTGAATGTGGGTTGTTGTTGAAGGACAGGTTGCTTACCTGTAACTGTAGTTCTTCGAGTGGTCATCTGTGCATTCACACACATATGGGTTCTCTGCGCCTGTGCTGAGATCGATCGGAAACTTCTTTAGCTGAGCTGAGCCAGGCGGGAGCCCCTCCCCCTCGCGCGTGCTCCTTAGCGCAGCTCCCGCCCGTCTCCTCAGTTCCCTGAGACCGCCTATTGCGACCCTCGGAACCGAGGCTGATCCAGGAAAAAAAAGAGCTTTACTACACCCCCTCGAACTCGATGGTTACGAGATCGATAGAAAAATTCCGAACCCCGATGTAATCGAGATCGTCTAAAAAAGAAAACAAAACGAAAACGGACCATCCCATTTCCACCTGGGTATCCATCGAACTCGATGCAGACACCGAGAGGGGAAGGAGGGCGGGTTGTGTGAATGCACAGATGACCACTCGAAGAACTACAGTTACAGGTAAGCAACCTGTCCTTCTTCTTCGTGGTCTCTGTGCTTCACACACATATGGGTAGATTAGCAAGCTGACTTACCGGAGGTGGGTCGGTGTCAGTAGTCAGATGGTGACCGATGATAGAACCGCTCTCCCGAATGCATTCTGCGCCCTGGCTCGAACGTCGAGGCGGTAGTGTCGGATAAAGGTGGAGGGTGAAGACCAAGTTGCCGCCCTGCACAAGTCCGATAAAGAAACTCCTCTGCCAAATGCCGTCGAAGTCGACATGGCCCTTGTAGAATGCACTCTTATGGAGCCCGGTAAGGTGCAGTCGGCAAGCTGATATGCCAATTTAATAGTGTCGACTAGCCAGGAGGACAGTCTTTGCTTCGACACTGGACAGCCCTTTTTCGGTGGGCCATAGCAGACAAAAAGCTGTTGAGTGTGTCTTATGGGCTCTGTCCGCGCCTTGTAAAAAACTAGGGCTCTACGGACTTCGAGGCTGTGTAAAAGTCTCTCGACATCCGATGTCGGTGATGGAAAGAACGCCGGGAGTATAATGTCCTGTCCCAGGTGAAATTCAGAAATGACTTTAGGAAGAAATGATATGTCTGGCCGCAAAACGACTTTGTCCTTGTGAAAGGTTATATACGGATGGTCAATTCTGAGGGCGGCTATCTCGCCGACACGCCTTGCAGATGTAATCACTACAAGGAAGAGGGTTTTCAGCGACAGAAGACGTAAGTCTGATTTCGCCATGGGCTCGAATGGCGCTTTTGTTAATGCCTTCAAAACCAGTTGGAGGTCCCATCCCGGTGTAATATTCCTCGTTGGAGGACATAAATTTTTTAATCCCTTTAAAAATTGTTTCACTAGGGGATGGACAAATAACGACATGCCGGTAGAAGTCGTGCGATAAGCTGTAATTGCAGCCAAATAAACTTTAATTGATGAAAATTTCAGTCCACGGGCCATCAACGAGTGCAAAAAGTCGAGGACAGTGGATACCGAGCATGTTACAGGGTCTTTACCCGAAGCCGACACAAAGCTGGAGAAAGCTTGCCACTTCCTCGCGTAAGAAAACCTTGTCGAAGGTTTACGTGCTGCCAGCAAAACGTCTTTGACTGCCTCAGAAAGGTCCGTTTCCATCGTTATCTGATCCTCCATGCTGTGAGGCTTAAGGAATGCAGATTCGGATGAAGTACCTTGCCTTGGTGCTGTGTCAACAGATCGTCTCGAGTCGGTAATTGCAGATAATCTCCCTGGGACAGATTGAGTAGGTGAGAGAACCAAGGCTGCCTCGGCCACCACAGAGAAATCAGTATGCAATTTGTCCTGTCTAGCGATATCTTGGCCAGCACTCGTGTTAAGAGCGGAATTGGGGGGAATAGGTAGTAAAAACCGTTGTTCCATTCCAGCAGGAACGCGTCGGTCATCGACCTCGGGTCCGACGCTGCTCTGCTGCAGAACAGGGGACAGGCTGCGTTGTCGCTGGTTGCGAACAAGTCCATGTCTGGTCGATCCCACCGATGAAATAGGGAAGTTAACACTTGCCTGTTCAATTCCCACTCGTGCGATTGCAGTGACACTCTGCTCAGTGTGTCCGCCAGTACGTTGGTTTTCCCAGCGATATGTATCGCCACGAATGACATCTGACGAGGGAAAGCCCACTGGTAGATTTGCAGAGTAAGTCGCGTGAGGCGCACAGATCTGGTGCCTCCCTGCTTGTTTATATAAGCCACCACTGTGGTATTGTCCGTCACGATCTGTATGTGATGGATGTCCGGTGAGATGATGTTCCAGTGCTTGCAGCGCCCTCCAAACAGCCATCAGCTCCAGCCAGTTGATATGCTTGGAGGCCTCCGTCGGAGACCATGTGCCCTGTACGACGCGATCGTCGGAGTGGGCCCCCCATCCTAGTAAGGACGCATCCGTCGTCAGCATTCTGCTCGGTTGAAATGGAACACCGTCGAGTAGATTTGATTCCTGCTGCCACCACCTCAAAGACTCTCTTACGGCTCGTGGAACTAGTAGACGGAGAGAAGGTCTGTCCTTTTCTGGTTTGAAGGCTCGAACAAACCAGGTCTGAAGTGGTCGCATGCGAAGCCTCGCATAGCGTACGACTGCGATGGTCGAGGCCGTGTGCCCCAAGAGTCTCTGTATCAGATGAGCTGATGTCACCGATTGCTTGAATACTTTGTTTGCAAGGGAGATCAGTTTGAACGCCCTGTCGTTTGGGAGATACGCCCGACCATCGAACGCGCTTAGCCTTGCCCCTATGTATTGGATCTCTCTCACTGGCTGTAGGACTGACTTCTCCGCGTTCAGGCAAAGTCCCAACTCGAGCATGAGGTCGAGAGTTTGTTTGAGGGCGCTTTGGAGCTCGATCCTCGAGGATGCCACCAGTAACCAATAGTTGAGGTAGGGAAAGATGGTGACGCCTCTTGCCCTTAGACTTGCGCACACCACCGCCACACACTTCGTGAATACCCTCGGCACGGTGGAAAGTCCGAATGGAAGAACGACGAACTGGTAGGAGTCGTCCCCCACTCGGAACCGAAGGTATTTCCGGCTGTCTTCGTGGATGGCGATGTGGAAGTACGCATCCTTGAGGTCGATGGATGCGAACCAATCGTTCCTTCGGAGTAGCGGGAGGATCGATTGGAGCGTGACCATGCGGAATCTTTTTGGTGGGATAAAAAGATTTACAGTCCGAAGGTCCAGGATCGGTCTGAGTCCTCCTCCTTTTTTCTTCACAATGAAGTATCTGGAGTACAGCCCGTCCTGCGAGTTTTCTGTGAGAACCGGCTGTATCGCCCCTTTTTGAAGGAGGGTCGAAACTTCCTCCATCAGCACCCGAGTTGGACGGATGGCCTTGATCCTGAGAAATGGGGGGAGGACTCCGAACTCGATCCTGTAACCGTGCTCCATGATGCGTAGCACCCATCGATCCGTCGTGATGGTCCTCCATGATTGGAGGTGGTGGTAAAGTCGAGAGCCGAAGAGAGTAGTCTGAGGTGGTGCAGAGGTGTCGTCGAGGTGAAGTGTCGGTGGCACTATGTTTGGGACGGCAAGGTAGTCAAAGACGACGCCGGCCAGAGTCGCCTCCCCTCCTGGTGCCCCTGGACCGCTGCTCAAATGGTCGTTGCAGCGCTTGAGGCTGTGGTGCTCCGGGCCTCCGGTTCCCGCTCCTGTATTGGCCTGTCTGCTGGTACTGTCTGGCTGGGAACGGGAACCGAGACCAACGCCGTGGCCTGAAGCTCTGGGATGGTTGTTGGTGGATGAGCCCCATCTTCTTCGCCGTCGTCAGAGCTTTCTGGGCAGAGTCGAGGGAGTCGTCCGTGGAGGCATTGAATAGACCCTCGCCGTCGAAAAGGAGGTCTTGGATCTTCGCCCTATCGTCGGGAGTCAGGGCGGTAGAGCGAAGCCATGCGTGCCTCCTCAAAGCCACGGAACTGACCATCGACCTGGCGTGGCTGTCGACCTGGTGCCTTGCCGTATTCATTTGCAAGGCCCCGATGCTAGTCGCCTCCTTAATAAATTGAGCTGCCAGGTCCCTCTTGTCGTCCGGCAGATAATCACAGAGGTCTCCCAACTTCTCCGTGATGTACATTTGATATCTAGCCAACAACGCCTCGTAGTTAGATATCTTGAGTCCGAGGGAAGACGATGAATAGATCCTACGGCCGTAGGAATCTAGTGTCTTACCCTCTTTATCTGCCGGAGTGGTATGCTGTTTTCCCCCATGAGACTGCGCCGCCGATTTGACTATAAGCGAGTTCGGGGTCGGATGAGAAAACAGAAATTTTGCTCCTTCCTCCTGGATTTTGTACATTGACTCCAGGTGTTTGGCCGTCGGTTTAGTTGGAGACGGTGCAAGAAACCTGGAAGGCTCCGGCCTCAACAGTGTCGGCAAGAATGGAAGGAGCAACTGGTTCGACTGCGTCGTCCTAAGGACAGCATAAATGTCATCCTTGGCCTTTCCCTTCAACGACTTCGCCTCAACTCCCAGAGCAGTCACCAGCCGGCTGACATGCTCAGCGAAACTCCCCATGTCCTCCGATGGGGAGACCGCGTCTTTGGACTCCACCTGCGCGTCCGGCGAAGTGGAGTGGGAGGAGGAAACCGCTGAGTCTGAATCCGACAGGTATGCCGATCCCGACGAGGAGTGGCCAACTACATCAGTCGCAACCGGTAGACGCACGAGAGACTGTGGTTGAGCTCTCGATGTCGATGCAGTCGGCTTTCTCACTACTTCAGCCGGGGCACGAGACACAGCCGCATCTCGTCGAGGTGAAGGAGAATGCCTCCGACCACGGTGCCTGTCCGGAGAAATGGAACATCTGTGGTAGTAATGACGTTCCGACCTCTCGCGTCTCGGTGAGCATCTCGACCTCGAGTAGTAGCTCCTAGAGCTCGATCCCGAGTAGTAGGAGCGGGACCTCGACCTCTCATCTCGGTATCGGGAGAGACGAGATCGATGGCTCGAAGTCATGGAGACTGAATCACGAGCCCGATAGTGCGGGGATCGTGATTGGCGGCGGTGTTCTTGACACTCCTCTGCGCATCCAACCGATGGAGACAGTAGTGGTGGACCCCTCGAGCCCGAACGGGGTCTGTCCAATGTCTTCTGCTCCTCGAGCTGGACTGGCGAAGCCACTAGCTCTCCCTCCGACAGGGAGGCTGCCGCAGCCATGGGCTCTTTCCCGGTCTCTCGGCCTCGAGGAGACGTAGTCGAAGCCGGAGTAGACTGGTGGGCAATCAGTCCCGAAGCTCGATCCCGAGCACCAGTCAGAGCCGCAATCAATGCCACCGTACGCTTCGATACCACCACAGTGGACGAAGTCGACGGGCCCGCCATCTCGTCAGGCTCAACCGCCATTTTCTCCTTAAGGCGTTTCGCCTTATCCTTACGAGCCTTCTTCGCCAGTTTTTTAGCCGTTAGCGTGTCCGTTAATGGCTTCTTGGCAGGCTGGGATCCCCCAGGCCGTTCCTCTGGAGTGGGGCCTTTTGCTGACAGGGATTGCTCCCACAAAAGGGCCCTCAATTTGGTTTGGCGGGCTTTTCTGGCTTGTTTAGTGAAGGCCTGACAATGCTTGCAGGACTCCACTACGTGTCCCTGTCCGAGACACAGCAGGCAGAGTAAGTGATTGTCAGCGGGAGGGATTTTAGTCCCACACCGCTGACATTTTCTAAATGGTGCCTTGAGAGGCATAGTTAGAAATTAGATTAGGAGAGAAAAAAGAGAATAATACAGTAACTAGGACAAGAACGGGGGAGAGAAGGTTTTAGGTAGGATTTTTTTGAAGATTTTTTTTGTGTGTGTGTGTGTGGAAAAAAAGAGTATAGTCTGAAAGAGAATGAAGAGTAAAAAGGTTTATGAGAGAAAAATAGTTTTTATCAGCAATAGAAAGACGGACAAACTCAGCTTTTGATTCAAAAAGTAGAGAGAAGAAGAACCTATCGACTGGTCGCAAAGGCGGTCGAAGAGGAACTGAGGAGACGGGCAGGAGCCGCGCTAAGGAGCACGCGCGAGGGGGAGGGGCTCCCGCCCGGCTCAGCTCAGCTAAAGAAGTTTCCGATCGATCTCAGCACAGGCGCAGAGAACCCATATGTGTGTGAAGCACAGAGACCACGAAGAAGAACTGTGGGTTATTGTGTTGTCTGAACCCAGCCGCGCTAACAAACCATAGTTTGATAGCCATGAACAACCCTAGAAGAGAACCCACAGTTTGTTGTTGGGTTACGAACTGCGGGTTGCTCAAACAACAAACCATGGTTTGTTAGTGTGGATGGGTTCAGACAACACGACAACCCATGGTTCAACGACAACCCATGGTTCAACCCTTGAGTGGGGGTTATCGTGTTATATGAACCCAGGCACTGTTTGTACATTTTCCATTTCATTTTCCTCTGTCCTCACTGATTACAATTCTCCTCTCTCTCTCTCTCTCTCTCTCTCTCACTCACACACACACACACACACACACACACACACACAACTTAACCTAACACCTCATTCATTCAATGAAATGGACTATAGTCCATGAAAGCTTATGCCATAATAAATGTATTAGTCTTTAAGGTGCCACAAGATTCTTTGTTGTTTTTGTTTTCTTGGCTCTTTCTGTTCATCTTCTTCCATCCCACTCCATCTCCTACACTTTGGACAGCAGAACGGATTATGCCAAATGCTGGTTTCCCTCGAGACATTTGAGGGAAGTGCACCCATCTGCCTATGCCCTCCAGTGACCTTTTGCTGGCAAAAAATAGTAAGGGGAACAAACTTTTCCATGGCTTTCTGTACTGTACAGCAGTTTGTAACTATACAGCAGCCTTCCCCAATGTGGTGCCATCCAGCTGTTTTGACCACAGCTCCCATCAGCCCCAGCTATACAGCTGCCACCAGCTTCATTCCTACTGGGGCACAGGATTAATTGCTACCATCTCTTATAAAAGCAAAGAAAACAACAATTGCCTCAGCATATTGATACTTACTAGCTCACCATTCTGGCCAAGCTCTGCCTTGTGTGTGTGGAGGGGAAGGGAACATGGTGGCTTTCTACGGGTTGGCTTAGCGGCTGGCATCTAAAAATAGAGAAACAGCTTATCAAGTGACAGAAGAGAGAGGAAGGAAATTCAAACAGAAACATACAACATTAGAGCTAAGGAAGGGCCTACAGTAGTGATGTTTGGAGAGACGTCTGGAGAAGTCATTGCTTGCTTAGGAAAGCTCTAATAACTTTCCTGTGCTAGAATGCTGAGACTTTGCCATTCTTTTATACCCTCCCTGCACAAAAAGGGATAATCATGATTTCAGCTTCATTTTCTTTGTTGCTAGGAATATGCAAGGTTTTCACCACCTAGTAGGAACGTTGTGATACTACCAAGTGCTTTGTAGTATGTGTCACGGGAATGTGCTGAATAGTGCCTTGTATGTCAGGAGTGGACAGACTTCAGGCTTGAGGATCTACTTTGTTTCTCACTACAGCTGTGAGATCCACCATTGTAGCCTGGTGCAAAATATAAAACAAAGAAAGTTGGTCTGATCCATAAGAAAAATGCCAAAACCCACAGTCAGGCAATGAAATAGTGGAACAGGCAGGTGGACATGTGCCAAGAATTAGGGGACCAGGTGCCTCTGAGCACATGCTTTTATTTATTTATTTATTATATTTATACCCCGCCTTTTTCCCCTGAAAGGAACCCAAGGTGGCTTACATAATCCTCCTCCTCCTCTCCATGCTATCCTCACAACAACCCTGTGAGGTAGGTTAGGCTGAGAGTCCGTGACTGGCCCAAAGTCACCCAGTGAGCTTCATGGCCGAGCGGGGACTAGAACCCGGATCTCCCGAGTTCCAGTCCAACACTCTAACCACTACGCCACAATGGCTCAGGAATGTGTGATCAGTACCAGCACCAAGCTCACAAGTCCTTTCATATAAAAATCTACTCCTGGTTTCCCCCCAATCATTATTTTCCAGCAACCCTTGCCAATGTACTGTAGATCACCCAGAGATTTACCACTAGATCCTGATCTACCTTCTGCCCACCCCTGCTGAATGTAATGTCACTTAACAAGTGACCCAGCTCTCTTCCCATACCAGAACTGTATCTTAAAACAAAGCACGGAGGAGAAGCTGTTTACTGAGTTCACCTACTCCCTGTCCCAACAACAA